>LR738710.1:222465101-222490576 GCA_902687465.1 Secale cereale | reverse complement strand
CCCCCCGTGCCACATGGCAGCTCCCCGTTCACCAGCGCCGCGGCGCCCACATCCCCGCCGTCGGGCCCGGATCCCGCCGACCGCCGCCCAAGCGTCTGCGGCACCGCCTGCAGCCTGAGCCGCCGGCGCCCTGTCCCCGTTCCTCCGGGCGAGGTGAGCGCCGCCGCCGGCCCAGTTCCCCATCGCCTGCGGAGCTCGCCGCCGGCCCTCGCAGAGCCGCCGCCGCCGGGCCGTGTGCTCTGCCCCCGCCCTCCCGCCGGCCACCGTAAGCTCCCGCCGGCCGGGATCGAGCGCGCACCGCCGGCCTTCGATCCAGATCGGGATCGCCCCGATCCAGTGCCCCGTGGGCAGGGAACCCTAATGGGTACGGGCACGACCCGCTCCAACCCGCGACCCGCTCCGTTGACCGCCCGCGACCCGCGTTGACTCCAGCGAGGTGGTTCCTATGTCTTATTTTGGCTAAGTCTTTTAGTTATATTGTTGTCTAATGGATTCTTGTAAAGGCTATAACTTTTACTGTGCTTGTCCGTTTTGTGCATATAATATGTCAAAATGATCGTGGTGATGTGTACTTTGTTTTGTTCCATTGTGTCATGCATGTTTGAGTACATCTAGATGTCTTAGGTGGCCTTTGTTTGGGCTATAGATAGTGATTCCTGGATTCTAGCACAGTCAAAATCAGATTTACAAACAAACAGTCAGATTCCAACAAGAGATGCCCAGAATCGATTCTCAAACTTGCACTGGACGCGGCCGGAAGCTGGAATCAGCGATTTTGCTGATTCCCGAGCTGCCACTTACCCTATTTCACATATGGGCCAACTCCTACCCGTTATTACAATGCAAATGCCACCGCGTGCCCAGCCCAACCTCTCCATCGACAGGGGTCATCTCCGTTTCGTTCGCACACATCCACTCCTACCGACCAGAGACAGAAACACAGAGAGGGGGTGGATCTCTAGGTTCACCCGCCGCCACCGTCGCCGGCCCCATCGCCGGCAAGGCATGTGGATCAGGTCGCCGCCGCCCCCGACCATACACCGTCCGCCTCAGATCCGTCGCGCCGCCGTCCCGTCGCGCCGCCGTCCTGTAGCACCTGCCTGCCCCTACCTCAGATCCGTTGCGCTGCCGTCCATCTGCGCCGCCGGCCGGACTTCTCGCTGCACCCCGCCGGAGCTCTAGCTGCATCACCCCGAAGGCCCCTCTTGCCCCCCCCGCTCCACCTCCTCCTGCCCGACTGCGGCGCTCTGATTTGAGAAGGTAATTGTTCATTAGTCCCAAAAACTGTATTTTTTGCTTGATGCTCTGATTTATGTTCTTATATAGGAACTGATTTAGTAATAGCCCTTGATTGGAGCAGTAGCATTGTTCAGATTTAGGTATATGTTAGATTTAGTAATAGGCCATGATTGGCTGGATATATGTAAATTGCCCTTATGAATGTTATATGTTATAGATGTCAAAAGCTAATTGGAGTCCAGAAATGACCACCGTTTTTTGCAATCTCGCTGCTAAGGAGAAGGAAAAGGGGAATAGGCCTACCAAATTTTTGAGCCCTACTGGATACAAGAATGTAGAAGTTGGCTTCTTTGAGCAGACCGGAAAACAATACAGTAGGCTGCAGTTCAAAAACAAATGGGGCAGTTTGAGGACCATGTATAGGGATTGGCTGATCCTAAAGAATACATCTACTTGACTTGGTTGGAATGATGAAACGAACACTGTGATTGCTGATGATATATGGTGGAAGAAGGACGGTGAAGTAAGTCATGTTCATAATATCAAATTGTCTTGTGGCTAATATTGCACTAGAATTTTATGTTGACAAGTGCCAAATGAATTACTTATGTAGGCAAACAAGGACATCTTGCAGTTTCGTAAATGTGGTCCTGAAAATCTGAACCAAATGAGCATCATGTATGATAAAATCAATGTTACAGGAGAAACTTCTATGATGCCAGGTTGTAAGCATGAAGTGCTTGATCTTGAAGAAGATGAAACTGAGGAAGAAGTGCAGACTACCCAAGCCAAGAAGGCAAAGAAGGGGCCATGGAAGATAGATGGAAGCTCTAGTAAAAAGAATCTTGTTCAAAGGGACTTCAAGCGCATGGTTGACCACTTGATTAATGAAGATGTCGCGATGAACTCACATAAGAATAGTGTTGCTACTGATATTGAAAAGATTATGGAAGACGTTCTGGCATGTGGAGCCGATGAAGCAAGTGATGAGTACTTCATAGCAACCAAGTTGTTTGGGAAGTTTGAAAATCGTTGTTTCTTTAACAATATGAAGACTAGCAAAGGGAAGAAGAATTGGCTTAGGAGGATGCATGAAGAGCAAAATAGGCATTAGGATTACACTTTAGACGTCCGATCATGAATATGTTATTCCCTTCCTTTATGTTATGTCGCTTGAGACTTGTTGAACAATATTTCCCTTCTTGTTATGTCACTTGGCACTTGTTGAACAATATTTCCCTTCTTGTTATGTCACTTGGCACTTGTTGAACAATATTTCCCTTGTTATATTAACAATATTTCCCTTCTTGTTATATGACCAATATTTCTCTTCTTGTTATATGAACAATATTTCTACTGATTGTTATCGCTTATGTTGATCCTGACATGCATGTGTTCCTAATATTTTTGTGTTTATGTAGATGAGCACAAGTGATAGCCACAGTGAAGAGTCCAAAACAGATTCTGATGCTATGCCAACCTCAAGGAGGCAAAGGAGAAAAAAATACATGATGGCTGCACTTGTTGGTATCATGTACAGTGAGAAGTATCTCATGAAAAAGAAGAGAAGAGTTCCGATAATGACAGGACAACAGTGGGTTACCGAGAACTTGAGTACTCCAAAAGATTGCTATAACATGTTCAGGATGTACAAGCCTTGTTTTGATAGGTTGCATCATACACTTGTACACACATATGGCTTGAAAGGAACAAGAAACATGAGTTCAGAAGAAGCATTGGGTATGTTTCTCTGGACGGTTGGGGGCCCTCAATCCGTAAGCCAAGTGGAGAATCGTTTCAAGAGATCAACTGAAGTTGTACATCGCAAATTCAATGAAGTATTGAAATGCTTGAATGACATGGCTGTAGACATCATTCGACCAATTGATCCGGAGTTCAGAGTTGTACATGATAGGCTTCGAGATGCAAGATTCGCGCCTCACTTTGATGGTTGCATAGGTGCAATTGATGGGTCGCATATTCCTGTAATAGTTCCAAATGATGAGATCGTCAACCATGTTGGTCGACACGGATACCCAACACAAAATATTATGGCAGTGTGTGAGTTTGACATGAGATTCACGTCTATTGTCGCGGGATGGCCAGGGTCAGCACATGACACAAGGATATTCAGAGATACTTTGGTGAAGTATGCAGATAGGTTTCCACATCCACCTATAGGTATGCATTTCACTTACATGTGCATGACAATATTGTTTTAGTTATCTTGTTGATCCCTTGTGTAAAACTATTACTTTATGCAGGGAGGTACTATCTTGTTGACTCTGGTTATCCCAATTGTGATGGATATTTAGCTCCATACAAAGGGCAAAAGTACCATGTGCCAGAATTTCGCCAAGGTCTCCCACCGAATGGGAAAAAAGAAACATTTAACTTTGCACATTCATCTCTACGCAAGGTTATTGAGCGTTCATTTGGTGTCTTGAAGATGAAATGGCGTATTTTACAAAAAATGCCAAGTTACCCTCCCGAGAAGCAAGCTTGAATCATCATTGCATGCATGGCACTTCATAATTGCATTAGAGAAAGCAATTTGAGAGACTTGGAGTTTGACAAATGTGATCGCGACGAGAACTACATGCCAGGGAATTTACAACCCCTACCCACTGGCCATGTGTCCAATATTGTGGTTGGTGATGATGCAACCATGAAAGCAACTCGTGAGGCGATTGCTGATGGATTGATGGCAGATCAAGTATAGTTTCACATATTACTTGATGAGACTATGTTGGTTGGTGCATATTTTGGATGATATGTGTACGTATGTAAGAGTGATGGCTAGTACATATTTTGGATGATATGTGCACTTATGTAAGACTCTGATGGTTGGTCCATATGTGGATGATATATTTCCTATGGAAGACTACGAGGGTTGATTCTTTTTTTGGGTGTGACGTTTCATATGCATGTTTCAGATAATATATTCATACATCATGACATTTCTCGAAAACAAAATTCTATATATTGTGTTTTTGTGCTAGCTCTCACTTTATCAAGTCAAAACAGAGCTTGAGCTTTAATCTGCATATGAACATCATAGTCAGGAGTCGAGGGCGTTACTGACATTTCACAACATCCACAACTCCTAAAGTTGACAAACAGCAGGGTAAACAAACAGTCAGATTCTGATTCTCAGGAATCCAGAGCCACACCTGATTCTCAGGAATCCATAGGAAAGTGATTTTCAGGAATCTGTAGCCCAAACAAAGGAGGCCTTAATCATCATGACAAGAGTGCTACTTGATATAAACTGCTGCTATTAGTTGTTTTCATGTCATGTTTGAGATGTGATAACTTGATGCATGTTTATCCAAATGAAGCAAATGATATGTCAAAATGTTCATCATGAGATGCTCTACATGTTGGGTGCTATAGCATGCTTGTTAGAGTTCATATTGCCATGTTTATCTTTGTTGCAAAAGTGCATGTGGCTGTTAGGTTTTTTAACTTGTTACGAGATGCCTAGTTGAGGAGCTCGTTGCTATTGTTGTGTTTGTCCCCATGTTGCATGCTTATATGTTTTGGATTCCCCATCGTGTGTACTTTGCTGTGGTACAAACCTTTTACCTTGCTATGCTTTGAGGTGCTTAAACATGCTCACAAACATGCCATGATAATATTGTTGTTTTAACACTTAGTGAAATTTCACTAAGTCTGGAATCTGTAATATCCTGATGCTATGTTTGCTTGTTGTTCTAGGCAAATCCATGTTAGTTTTGGGGTGACCATTGATCATTCCGTGTTGTATATGTTGTTGTATATCCATCCATGCCCTCACATGCTCATTTGGGTTGCTGTAGCATATTTAATTCTTGCTCCCAAGTTGCTATAAAATATTGTTGTCAGGATTTTATTGTCATGATCAAAATGTTGTAGCTTGTTGCTATTGATCCATGCCTCCTATGGAGATGCTCCAATGGAGTTATTTGCTGTAGGATATGTCTACTTAATGTCCATGCTTCTTATCACCATGTTTGAGTGCTGTAGAATATATATTTATTGCTCCAAAGTTGCTATGTGGCTGTTATTTTGAGCTTTGCATTGTTTCTTGTTTCGGGTGTATCTTTTAGACCGTTGCTCCGATTTGAGCAAGTCCTATATGAAACTTGTGTGGTTTTGCATGTGGATTCATAATATCATCTTGTTAACATGTTTGGAGTATGTTTTCTTGATGTTTGGGTGCATCTTGCACCGTTGCCATGCTTATCTTGTTTTGATCATATCTTCTAGACCGTAGCTCCGTTTTAAACAAACTTTACATGAAACTTGACTATAATTTTGTGTAGATTGTCATGGTGCATGTTAACTTGCTGTTTAACAACTTTAACTTAAGGTTTATTCAGATCTGGACTAATTTCAAACTATGCATATGAGGACTTACCGGTTTGGTCTTAAGTAGTTCCGGCCTCATTTAAACCTGCTGTTTCTTGTGTTGTTTCTCTGTGCTTCCTACCTTGCCATGTTTTGCATCCTAAATAGAATTGTCTTGCATCCTTCTTGCTTGAGTTAATTGTCATGTTTCTTGTGTTGTTTCTCCGTGCTTCCTATGTTGTTATGTTGTGCATCCTAGGTGCATCTGCAGTGCTTCCTTAGTGCATCAGCCATGCATCCTGTAGTTTGCGCATTGCACCTTGTTTGATTTCGTACCTCGTGTGTTCTTGTGTTGAGTAGAGCCGGAAGCCGAGACCGAGTACGAGAACGAGGTTACTACCGAGGGTGAGAACGAGGAGCCCTCTTACGATCCCATCGACGACTCGACAGGCAAGATGACCTGACCCAGATATCATTACTATCTTTGCCTATTGCTAGAAGTCTCGCTCTTTAGCTTATTGCCTCGATGCCCATGTTCGTCTGTCAGCCTCCTATTGTAACCATGAATCTGACTAACCACCCTACCTATGCAAACCTTTTATTGGCTACGTAGGCTTCGCTCAGCCCCTCTTATAGCATTGCTAGTTGCAGGAGAAGATTCGAAGATTCTTGCTTCATGTTGGAGCTTGTTGGGATATCACACTATATAAACTATTTAATGAAATCATCTATATATTGGTAATGGGTGGAAGGCTAAGCCTCTTGCTTGGTGTTTTGTTCCACTCATGCCGCCCTAGGAACCGTATAAACCGGTGTTATGTTCCTTGATTTTGCGTTCCTCACACGGTTGGGGTTATGGGACCCCTCGATAAACCGCTTAGCGCTAAGGCTTTTCCAGCAAGTCCCAACATTGGTACTCCATTTGCCTAACAACTAAAAACTTGCTGAGGGAGTAATTAACCCGAGGATTAATTAATCAAACCCCCGGGCCAGTGCTCGATTTGAGTGTTGGTCCAAACTAGAGCCACTTGCGGTGCCACCCAGTTCGCTGGGGTCTTCGATATCTGTACGTACTGCTCATCCGGTCGTGGCCTGAGATGAGATACGCGCGGCTACTATCAGGGTGTCGGCACGCCGGGAGGATTTGCTGGATTAGTCTTACCTTAGTCGGAGTATCTTGAGCACGGGATTCCAAGGATACTCTGGCCTTCCCACCTTGGAGTTGCGACACCTCGGATCGTGGGCTTGTAATGGGCCAAGTTGGAACACCCGTGCAGGGTTTTGAACTTTCGAAAGCCGTGCTCGCGGTTATGTGGCAGATGGGAATTTGTTAATATCCGGTTGTAGAAAACTTGACACCATGTTCAGAACACACTACCAGCGTGAGTACCGTGACAGTCATTTTCCGAAAGGGGTTCGGGAAGTGAACACGGTGGGGTTATGATTGACGTGCTTAGTTAGGATCACTTCGTGATCACCTTGTCGCTCGTGGCACTTCTCTTCTCGCTCTTATTACGTAAGCTAGTGCTAGTGCTGCTGCAGCCTTTTATTCTTTCTTCAGCCTTGTTCCACACCCAAGGCTTAGATAGTACTGCTACCCGGGAACGGGATTGCTGAGTCCTCTGTGGCTCACAGATTCTACACCACACCAGATGCAAGTACCATGGTGAACTATTAAGGTGACCGCACATAGCTATACTGGGAGTACAATGAGGAACGTAGCCGTTACTATGTGCACTATCCCGATGATCAGTAGTGGTTTCTACTAGGGGCGATTCGAACCTGTGGCTTTATGTATGTTTGGTATCTTTCATTTGGATCTTCACCCGTAGACGGGTTGTGATGTTATTTGAATGATGTTTGGCTATGTAATGAATTGTGTGACGTGGTGAGTGTAAGCCAACTATATCTTTTCCTTTTCATCCCTATTTTTACATGAGATGTGCAAAGATACCGAACTTGAGATCATTCCAGAATGGGCTTATACCTTTAAGTCGTGCCTCGACACGTAGGAGGTATAGTCCCATCCTGGGCATTACAAGTTGGTATCAGAGCCTTCTCCGACCTAGAAGCCCCCACTAATTGATCGAATCGTTGACAGTTGAGTCTAGGCACACACTTTAAATGTTTTGAGTCCTATATACATATCGGAGAGTAGGAATTCTTTTGCTCTTCATCTCTTTTCACTCTGGTGAGGACTCCTGTCGATTACTCTTGCCTCTTCTACTCTCAAAATTGCACAATTTTTTTTAGGAATCTCGCGAGTATTGTTTGGATTGTTCCGATGTCTTTGTGACGAGAACATTGTTCTCGATGCCTCCTGTCATTTAGGGGGTGTGGCAGTGTCCCGGGGAGTTGAGCTCCGAGGTGTTGTCGTCACAAATATATCGCATCAGTTCTGGAATACTTAAGACGGCCGACATCGAAAACTCTCCTATGCGGTTGGCAAGATAACCCCGACATCACCCAGTACTGGGGAGGTAGTTTCGGGAGTATTGCCATAGCTTGTATAGTAGATGCGTTTCGAAGGTCCGAGGTAGACGGTTTCCGGAAATAACTGGTTATGTGTTGAAGGATGGATACAGCTGGATGTAGGATTAGAGTTGAGTGCGCGATGCTTCCCCTATATCCCCAACACCTGATTGCATAACTGGAAACTTTCAGAAATTAATAGGTGGGTTCATCTAGTAGCTCGTAGGCATTCTTCCAACGAATGCATAATATGGAGTTCGGGGTTCTACATTGGGTGAAGTAGTTTTATGGCCGTTGTTCCGATCGGGAGTTGCATCTTAAAGGGTCCTTGGCTATGCTGATCCGGGGATTGCAAAACCCTTTTGTAACATGTTCCATAAGCTTTCAGCACAAATATGTCGAACGAAGCTTCTATGTTGTATTTGTTCTATCTGCACCTTGTTGTTTTATTTACCTTTTGTCTCCCAAGTGGCTTCTCGTGAAGATTGTTGTTGTCATTAAACTGAGATTTTCATTCGTTCATTCTTGTTCGAATGATTCTTGTGAAGACTATGTTGCAATTCTAGCCATTGATTCAACTTATATATCTTTCTCAATCAATGGCTAATAGTGGTCATCTCTTTCAGGATGGCTCCTAAAAGGGTTCCCAACGCTAACCCAGAGGGTGAAGAGGTTACTGATCGTCCTCCTTCCCCTCCTCCTCCGTCTGAGGCCTGGAGAGCAATTATGCAAGCTACGAACCAGAACACCCAGATGCTTATGCAAATGATGCAGAATATTCAAGCAAAGCAAGCAAATCAGGGTGCTCATGGGAACCAAGGCAATTTGTTCAACCAACCCCACTTTGCTACGCTCAACCAGTTCTTGGTAAATCAACCAAAGGCATTCAGTTACTGCGTGGACCCTCTCGATGCTGAAGACTGGATAACAGATATCAAGAAGCATTTCGAGTGCAGCAATGTAAGGCCCGAGGACTATGTGAAGTTTGCAGCCTTCTAACTCAAGGACCAAGCAGCTGATTGGTGGCAGCAGTACAAAGACTCCAGAGCAGGGCGTGTAATCTCCTGGGATGACTTCTGCAAGGACTTTCGCTCTCACCACATTCCAACAAGTGTCGTCGAGGGTATGCGTGAGCAATTCCGCAACCTGAAGCAAGGCTCAATGACTGTCTACCAATATAATGTCAAGTTCCAGAACCTTGCCCGCTATGCCAAGCAAGACATCCCAGATGCCAAGAGCAAGATCTATTAGTTCCGAGGTGGTCTGAAGGATGAACTCCAACTTGCTCTCACCTTGTTCGAGCCTGATGAGTTTGATAAATTCTATAACATGGCACTTAAGCAAGAGGTAGCCCAGATCAAGATGGAAGCTTCCAAAAAGAGGATCAGAGACGCTTTTCACTCCTCCTCTTCTTCTCAAGTGGTCGCGAAGCAACAGAAGTTTTGGCTTCCACCTCCTCCAGTGATTCGAGCTCCCTACAACAACAACAACAAGAACTCTGGTGGCCGTGCTTTCTCCCACCCACCCAACCCAAGCAACCAGTCAAAGAATCATTTTCAAGCTTCCAAGTCAAGTGCTCCTTATCACCGTCCTCTCTCAGAAGTGGTTTGCAACAAGTGTGGCCAGAAGGGTCATTATGCTAACAAGTGCCCCAACCCAAGGCGCCTTCCGCCTCCTCCACCTGTCAGCACTGCTATTGTCAAGCACAATCCCAAGGTTGCAAGAGTGAATCTGATGAATGCAGCTCAAGCAGAGAATTCTTCAGATGTGATACTTGGTAACCTTCCAGTTAACTCTATTCCTGCAAAAGTATTGTTTGATTCTGATGCATCACTTTGCTTCATGTCAAGACCATTCTTTACCAACCATGATTTCATTTCGGCACCCTTGGACAAGGAGTTATCAATTATTTCTCCAGACAAGCACATGAATTCTAGATTGTATGCTCCGAATGTATCTATTCGCATGGGTGATTATCGCTTTCTGGCTTCTCCGGTTGTTCTCGGCAACTCCGACATTGATCTTATCCTCGGGATGGATTGGCTTTCTCAGCATGATGCTCACATTGATTGTGGAAATAAGGAATTCAAGATTACTCATCCTAACGAAGACGTGATTATCTTCGCCTCTCGGGATAACACAATCAGGCTATTCTCTCTCAATGACAAGGGCAAGATTAATGCCATATTTAAATTCCGGTGGTCAACGAATACGAAGACGTTTTTCCTAAAGAGCTTCCAGGCATGCCTACGCATCGTCAAGTTGAATTAGTCATTGAACTCGGGCCTGGTACCGAGCCAGCATGCCGGCATCCGTACAAGCTCTCCCCTGAAGATTTGAAGGAGTTGAAGAAACAACTTGATGAACAAGAGCGTATGGGCCTGATGAGGCCTAGCACGTCTCCTTGGGGCTGTGGTTTCTTAATTGTCAAGAAGAAGGATGGCACGGAGCGCCTTTGCATTGATTACCGGCCATTGAACAAGAAGACAATAAAGAACAAGTATCCGCTCCCCAACATCAATGAATTGTTCGAGCAGCTCAAAGGAGCAAAAGTGTTCTCTAAGCTCGATCTCCGAATGGGTTATCACCAAATTCGCATTCGTGAAGAAGATATCCACAAGACTTCCTTCAGAACGAGTTACGGCTCCTATGAATATACAGTCTTGTCTTTTGGCCTCGCTAATGTTCCACCTACCTTGTCGAGAATGATGCACTACATTTTCAACCCCTACACCAACGAATTTGTGCTTGTGTATCTGGATGACATCTTGGTATTTTCCAAGAATGAAGAGGATCACGAAAAGCACCTCCGTCTGGTTCCCGACAGACTCTGTAAACATAAGTTCTATGCCAAGTTCTCCAAGTGTGAATTCTGGCTCGATAAGGTCTTGTATCTGGGCCATATCATCTCTGCTGATGGTATTGCGGTAAACCCCGAGAAAGTTGAAGCGATTGTCAACTGGGAACCTCCTTAGAACGTCAAGCAACTCCGAAGCTTTCTTGGTCTTGCTAGCTATTGCAGAAGGTTTGTTGAGAACTTCTCCAAGATTGCCAAGCCTCTCTCCAACTTGCTGCAGAAGAATGTCAAGTACAACTGTTCTCCGGATTGTGATGTGGCATTCAAAACTCTCAAAGAAAAGCTCATCTCTACTCCATTTCTTACTCCTCCAGATGAGTCCAAGCCCTACGAAGTATTCTGTGATGCTTCTCTTCAAGGACTTGGTGGTGTGCTAATGCAGGACAAGAAAATTGTGGCATACACTTCTCGTCAACTGAAGCCAAGTGAGAAGAACTACCCCACACATGATCTCGAGCTAGCAGCTGTGGTACACGCCTTGATTACGTGGAGACACCTTCTATTGGGCAGAAAAGTCGACATCTTCACCGATCACAAGAGCTTGAAGTACATATTCACACAGCCGAACCTGAACCTTCGCCAGACTCATTGGGTTGAGATGATCCAAGAGTATGATCCAAGCATCGAATACACACCTGGTAAGGCCAATGTCATTGCAGATGCCTTGAGCAGAAAGGCATATTGCAACAGTCTCCTTATCAAGCCATTCCAGCCTGAGCTTTGTGAAGCATTTAGGAAGCTCAACCTCCAAGTTGTTCCGCAAGGCTTTCTTGCAAATCTTCAAGTTGCTCCTACCTTGGAAGATCAGATCTGTGAGGCCCAACTTAGTGATGCTATGGTGAAGAAAGTGAAACATGGTATTGCAAAGGGTACTCCCAAATACAAGTGCTATCGCGTTGATGAGAGAGATACCTTGTTCTTTGAGGACAGACTTGTGGTTCCCAAGGGTGATCTCAGGAAGCTCATAATGAACGAAGCACATGACTCCCTCCTTTCGATTCATCCTGGAAGTTCCAAGATGTACCAAGACCTCAAGCAATCTTACTGGTGGACTCGCATGAAAAGGGAGATTGCCCAATTCGTGAATGAATGTGATGTCTGCAGAAGAGTGAAGGCAGAGCATCAACGTCCAGCCGGTCTTCTCCAACCTCTTCCTATTCCCGAGTGGAAATTCGACCACATTGAAATGAATTTCGTCACCGGGTTTCCCAAGTCCAAGAAAGGAAATAATTCTATCTTTGTTGTCATTGACAAGCTTACCAAAGTAGCTCATTTCCTTCCAGTCAAAGAATCCATCAATGCAGCTCAACTGGCAGAGTTGTACACTTCCAGAATTGTGTCCCTACATGGCATTCCTCAAGTTATCTCCTCAGACTATGGAAGTTTGTTCACATCCAAGTTCTGGGACTCCTTTCAGTCTGCCATGGGCACTAAGATCCATTTCAGCACTGCATTTTACCCTCAGACTAGTGGTCAAGTCGAGAGAGTGAATCAGATTCTAGAAGACATGCTCAGAGCTTGTGTCATATCTTTTGGCATGAAGTGGGAAGATTGCCTTCCGTTTGTCGAGTTCTCTTACAACAACAGTTTCCAAGGTAGTGCTGGCAAAGCTCCGTTTGAAATCCTCTATGGCAGAAAGTGTCGTACCCCTCTCAACTGGTCCGAGACTGGTGAACGTCAACTTCTTGGCAATAACTTGATCTCAGAAGCCGAAGAAATGTGCAAAGTCATACGTGAGAATCTCAAGGCCGCTCAGTCGCGTCAGAAGAGCTACTATGACGGCAAGCATCGTGATTTGGCCTTCAACATTGGGGATCATGTCTATCTCCGTGTTTCTCCTATGAAAGGCACCCAAAGATTCGGTATCAAAGGAAAGCTTGCTCCTAGATACGTGGGCCCTTTCAAGATCCTTGGCAAAAGAGGCGATCTGGCCTACCAACTTGAGCTCCCTTCCAACTTCGCTAATGTTCATGATGTGTTTCACGTGTCACAACTCCGCAAGTGCTCCAAGACACCTGAACGCACCATACCGTTTGAGGAGATTGATCTTCAACAAGACTTGTCTTACCGAGAGCACCCCGTTGCTATTCTCGAAGAAACTGAGCGCAAGACCCGCAATAAGTCAATCAAGTTCTTGAAAGTTAAGTGGTCACACCATACCGACCGAGAAGCTACGTGGGAACGAGAAGATCACCCTCGTTCCGAGTACCCTTCCTTCTTCCAGTCCTAGATCTCGGGACGAGATCTTTTTGTAGTATAGGAGAGTTTGTAATGCCTCGGATGTAACACCTTTCCCTATATGGCTATATATAAACTTTGGCTTCATCATTTCCTTTCCGGGTTCTTCTTTCTTTTCGGGTTTCATCGTTTTGTCGTGTGCGTGTGTGCATTTCATCCATGTCATGTTGTCATGTGCATTGCATTGTATTGGTGTTGTCATTTGCATCCGGTCCCACTAGTCTCTTCCCGTTGTCCGTTTCGAGTTCCGACGCTCTCACACGTGCCCGTGGCATCCCCGAGTCCTTCTTCCGTGTTTGGCCGTGTAACATTTCCGGATTGGCGTGAGTGTTGTCGTGCGATGTTGTTTTGATACGTGTAGGCCGCCTGTCAAGTTTCGTCGCGTTTGGAGTTCGTTTGGTACTCCAACAGTTAACCTCGTGGGCTAAAAGTACCTCCTCTTTGAGGCCCAAGACCCCCTCCACAACAGCCCACCGACCCAGCTCAAACCTTCCCATCATCTCGGTTGTTGAATTGTGATCGCGTGGCCGAAAACCGCTCCCCATTTGGAGTCTCCTAGCTCCTTGTGCCTATAAAAACGTCCACCCCTCCATTTTTGCGTCCAAAACCCTAGCTCCACTCCTCCCGCCGTGCCGGACACGTCCGTACGCCGCCGGACGTGTCCGGCTTGCCCCCGCCGTGCCACGTGGCAGCTCCCCGTTCGCCAGCGCTGCGGCGCCCACATCCCTGCCGTCGGGCCCGAGCCGCCCAGATCCGGCCCGTCGGGCCCGGATCCCGCCGACCGCCGCCCGAGCGTCCGCGGCTCCGCCTGCAGCCAGAGCCGCCGGCGCCCTGTCCCCGTTCCGCCGGGCGAGGTGAGCGCCGCCGCCGGCCCAGTTCCCCGTCGCCTGCGGAGCTCGCCGCCGGCCCTCGCAGAGCCGCCGCCGCCGGGCCGTGTGCTCTGCCCCCGTCCTCCCACCGGCCACCGCAAGCTCCCACCGACCGGGATCGAGCGAGCACCGCCGGCCTTCGATCCAGATCGGGATCGCCCCGATCCAGTGCCCCGCGGGCAGGGAACCCTAACGGGTATGGGCGCGACCCGCTCCAACCCGTGACCCGCTTCGTTGACCGCCCGCGACCCGCGTTGACTCCAGCGAGGTGGTTCCTATGTCTTATTTCGGCCAAGTCTTTTAGTTATATTGTTGTCTGATGCATTCTTGTAAATGCTATAAGTTTTACTGTGCTTGTCCGTTTTGTGTATATAATATGTCAAAATGATCGTGGTGATGTGTACTATGTTTTATTCCATTGTGTCATGCATGTTTGAGTTCATCTAGATGTAATAATCATCATGACAAGAGTGCTACTTGATATAAACTGCTGCTATTAGTTGTTTTCATGCCATGTTTGAGATGTGATAACTTGGTGCATGTTTATCCAAATGAAGCAAATGATATGTCAAAATGGTCATCGTGAGATGCCCAACATGTTGGGTGCTATAGCATACTTGTTAGAGTTCATATTGCCATGTTTATCTTTGTTGCAAAAGTGCATGTGGCTGTTAGGTTTTGTAACTTGTTACGAGATGCCTAGTTGAGGAGCTCGTTGCTATTGTTGTGTTTGTCCCCATGTTGCATGCTTATATGTTTTGGATTCCCCATCATGTGTACTTTGTTGTGGTACAAACCTTTTGCCATGCTATGCATTGAGGTGACTTAAACATGCTCACAAACATGCCATGATAAATTTTTTGTTTTAACACTTAGTGAAATTTCACTAAGTCTGGAATCTGTAATATCCTGATGCTATGTTTGCTTGTTGTTCTAGGCAAATCCATGTTAGTTTTGGGGTGACCATTGATCATTCCTTGTTGTATATGTTGTTGTCTATCCATCCATGCCCTCAAATGCTCATTTGGGTTGCTGTAGCATATTTAATTCTTGCTCCCAAGTTGCTATAAAATATTGCTGTTAGGATTTTATTGTCATGATCAAAAATGTTGTAGCTTGTTGCTATTGATCCATGCCTCCTATGGAGATGCTCCAATGGAGTTGTTTGCTGTAGGATATGTCTACTTCATGTCCATGCTTCTTATCACCATGTTTGAGTGCTGTAGAATATATATTTATTGCTCCAAAGTTGCTATGTGGCTGTTATTTTCAGCTTTGCATTGTTTCTTGTTTCGGGTGTATCTTTTAGCCCGTTGCTCCGATTTGAGCAAGTCCTATATGAAACTTGTGTGGTTTTGCATGTAGATTCATAATATCATCTTGTTAACATGTTTGGAGTATGTTTGCTTGATGTTTGGGTGCATCTTGCACCGTTGCCATGCTTATCTTGTTTTGATCATATCTTCTAGACCGTAGCTCCGTTTTAAACAAACTTTATATGAAACTTGACTAGAATTTCGTGTAGATTGTAATGGTGCATATTAACTTGCTGTTTAACAACTTTAACTTAAGGTTTGTTCAGATCTGGACTAATCTCAAACTATGCATATGAGGACTTACCGGTTTGGTCTTAAGTAGTTCCGGCCTCATTTAAACCTGTTGTTTCTTGTGTTGTTTCTCTGTGCTTCCTACCTTGCCATGTTTTGCATCCTAAATAGAATTGTCTTGCATCCTTCTTGCTTGAGTTAATTGTCATGTTTCTTGTGCTATTTCCCCGTGCTTCCTATGTTGTCATGTTGTGCATCCTAGGTGCATCTGCAGTGCTTCCTTAGTGCATCAGCCATGCATCCTGTAGTTTGCGCATTGCACCTTGTTTGATTTCGTGCCTCGTGTGTTCTTGTGTTGAGTAGAGCCAGAAGCCGAGATCGAGTACGAGAACGAGGTGACTACCGAGGGTGAGAACGAGGAGCCCTCTTACGATCCCATCGACGACTCGACAGGAAAGATGACCTGACCCAGATATCATTACTATCTTTGCCTATTGCTAGAAGTCTTGCTCTTTAGCTTATTGCCTCGATGCCCATGTTTGTCTGTCAGCCTCCCATTGTAACCATGAATCTGACTAACCAACGTACCTATGCAAACCTTTGATTGGCTATGTAGGCTTCGCTCAGCCCCTCTTATAGCATTGCTAGTTGCAGGAGAAGATTCGAAGATTCTTGCTTCATGTTGGAGCTTGTTGGGATATCACACTATATAAACTCTTTAATGAAATCATCTATATATTGGTAATGGGTGGAAGGCTAAGCATCTTGCTTGGTGTTTTGTTCCACTCATGCCGCCCTAGGAACCGTATAAACCGGTGTTATGTTCCTTGATTTTGCGTTCCTCACACGGTTGGGGTTATGGGACCCCCTCGATAAACCGCTTAGCGCTAAGGCTTTTCCAGCAAGTCCCAACATTGGTACTCCATTTGCCTAACAACTAAAAACTTGCCGAGGGAGTAATTAACCCGAGGATTTATTAATCAACCCCCTGGGCCAGTGCTCGATTTGAGTGTTGGTCCAAACTAGAGCCACTTGCGGTGCCACCCAGTTCGCTGGGGTCTTCGATATCTGTACGTACTGCTCATCCGGTCGTGGCCTGAGACGAGATACGCGCGGCTACTATCAGGGTGTCGGCACGCCGAGAGGATTTGCTGGATTAGTCTTACCTTAGTCGGAGTATCTTGAGCACGGGATTCCGAGGATACTCGGGCCTTCCCACCTTGGAGATGCGACTCCGCGGATCGTGGGCTTGTAATGGGCCAAGTTGGAACACCCCTGCAGGGTTTTGAAGTTTCGAAAGCTGTGCCCGCGGTTATGTGGCAGATGGGAATTTCTTAATATCCGGTTGTAGAAAATTTGACACCATGTTCAGAACACACTACCAGCGTGAGTACCGTGATGGTCATTTTCCGAAAGGGGTTCGGGAAGTGAACACGGTGGGGTTATGATTGACGTGCTTAGTTAGGATCACTTCGTGATCACCTTGTCGCTCGTGGCACTTCTCTTCTCGCTCTTATTACGTAAGCTAGTGCTAGTGCTGCTGCAGCCTTTTATTCTTTCTTCAGCCTTCTTCCACACCCAAGGCTTAGATAGTACTGTTACCCGGGAACGGGATTGCTGAGTCCTTTGTGGCTCACAGATTCTACACCACACCAGATGCAGGTACCATGGTGAACTATTCAGGTGACGGCACAGAGCTATACTGGGAGTACAATGAGGAACGTAGCCGTTACTATGTGCACTATCCCGATGATCAGTAGTGGTTTCTACTAGGGGCGATTCGAACCTGTGGCTTTATGTATGTTTGGTATCTTTCATTTGGATCTTCACCCGTGGACGGGTTGTGATGTTATTTGAATGATGTTTGGCTATGTAATGAATTGTGTGACGTGGCGAGTGTAAGCCAACTATCTCTTTTCCTTTTCATCCCTATTTTTACATGAGATGTGCAAAGATACCGAACTTGAGATCATTCCAGAATGGGCTTATACATTTAAGTCATGCCTCGACACGTAGCAGGTATAGTCCCATCCTGGGCATTACACCGATGACTGCGCTGCCCCGCTGCCGACGCCTCGCCTCCTCCCCGGAGTCCCCCAGTTCGCCTACGCTCCTGTCGCCGCAAACGCAGCGCCCTGACGTCGTTCGCTGCCACCGCCACCTCGCCCCCATCATCGATCTGCCGCGCCGGACCACCCC
Organism: Secale cereale; assembly: GCA_902687465.1. Classification (NCBI taxonomy): domain Eukaryota; kingdom Viridiplantae; phylum Streptophyta; class Magnoliopsida; order Poales; family Poaceae; genus Secale; species Secale cereale. The sequence continues at coordinate 222,472,823 of LR738710.1, read as the reverse complement.
GAGCCCACTGCCCTCCTCGACCGGCTCCCTGTGAGCCACCGCCTCTTCCCCTCTCTCCTGATTTTGCTCGTCCCCGACCGCACTCACAGCGGCTGCCTGCTACCGCCCCCCTTCCCGCGCAGTCCGGCCGTGCCCCTGTCGCGCCCCGCGTGTCCGGGCTGCGATGCTCGCGGCCGCGCCTGTCTCCGGCCGGCGGCGCCTATCACCACCGCCACGCCCCGCTGGCCGCTCCAGCGCCCCCCCCCCCACTATTGTCCTGCAGCTGCTGCCGCAGCTCCGCCTCCGCCGGGCAAGCTGGAGGCCGAGCCCCGCCTCTGCCGGGCTGGCTGGTGGCCGAGCCCCGCCTCCGCCGGGCTGGCTGGTGGCCGCACCCCGCCTCCGCCCGGCTGGCTGGCTGGTGGCCTCGCCCCGCCTCCGCCCAGCTGGCCGGCGACCGCGCCCCGCCTCCGCCCGGCTGGCCGGCGGCAGCGCCTCGCCTCCGCCCGGCTTGCCGAGCCCCGGCGGCCTCGTTCCGCCGCACCCGCGGGCGAGCGCTCGCTTGGGTGCCGGACGCCCGCACCCAGCGCCCGTGCCCCATTTACCCACCGCCCGTTAGGCCCCATAGCCCACTGCCAAGTAGGGCCTAGCCCCCAGAACGATTTAAAAAAAAAGTTAAAAAATGAATATAAATAAATAAATAAATAATAAAGTATTAATTAATTAATCACTTAATTAACTTAATTAATTATGTTTTAGAATAACCTAATCGCTAATTAAGCTAATTAAACTATTAGTTAACTAGGCAATCAATGTCATGCGGGACCCACACGTCAGTTTGACCGAGTCAAACCCACGTTGACTGCTGACGTCATGGTGACATCATGATGACATCAGCAGACACTATTCTGGATAATGTTAGATTTAAATAAATAATTAATTCTAGAAAATGTTATAAACTTTAGAAAATCATATAAAATAATCCGTAACTCGGATGAAAATAATTTATATATGAGAGTTGCTCAGAATTTCGATACGAATCGGAATACACGGTCCGTTTGTCAACCACACGTCCCTAGCATAGCGAACCTGCAACTTTTCACATCCGGTTCATCTGTCCGAAAACGTCAAACACTGGGATACTTTCCCGGATGTTTTCCTCCATCGCCGTATCACCTCCCACCGCGTTAGGCCACCCCTAGCACCGCGTATTGTTGTGTTATGATTTGTTATGCTTTTGATTGCTATGTTATTTATTGTGTTCCCCCTCCGTTACTTCCTTTTCGGTAGACCCTGAGACGACGCCGATGCCACTGTGTTCGACTACGGTGATGATGACCCTCCTTGCCAGAGCAACCAGGCAAGCCAACCCCCCTTGATCACCAGATATCGCCCATTCTCCTCTCTCTTATTCTTGCATTAGATTTGCTACTGCTGATGATTCGATAACTCCTATTCTGCTGCATAGCCTGTCATTGTTGCTACAACTATTGATACCTTACCTGCCATCCTAATGCTTAGTATAGGATGCTAGTACTCCATCAGTGGCCCTACATTCTTGTCCGTCTTCCATGCTATACTATCGGGACGTGGTCACTCGGGTGGTGATCACGGGTATATATATACATACTTTACATGACACATGATGTGACTAAAGTCGGGTCGGCTCTTTGAGTACCCACAAGTGATTCGATGTGGGGGCTGAAAGGACAGGTGGCTCCATCCAGGTAGTGATGGGCCTGAGTTCCTGACGGCCCCCCGAGTGGATCTTATTGGCGGAGCGACAGGGCGGGTTGAGACACCCAGTGGAGAGGTGGCCTGGCCCTGGTCGTTGTCTGTGGTGATTTCATAATAACACGCTTATCGAGATCTTGGTATTTGATCTGAGTCTGGCCATTGGCCTATACGCACTAACCAGCTACGTGGGAATAGTTATGGGCACTCGACGTCGTGGTATCAGCCGAAGCCTTCTTGACGTCAGCGACTGAGCGGCGCGCGCCGGGTTGGACCGCATAACGTAACTTCCTTAGTAATGGAGGTTGCTAGGTCTGCTCACCGGCCGCGTATGCAACGTGCAGGTGTGCGTTGGGCGATGGGCCCGTACCCCTGCGCGCCTAGGACTTAGACCGGCGTGCTGACCTCTCTGTTGTGCTTAGGTAGGACTGTGACGTGTTGATCTTCCAAGGCCGGGCATGACCCTGGAAAGTGTGTCCGGCCAAATGGGATCAAGCGTGCTGGGTTATGTGGTGCACCCCTGCAGGGAAGTTAATCTATTCGAATAGCCGTGTCCCTCGGTAAATGGACGACCCGGAGTTGTACTCTGACCTCATGACAACTAGAATCGGATACTTAATAAAATACACCCAGATAAGTTCCAGATATAACTCGGTGGTTGCTCTCTCACAGGGTGATGTGCGGGAGGATCGCCGAGTAGGATTATGCTATACGTTGTTACTTGGTGAACTTACCATCTATTCTTTTCTACTGCTGCAAGACGGAGGCTGCCAGAAGCGAGGATACTTGTTACTTCCAGCTACTCTCGTCTACTGCTGCAAGATGGAGGTGGCCAGAAGCGTAGTCTTCGATTGGATTAGCTACCCCCCTCTTATTCTGGCATTCTGCAGTTTAACCCACATATATTACCCCTTTGCACAGATACCATTGCAAATGTAGTATAGATCCTTGCTTGCGAGTACTTTGGATGAGTACTCACGGTTGCTTTGCTCCCCCTTCTCCCCCTTTTGTTCCTTCTTGGATGACGCAACCAGATGGTGGAGTCCAGGGCCCAGAAGATCCCGAAGATGTTTCTACGTGGAGTTCGGCTTCGAGGAGTAGTTAGGAGGTCCTAGGCAGGAGGCCTTGCCTTTTCGATCGTTGCTATATTTGTGCTAGCCTTGTTCAAGCAAACTTGTTTAACTTATGTCTGTACTCAGATATTATTGCTTCCGTTGACTCTTGTGTATTCGAGCCCTCGAGGCCCCTGGCTTGTAATATAAAGCTCGTATTATTTTAACTTGTGTCTAAAGTTGTGTTGTGATATCTTCCAGTGAGTCCCTGATCTTGGTCGTACACATTTGCGTGCATGATTAGTGTACGGACAAATCGGGGGCGTCACAAGTTGGTATCAGAGCCGACTACCTGTAGGAATCCCCCTTTCCAACTCCTTGGCCGAAGTTGAGTCTAGTCTTTGAAAAACAAATTTACTAACTTGTTGTGTGGCTTACGGGCCCACAACACCAATGGATGGTATTAGGATCTTTTACTCCTCGTCTATACTCTGGGACTCTGATCTCTCTTCTATTCGGGATAAATGAATTTTGCAAAATCTAACATTAGGATCTCGTTATCACTTTCACCCGGAGAGCACCTTATTACCGATGATCGTCTGCTACACCAGAAGGCCCTGAAGATACTCTCCGTTGTTAACCCGAGAACTTGTGTTCATCGCGTTTGCAATTCCCCTTCCACCGTCAACCCTCATGATAACTACATGCAGTTGTCATTCTTACATTCGTCCCTAGTTGGTCTTGTTATTACAAGATACCCCGAAATATTCGTCGTTGTTTTGATAATCCTTTGTTCCTACTGCCTTACAGTTCCTTGTCGCCTGAATACACCTACAAATTAATCCCCACACATATCGAGGATTTGTTTCTCCCCAGTTGTTCATATGTTTCACTAAAGTCTTCGAAATCCTATTCGAGCTTTAGAAAATTCTCAACAACATATTTATCTTGAAATTCTTGCTTGCATGCAATATGGTTAATCCCATAAGTCTGGCAATCTTATTGCCATCATTGTGACTATCATTTCGAGTCCGTTGATTCAAAATGTTGCGGATGCTCGCAATCCCCAATCAGATCCTAGAATTCATCCTTCCGACGCAGACGTCATTTTAAACCTGGTTGGATCTCGACCAATCATATTGCCATCGATTGTATCCATAAGCATATTCAACTTATCCATCCTTGGTCAGAGCGTTTGCTTCTGATCTCTTGATTCTGGAAACATAATTCATTTGCATTTGGTTGAATTAGACAGTTGTTTCTATAATCTGATCTCCTTTAATTATTTCTTCTTCTTGAGTATCGATACTCACATCTGATTCCTTGCAGTCTGCCGGATACTTTTGTGGATTATTATCCGACCGTTCCGACATATCAAAACCTTGTGAGTTCTTCCCCTTATACATAATGCCTTTGGTAAATTGTATCCTCTGTTTGGCCAACCATACTCTACTTTCGAGCTGGTGTAACTACTTTTGAAAATTGTGGTATATGTTACTAAGATGCCCAATGGGTTGAACCTATGCCTTCCCTTAATCCGTGAGAACCCGAAAGTTTTCACAAGTCATACTCTTTTGGTGTTCTACCAAATAAAATTCTAACACTACAGTTTTATTAAAGCGAGAGGTGAATGAAATAATACGCATTAAAGAAGTGGGAGTCGAGCTTGAACTTTGTGTTCATGCCCATGAAAATGATGTAGACCGTCTCGGAAACTTCTTGCTAAATGATTATCCAGCTGTATGATTCTTTCAGTATTCTTGAATTGATTCCTTATAGTTATGGTTCGGACCATGCTTTCCTGATCTAATATATCTGATGGGAATTCATTCCCATGCCTCGGCTATTTTTGGCAAGGTTGAAGTATCTACTGTCATAGGTCAAAGACCCGGTTCTACTTCTATCATGTTCTACCTTCAAGTATTACCCGCTGGTATCTCGAAGATGTCTTACCATTGCACCACCTCTTACTAACTTTGTTGAAGTAATGTTTTTCCTTGTCATAATCACTCTACGGAATCTGGGTTCTTGTCAACCGAGGACTTCCGCACTACAAATCAAATACCCCTAGTATTTTTACTAGGAAGTTCTGAACATCCTGGTCTTGCTATCTTTGACTGTGCTACCTCATCCTTCTCTGGTGCACGAATTCTTCAGTGTGTGAGCACTAATTATGTAGAGCTTTCAACATCATGTTGCTTGTCTTGAAAGGCAACTTTGGTTCCGAGCTTGCATCTTATATATTGATCCTATAACTTGCCACTTTGGCATTCCTTGCTTGTTGCCATTGTTGTAAGATTGCATCCTCTTGAAATCTCCCGGCAAACGTGTCGGATCACCTTCAACACTTTGACATCTTTCTAGATGTCAACTGTGTTCATGATGAGAAATACCCTCCTTGCCCTCGATGATTTTTATGAGCATCGACAACACCCTTGACTTCCTTTCATCGCGTACTTGTCTACTCTATGGATACCATTTGCTCACCAGCTAGTGTTGTGTTCTGCATTGAAGTATTACTGTCTTTTATGTCGAGAAAGTTGTGGGGATTGCCGCACCTCTTAGAAATTCTCGGCATGAAGATACTTCTCATCATCACCATTCTTCCTTGGTCCCCGTGTTGTTTTCAACCGGGATACCAATATTCTAAAGATGCTGCGTGAGTTCTGCACTTCTAGCAACCCTATTGGTTTGAAGTTTATGATCGACAGTTCGTTCTTAGACTGTTGGTTATTGAATCGTCACTCTAACATTGACCTTGCTGCCTAATGTCATATTTCGGGCACACCTTTCACCTAATGATTAATGGTGTATGTTTTCCCTCGAGCCTACAACATTATATCATTTGAATTGACAAGTGTCATCCTCTTGTTCACATTATTGTGGAAATCCCTTCATTTGGAATTCTCGATGGATTGTCACTGAGCCCATTAGCCACCTCCTCATCCTCTCCTTGGTTTAATGATGAACTATTCTTTCGGGAACCCACTCCCATAGGTCATTTCCCGAGAATATTGCAATGTCATTTCGTCAATTTGTGTTGCACCTTTTCTTCTCGAACATCCTCAGTCTGAGGTATCACGACACCAATCGGATCTGAATCTCGGTCAGATATGATGGTTGGGACAACTTTCCAGTAGTTATAATGTTGGTCCTTTGATGTCATGGTAATATGATGCCATACCTAGCACCCCTGGCTGGAGGACCCATCATTATAATTTCTTTTGCAAGGATAACCATTCTTCCAGGAGGAAATTGTAAGACTTATTCTATAAGTTCTTCCTGATGAATCCTTTGTGTATCCAAGTTCGACCTTTGCTTCAAGACCATGCCAATGCTATCTCGAAGCACGTCTGTGGTGCTCCGATTTTCAACAAGAGCATCTGAAGCCCAATGCTAAATGTTTCTTGGTCAGTTATCCAAACACCGTTGTATGGGTAACCTCTTGATTAATCCTTGCCTCTTTATCTAAATAATTGGGTACTTGCTCTCTTACCCTATATGCCATGTTCTGCTTGTCCATGGGAAGGATATACTCCTATTAATTGTGTGTAATCACAATTTTCCTTTCCATTTTTTTGTTTAACCTTTCTTTGATCTACATATAATCTAAGCAGTAATAATTTTCTGCTTATGTAAACACCTTGGTGTATAACTCCGTCAGTAAGAACTTGTTACTATTGTTCATAACATTATGATAACCATCGATGGACGATAACTTTGCCTATTGGTTTGCCTCATTCAGCGAGCGGGAAAATGGTCCTATGTGTTCCTCGTCCTTGGTATCGACTTTGTTTCCAACATAGATGATAAGCTATCCACTGATATGCCTACCTGTCGCGAACGTGCAAGATCTCACCACCCCCTCCTATTTTCAACCCACATGGTGGGCCCATAACCCACAGGTCCACTGGATCGAAACCTGACTCTTCTTTACAACACGTATTCTAAAGTATCCTTTGCACCTAGCTTCGTATGTGATTCACGAGCTAAGTTCTTTACCATTATTCATCCTGGAAATCGAACACCATGTTATTCTCGTTGTTCAAGCCCCCATTCCAGCTTCTGTCTAGGCATCGAATGACTGCCTACCCATTTCAAACCTTGTTACCATCGTATATTGCACTCAATGAATTCTAGTGTATTTCCCATTGAGTTCACCGTCAGATGCCTAGCTTTGTGGAGATGCGTTCTTCCGGAGATTTTCCCCCTGGTCGCGTTCGTAGGACGATGGAGATCCTGAAGAAAGGATGACGACTTGATCATGATGACTTGAAGCAGAGAAATGAAGACATCAACGAAAAATGATCAACCTCTTCGAAAGGGCAACCAAGACCGAGAAGACTCGTTAGCTTTTCGCTACCAGCACTTTCCCCCTTACTCCACCGCTTAAATCTTGGGACGAGATTTCTTGTAGTGGAGGAGAATTGTGACGTCCGGGTAATCAAGCTACAGTAAACCTCTGGTAATGATGCCACGTCGCCATGATTATTGGTGTGAATCTCGCGATAGTTCGAAACCGATTCAAATTCAAATTTAAAATCAAGCAAACAATAAAAGTTCTCAAATATTAAAACTAAAATGTTCGGAGTGAACCAAATAATGCATAGGCAATCATGGTGGAGAAACCACACTTTTATAAAATGTTAAAATACTTGAAAGTGAATAAAACAGTAGCTAAAACAATTAAATAAATGCCTTTTGAATTTTATAGAAAAAACTAAACTATTTGTTCAAGGTTAAAACTTTTTGTGGCGGTAGTTGGAATTGCAATTCTATTTTAAGCGTGGTTCTTACTTTTTATAAAACTTTAAAACTATTAAAGAAAGTAAAATAAAAAGAGAAAAGTAAGGAAAGAAGAAAATAACAATAAAAAAATAAACAACCCCCCCCCTCGCTGGGCCTCGGCCCAGCTGGCCTCTAGACCGCCAGGCCGGCCCAGCCGCACCCCCATAACCCC
>LR738710.1:222313901-222465017 GCA_902687465.1 Secale cereale | reverse complement strand
CGCCCCCGACACCGACGACTGCGCCGCCCCGCTGCCGACGCCTCGCCTCCTCCCCGGAGCCCCCCAGCTCGCCGACGCTCCCGTCGCCGCAAACGCAGCGCCCTGACGTCGTTCGCTGCCACCGCCACCTCGCCCCCATTGTCGATCTGCCGCGCCGGACCACCCCGAGCCCACTGACCTCCTCGACCAGCCCCCTGTGAGCCGCCGCATCTCCCCCCTCTCTCCTGATTTTGCTCGTCCCCGACCTCACTCACCGCGGCTGCCTGCTACCGCCACCGTCCCGCTCAGTCCGGCCGTGCCCCTGTCACGCCCCGTGCGCCCGGGCTGCGATGCTCGCGGCCGCGCCTGGCTCCGGCCGGCGGCGCCTATCACCACCGCCACGCTCCGCTGGCCGCTCCAGCGCCCCCCCACTGCTGCCGCAGCTCCGCCTCCGCCGGGCTGGCTGGTGGCCGAGCCCCGCCTCCGCCGGGCTGGCGGGTGGCCGCGCCCCGCCTCCGCCCGGCTAGCTGGCTGGTGGCCTCGCCCCGCCTCCGCCCGGCTGGCCGGCGACCGCACCCCGCCTCCGCCCGGCTTGCCGAGCCCCGGCGGCCTCGTTCCGCCGCACCCGCGGGCGAGCGCTCGCTCGGGTGCCCGACGCCCGCACCCAGCGCCTGTGCCCCGTTCACCCACCGCCCGTTAGGCCCCATAACCCACTACCAAGTGGGGCCTAGCCCCTAGAACGATTTTAAAAAATGTTTAAAAAAATGAATATAAGAAAATAAATAAATAATAAAGTATTAATTAATTAATCACTTATTTAACTTAATTATTTTTTTAGAATAACCTAATCGCTAATTAAGCTAATTAAACTACTCCCTCCGTCCCAAAATAAGTGACGCAAAAGTGACTCAACTTTGCATTAACTTTAGTGCAAAATTGAGTCAATGTCATGCGGGACCCACACGTCAGTTTGACCGAGTCAAACCCACATTGACCGCTGACATCATGCTGACGTCATGATGACATCAGAAGACACTATTCTGGATAATGTTAGATTTAAATAAATAATTAATTCTAGAAAATGTTATAAACTTTAGAAAATCATATAAAATAATCCGTAACTCGGATGAAAATAATTTATATATGAAAGTTGCTCAGAATTTCGATACGAGTCCGAATACGCGGTTCGTTTGTCAACCTTACGTCCCTAGCATAGCGAACCTGCAACTTTTCACCTCCGGTTCATCTGTCCGAAAACGTCAAACGCCGGGATACTTTCCCGGATGTTTCCCTCCTTCGTCGGTATCACCTCCCACCGCGTTAGGCCACCCCTAGCACCGCGTATTGCTGTGTTATGATATGTTAAGCTTTTGATTGCTATGTTATTTATTGTGTTCCCCCTCCGTTATTTCCTTTCCGGTAGACCCTGAGACGACGCCGATGCCACTGTGTTCGACTACGGTGATGAGGACCCCTCCTTGCCAGAGCAACCAGGCAAGCCAACCCCCCTTGATCACCAGATATCGCCCATTCTCCTCTCTCTTATTCTTGCATTAGATTTGCTACAGCTGATGATTCGATAACTCCTATTCTGCTGCATAGCCTGTCATTGTTGCTACAACTATTGATACCTTACCTGCCATCCTAATGCTTAGTATAGGATGCTAGTACTCCATTAGTGGCCCTACATTCCTGTCCGTCTGCCATGCTATACTATCGGGCCGTGGTCACTCGGGTGGTGATCACGGGTATATATATACATACTTTACATGACACATGATGTGACTAAAGTCAGGTCGGCTCTTTGAGTACCCGCAAGTGATTCGATGTGGGGGCTGAAAGGACAGGTGGCTCCATCCAGGTAGTGATGGGCCTGAGTTCCTGACGTTCCCCCGAGTGGATCTTTGTGGCGGAGCGACAAGGCGGGTTGAGACACCCAGTGGAGAGGTGGCCTGGCCCTGGTCGTTGTCCGTGGTGATTTCATAATAACACGCTTATCGAGATCTTGGTATTTGATCTGAGTCTGGCCATTGGCCTATACGCACTAACCAGCTACGTGGGAATAGTTATGGGCACTCAACGTCGTGGTATCAGCCGAAGCCATCTTGACGTCAGCGACTGAGCGACGCGCGCCGGGTTGGACCGCGTAACGTAACTTCCTTAGTAATGGAGATTGCTAGGTCTACTCACCGGCTGCGTACGGAACGTGAGGGTGTGCGTGTGACGCCCGAAGACCGACGTCCCAGAAGATTCCAGATGATTCCAGATGTTCCGGGTTCTCCCGTGTGTTTCATTGGTGCTTGTGTTATTTATTTTTGCATTGCATCATGTCATCATGCCATCATGTCATTAATTTTTGCATCTCAACTTAAATAAATTGTGTGGACCTTCGGTCCATTTAAATCGAGGGAAGTGTGACTTCTCTTTATAACATATACTCCCAATATTTTAGGGAGCTATTATAATAATATTCCATTGCTTCGGAATAACCCAACACACTTGCATATATTTTCCCCATGCCTTTTCTTCTCAATTCCTTGCCTCGAACTTTTCCAACAATTCTTTAATCATTTTCCCGGGCTCCACCAAAATTCTCATTATTTTTGGACTCTCCAAAGCCTCAATCTTGTTCAAATCATTTGAATTAAATTCAAATGAATTTGAATTTAAACTTTCTTTTTTGCCTCTCCTATTTTTCGTGGACCATGGACATTTTTGTGAGTCCGGTAAAAATAACATCTTGCCAAAAATCTTCCCCTAACCTTTCTTTTCTTTCCACTTCTTTTATTTGTTTCTGCTGCATTTTTTATTTAAAGAATTGTCGCAGGGGCCCAGCCTTCTCAGACCCTTCTGGCCAAGTGCGCCGGCCCAAGGCCCATTAGCCAGCAGCGCCGGCCTCCCTAAGGCTTTCTGGCCCAAGCTGCATGGACTCCAGCGCTCTTCAACCCTAGCCCGACACCCATCTCTCCTCGCCCTCTCCCACCGATGCGCCGCCAGGCGTTTCCTTCGCTTCCCCGATCCCATCTCGCAGCGCCCCATCGATCTCCCCTTCGCCTCCCTCAGTCCCACGAGCCAGGCTGCAGAACACCCGATTCCCTCTGCCTCGCCCGCATCGCCCCGCCCGGTCGAGGCCCCCGAGCTTCGCCCGAGTCGCCAAGGCCGAAGCCCAGCGCTCCTCCCTCCGGTCTCCTCCAGCGCCGTGCGAGGCCGCAGCCTCCTCTTCTGCGCCCTTCCCTCCGTCGCGAGCCGCAGCCTGCTCCCTCCCCGTGCGGAGCCGCGCCGGCTGCCGCCATCTCCCCTCGTGCGTGCCCTCGTCTCCCCGCCTCTGCTCCAGGATCGGCCCGCGACAGCGCCCGTCCTCCATGCTCCGGTCGTCGCCATGGCCTCCCCAGGCCTCTTCCCGCGAGCGCCGCGCCTCCCTAGCCTCCTCCCGAGCGCCTCGTCCAGGGCCCCCTCGAGCTGCTGCCCCGTCCCTGCGGCCTCTACCTCGCCTTCCTCGTCAGGCACCGCACCTCTGCCTCGTCCCGTGAGGATCTCCTCCACCAGCTGCCATCGTCAGCGCCTCGTCTCCTCCAGCGTCTCTTCCGGCCAGCTGCTGTTTTTTGCTTGCTGCCATGTTGTCGCGCCTCTTTTGCTTGCTGCCATGGACGCCAAGTTCGGCGAACGAGGGACCCCCAAGACCGCCAAGTACCTCTCGGATGCATCAAGTTCCTATCCGATACGACCAAGTACCACGACGACCGAACGGCTACGAGCTCCGTGAACGACTACGAACGTGTACCACTACTTCCTCTACCGACGACTTGTACATCTACGCAACGTGAACGTCTACCGTCGCCGAAGACCGCGAGTACAACTACTTCCACTACCGTCGCCCCGGAAACGAAGGATTCGCCAAGTACCTCTCCGAACGGAACAACTACTTCCCACTATGGAATGAGTACCCCTACCGATGACCGTGAACGACTTCTTCCTCTACGCTCTCGAACCGCTCCGAAAAGAGTGTTTCAAAGGTATAACCCCGAGACGATGACCCGTGTGATGCTTGTGTTGTACGAAATGTTTCCTTGTGTGCACCGTGCCCGTTTCATCTTTTGTCATGTTCCTCGGTTGCCTCGTCGCCGACCCGTGGGAACCCGGTGACGGGATCGCCCCACCTTTCATCTCGTTTGACTCGCTCACGCCATCTTTCTTTTACTCCGGACTCGCAATGAGTTACCGGAACCGAGATGTTGCCGTTGCATCATTTTCGGATCGTTGCCGTGGCACCCTTTCTTCCACCACGGTGACAAGTACTTCATGTCTCTCTTGTCAACCTTTAATGAAATTGCATTAAACTTGATCATGTCATCCGCATCATTTAACAACATTATAATGTGTGAATTGTTGTTGCTTTAATAATTACTAAACATCCTCATGGGGATTTTAAGGAATTGTTGTTGTTATTTCCGGCCCCATTTAAAATGCCTAAATAGGTAGTTTATTTTTGCTTCACCTCTTGCCATGTTAACAAACATTTAATCTTGTCTTGTAAATAAACGAGAGTCAATTAAATAAATGTGGTGTTTCATCAATACGCAACTCGTTGCATATTGAGCTCCACTTAACTTGTAGTATTGTTTGTGCACTTGTCATGCCATGCATATTTAAACCGGACATGCATCATACTTGGATGTGCATCGTATGCCATGTTTATGCTTGTGTGTTTACCGTGTTGTTTGTTTCTTTCCGGTTGCTTCTCTTGTTAGCTTCGGTTTCGTTCCGGAGTTGTGAGGATTCGCTTGACTGTTGCTCCGTCTACTTCATGGATCCGTTCTTCTCCCTTGCGGAATCCCAGGCAAGATGATCATACCCTTGGATACCTTTACTACCATTGCCATGCTTAGTTGTCTCGATGCTATCGTTGCATGTCGCGCTACCCATCTTTTATTGTCAGCCCTCTCCTTGTTGCCATGAAACCTCTAACCTTGAAACCTTCCTAGCAAAACCACTGTTTGGCTATGTTACCCGCTTGCTCAGCCTCTCTTATAGCGTTGTTAGTTGCAGGTGAAGATGAAGTTCGTTCCAGGTGGGAACTTGTTGTTGGTATATCACAATATCTATAATTATTATTAACACACCTATATACTGGGCATGGGTGGAAGGCTTGGCCTTTTGCTCGGTGTTTTGTTCCACTCATGCCACCTTAGGCGCCGATAAACCGGCATTATGTTCCTTGATTTTGCGTTCCTTACACGATGGGTGGATGGGGATCCCTTGACAGTTCGACTTTGAATAAAACTCCTCCACCAAGGCCCAACATTGGTTTTAATTTGCCTCATAATAACAACTTAATTAATTAATTAAATTTGCATAGGGGGTCGCACCCTCGGGTTCTTAATTCTACATAGCAGGGGGGCCAGTGCTGATGGTGTTGGTCCCAAACTAGAGCCACTTGCGGTACCACCCAGTTATCTCGGGTCTTCGGTTACTGTACGTAGCGCTCATCCGGACGTGGCCTGAGACGAGATGCGCGCGGCTACCATCAGGGTGTCGGCACGCCGGGAGGTCTTGCTGGACTTGTTTTACCATTGTCGAAATGTCTTGTGCTACTGGGATGCCGAGCCTGATCGGATTTCCCTAAGATAAGGGGTGATGATATTATATTTATCACTTCAGCTAATCGTGAGAGCTTGTGATGGGCTAAGTTGGAACACCCCTGCAGGGTTATGATCTTTCGAAAGTCGTGCCCGCGGTTATGTGGCAGATTGGAATTTGTTAATGTCCGATTGTAGAAAACTTGACAGATGATCCGAAGTAAAACACACAACTGTGTGAGTTACAGTGACTGTCTCTTTTCACTTTGAGAAGAGAACACGGTGGGGTTATGTTTGATTCGTATGTAGTTCAGGATCTTTAGCGATCACTACTTTTGCGACCGTTTGCGTAGATGCTCATCTTATTCTGGTACTCGTAAGATAGCCACCATATTTGCTTAGCCGCTGCTGCAACCTCACCACTTTACCTCTTCCTACCCATAAAGCTTTGCTAGTCTTGATACCCATGGTTATGGGATTGCTGAGTCCTCGAGGCTCACAGATACTACAACACCAGATGCAGGTTCAGCCGAGTAAGATGCAGAAGATGGCTCAAGTTCTTCGCTGGGAGCTCGATGAAGAGAGTGGCCGTTTGCTTGTGACATTTCGACGATCAGTATTGGTTTCTACTAGGATTCGATCTAGGACCTGTGGCTTTATGTTGTTTTATTATCTTGTCTTTTGGATCTTACCCTTCGATGGGTTGTGATGTTTTGAATGATGTCTTGCTTATTTAATGTATTGTGTGAAGTGGCGAGTGTAAGCCAACTATCTTCTTTTGCAATTTAATCCCTCTTTTACATGAGTCGTGCAAAGATACCAAACTTGCGATCATTCCAGAATGGGCTTATATCTTTAAGTCGTGCCTCGACACGTAGGAGATATAGTCCCATCCTGGGCATTACAAGTTGGTATTCAGAGCCTTCTCCGACCTAGAAGCCCCCACTGATTGATCGAATCGTTGACGGTTGAGTCTAGCCACACACTTGAAAATGTTTTGAGTCCTATATATATATATCGGAGAGTAGGATTTCTTTGCTCCTCATCTCTTTTCATTCTGGTGAGGACTCCTGACGACTAGTCTTGCCTCTTCTACTTTCAAAAAATTGCACCAAATTTTTTTTAGGATCTCGCGAGTATTGTTTGGATTTTTCCGATGTCTTTGTGACGAGAACATTGTTCTCGATGCCTCCTGTCATTAGGGGTTGTGGCAGTGTCCCGGGGAGTTGAGCTCCGAGGTGTTGTCGTCACAAATCCATCGCGGTAGTTCTAGAATACTTAAGACGGCCGACATCGAAAACTCTCCTATGCGGTTAGTGGCAAGATAACCCCGACATCACCCAGTACTGGGGAGGTAGTTCGGGAGTATTGCCATAGCTTGTATAGTAGATGCGTTTCGAAGGTCCGAGGTAAACGGTTTCCGGAAACAACTGGTTATGTGTTGAAGGATGGATACAGCTGGATGTAGGTTTAGAGTTGATTGCGCGGTGCTTCCCCTGTATCCCCAACACCTGATTGCATAACTGGGAACTTTCGGAAATTAATAGGTGGGTTCATCTAGTAGTTCTAGGCATTCTTCCAACGAGTGCATGATATGAAGTTCGGGGTTCTACATTGAGTGAAGTGGTTTTATGGGCTTGTTCCGATCGGGAGTTGCATCTTAAAGGGTCCTTGGCTATGCTGATCCGGGGATTGCAAAACCCTTTTGTAACACGTTCCATGAGCTTTCAGCACGAATATGTCGGACGAAGCTTCTATCTTGTATTTGTTCTATCTGTTCCTTGTTCCTTTTTTATTTATCTTTTGTTCTCCCAAGTGGCTTCTCGTCAAGCTGATGTACCTGCGGAATTCATTCGTTCAATTCTCTGTTCGGATGATATTGTGAAGATCATGTTGCATATCTATCCTTTGTTTTCGTTTTGATTCTGGTATTCGAGTTGCTTTGATGTCAAATGTTGATTCCATACCTTCCTAATCGGTGTTCTCATATTTCTATGGGAGTGCTAATTCCTCTTGACCATCAAGATTGTCATGTTAAATTCTTCTCAACCGGCGTCCTTTGCTTCGAGTTAATCCGATCTTTTCATCATCTGCAAGATCAACTCTCAGTCTTTTCTCAACGGTGTATGTTCTTTCATCTCAAGTTGTCTTGTTCTTCCCAGCCCACCCACCCTTCTTCTTCTCGGAGCAAGAAATTCTCAACTGAAATATCCATTTTATTCATGTGATGTTTCTTCATTCTTTTCCTTCAATGTTCTCATCCGGTGATTTATCGTGAAGATGCTCAAGAGCTTCAAGTTCATCATTCTTTTGGTTTCATAATTCTGCCGGTGGATGTAATTCAGATGGTGTTGATCTTATCATTTTTCTTCATTTCACAATGCTTTCTTATTCCGGTGCACCAATTAATCATCCTCCTCTTGCTATTCATATCCGGAGTGCTGAAGATTCATATTTCCATTCTCAATTGTTGAAGCTATTTTGAGAATTGTTATCTTATTCAAGCCATTTAATTCAACCGGTGCAATATCTCTCAAGCAATCTCTTTCAACGGTGATTTCTTTAGTGGGCCCTAACCCACAGGTCTTTTCCCCAGGATCTTACCTGACTCTTCTATTTTCTGAAGTTATACTTAAATTCTTTCCAAAGTGTGACGTAAGAATGATTCCCATCAGTCATAGTCCTTCTCCAAGATCGCGTTCAATTCTTTTTCATCATTGGTTCCACCTTTAATTCTTCTTTACGGAGTGCTTATACAATTCATGGTGGTGTATCTCATCGTCTTCTCAGATTTTGCAGTCTCGAAGACGAGTTCGTCTTGAATCCTTATCCGTTCTTCTAAGATTCGTGGTTCTACCTTCATGCCATCCTCATTATTGTTCCGATTGTGAGGAATTCTTTTATGCCATCAGAAGCATTTCATGAATTCTTTTCTTTGTGATCCTCCGAAGGCAATCATTTCAGAAGATTTCTTCGTTCTCAGTTTTCAACTTCGTCCTCTAAATATTCTTAATTGACGCCTCTTCGTTCGTCTCCATATTCTTACGGTGGTTCATTCAAGGTTACCCTTCTGTTGTTATCATTTTAATTCATTTGTTCTTTTGATAATCCTACCGGTGGTTCGTTCAAGATTTACCCAAGTTTGTGCGAGATCTCTCTTTAATTCTTTCCAACGAGAATAAGTAGTATGCCAAATCCTTTGGTTGTCATCAATTTAAATTGGTGAAGGAGATGCATGACATAATTCTTATTCTTATTCCTTCAAGGTGATTTAATTCTTTTGTCTGGAGCTTGTTCATCATATCATATTCTCGGTTCCAAGTTGTTCATCTTGTTTTCCGGAGCTCCATGTTATTTCAATTATATCATTTCAAAGCTCCATCTAATTCATCGCAGGTCTCGAATCCTATTCTTTTCATCTTTCACTTCTCATGCTTTCATTACCGGAATCTCATGGTGGTTCATCATGTTTTAATTCATCCTCGAAGTCTTCATCAAGATTCTTGTTGGAGCTCAAGCATTCTTCATCATGCTTTTCAATTGCAATCCTTTCTACCTTATCTTTTCAGGTGGTGTTATGTCATTCTTGATAATTCCTTCATGTTTCATGATTCACGAGTTATCAAGAATTAGATATTTAAACCCATCATTTTTTCTTCATTCAGGAGATCTTTCTAACCTTCCAATTTATTCGTTGGAGTTATCTTGGGTTGTATTTCACCTAAAAGCTTTCCCTAAGGATTGTTGCTATTGGTGCTTATAAATGACCAAAGTTCTTCATTTATCATTCCGGGGAAATAAGTTATCGTCTCCTTGTTGATCTCAATCCAATCAAATGTTTTCGTAATGGCTGGTTGTCACCTCATAATTTTGAGATGAATTCCATAATCCCACAACGAGCTTATTCTTTCGTTGTTGATTTTTCCAACAACTCCGTTCTAACCTTCTTCGTAAGGATGCTCTTTCAATTCAATTTTGAGAGAAGTTGTCTTTTCTTCTCCGTTTTTTTTCTTTCTTTCCAACGATCTAGCATATATCTTTCATTCCGGAGGCCTTGTGATATTGCTCTCTTTAACCATCATATCGTTTTATCGAGATCATGTTCTTTCCCTTGCTTATCATTTAACCGGAGTGTTGTATTCTTCATTCAAGTTCCGTCATCTATCTAGTTTTGCCTCTCTTTTCAACCGGAGTGCTGTCTGAATCCTTCTTACCCCCTTGTGCTATCCTTTCATTTGTTCAGAGGCAATATGCTGTCGATTTCTTCAAGTATCATTCCATCTTCTCTAGTTCATGTTGATTCCTTCCATTTTCAGACGGAGTGCTGTCCAAATTCTGTCATTCTTATTACTCGGCTATACCATTGCAGTTTCATATTCTTTTGGTTCGTAAGCTCTCGTTTCATGTCTTCCAACCTGCAAGATTCTCATAATGCTCCTTGTCCCTCTTTTCCAACGGAGTGTTTCATCTTCATTCATCTCCGTTGTATTCTTCTTTCTTTTTGGTCAACCTCTCAAGGTTCTTTGGTTTCACTCGTCTGTCAAAGAAGCAACTTTGTTTTACCTCTTCCTCTTCCGTTTTTTTTACCCGGTGATATCTCTAGGATCTCGGGTCGAGATCCTCTGTTAGTGTGGGAGAGTTGTGACGCCCGAAGACCGACGTCCCAGAAGATTCCAGAAGATTCCAGATGTTCCGGGTTCTCCCGTGTGTTTCATTGGTGCTTGTGTTATTTATTTTTGCATTACATCATGTCATCATGCCATCATGTCATTAATTTTTGCATCTCAACTTAAATAAATTGTGTGGACCGAAAATCGAGGGAAGTGTGACTTCTCTTTATAACATATACTCCCAATATTTTAGGGAGCTATTATAATAATATTCCATTGCTTCGGAATAACACAACACACTTGCATATATTTTCCCCATGCCTTTTCTTCTCAATTCCTTGCCTCGAACTTTGCCAACAATTCTTTAATCATTTTCCCGGGCTCCACCAAAATTTTCATTATTTTTGGACTCTCCAAAGCCTCAATCTTGTTCAAATCATTTGAAATAAATTCAAATGAATTTGAATTTAAACTTTCTTTTTTGCCACTCCTATTTTTCGTGGACCGTGGACATTTTTGCGAGTCCGGTAAAAATAACATCTTGCCAACAATCTTCCCCTAACCTTTCTTTTCTTTCCTCTTCTTTTATTTGTTTCTGCTGCATTTTTTATTTAAAGAATTGTCGCAGGGGCCCAGCCTTCTCAGACCCTTCTGGCCAAGTGCACCGGCCCAAGGCCCATTAGCCAGCAGCGCCAGCCTCCCTAAGGCTTTCTGGCCCAAGCTGCAGGGACTCCAGCGCTCATCAACCCTAGCCCGACACCCATCTCTCCTCGCCCTCTCCCACCGATGCGCCGCCAGGCGTTTCCTTCGCTTCCCCGATCCCATCTCGCAGCGCCCCATCGATCTCCCCTCCGCCTCCCTCAGTCCCGCGAGCCAGGCTGCAGAGCGCCCGATTCCCTCTGCCTCACCCGCATCGCCCCGCCCGGTCGAGGCCCCCGAGCTTTGCCCGAGTCGCCAAGGCCGAAGCCCAGCGCTCCTCCCTCCGGTCTCCTCCAGCGCCGTGCGAGGCCGCAGCGTCCTCTTCTGCACCCTTCCCTCCGTCGCGAGCCGCAGCCTGCTCCCTCACCGCGCGGAGCCGCGCCGGCTGCCGCCATCTCCCCTCGTGCGCGCCCTCGTCTCCCCGCCTCTGCTCCAGGATCGGCCCGCGAAAGCACCCGTCCTCCATGCTCCGGCCGTCACCATGGCCTCCCCAGGCCTCTTCCCGCGAGCGCCGCGCCTCCCTGGCCTCCTCCCGAGCGCCTCGTCCAGGGCCCCCTCGAGCTGCTGCCCCGTCCCTGGGGCCTCTACCTCGCCTTCATCGTCAGGCGCCGCACCTCTGCCTCATCCCGTGAGGATCTCCTCCACCAGCCGCCATCGTCAGCGCCTCGTCTCCTCCAGCGTCTCTTCCGGCCAGCTGCTGTTTTTTGCTTGCTGCCATGTTGCCGCGCCTCTTTTGCTTGCTGCCATGGACGCCAAGTTCGTCGAACGAGGGACCCCCAAGACCGCCAAGTACCTCTCGGATGCATCAAGTTCCTCTCCGATACGACCAAGTACCACGACGACCGAACGGCTACGAGCTCCGTGAACGACTACGAACGTGTACCACTACTTCCTCTACCGTCGACTTGTACATCTACGCAACGTGAACGTCTATCGTCGCCGAAGACCGCGAGTACAACTACTTCCACTACCGTCGCCCCGGAAACGAAGGATTCGCCAAGTACCTCTCCGAACGGAACAACTACTTCCCACTACGGAACGAGTACCCCTACCGATGACCGTGAACGACTTCTTCCTCTACGCTCTCGAACCGCCCCGAAAAGAGTGTTTCGAATGTATAACCCCGAGACGATGACCCGTGTGATGCTTGTGTTGTACGAAAGGTTTCCTTGTGTGCACCGTGCCCGTTTCATCTTTTGTCATGTTCCTCGGTTGCCTCGTCGCCGACCCATGGGAACCCGGTGACGGGATCGCCCCACCTTTCATCTCGTTTGACTCGCTCACGCCATCTTTCTTTTGCTCCGGGCTCGCAATGAGTTACCGGAAGAGAGATGTTGCCGTTGCATCATTTTCGGATCGTTGCCGTGGCACCCTTTCTTCCACTACGGCGACAAGTACTTCATGTCTCTCTTGTCAACCTTTAATAAAATTGCATTAAACTTGATCATGTCATCCGCATCATTTAACAACATTATAATGTGTGAATTGTTGTTGCTTTAATAATTACTAAACATGCTCATGGGGATTTTCCGGAATTATTGTTGTTATTTCCGGCCCCATTTAAAATGCCTAAATAGGTAGTTTATTTTTGCTTCACCTCTTGCCATGTTAACAAACATTTAATCTTGTCTTGTAAATAAACGAGAGTCAATTAAATAAATGTGGTGTTTCGTCAATACGCAACTCGTTGCATATTGAGCTCCACTTAACTTGTAGTATTGTTTGTGCACTTGCCATGCCATGCATATTTAAACCGGACATGCATCATACTTGGATGTGCATCGTATGCCATGTTTATGCTTATGTGTTTACCGTGTTGTTTGTTTCTTTCCGGTTGCTTCTCTTGTTAGCTTCGGTTTCGTTCCGGAGTTGTGAGGATTCGCTTGACTGTTGCTCCGTCTACTTCATGGATCCGTTCTTCTCCCTTGCGGAATCCCAGGCAAGATGATCATACCCTTGGATACCTTTACTACCATTGACATGCTTAGTTGTCTCGATGCTATCGTTACATGTCGCGCTACCCATCTTTTATTGTCAGCCCTCTCCTTGTTGCCATGAAACCTCTAACCTTGAAACCTTCCTAGCAAAACCACTGTTTGGCTATGTTACTCGCTTGCTCAGCCTCTCTTATAGCGTTGTTAGTTGCAGGTGAAGATGAAGTTCGTTCCAGGTGGGAACTTGTTGTTGGTATATCACAATATCTATAATTATTATTAACACACCTATATACTGGGCATGGGTGGAAGGCTTGGACTTTTGCTCGGTGTTTTGTTCCACTCATGCCACCTTAGGCGCCGATAAACCGGCATTATGTTCCTTGATTTTGCGTTCCTTACACGATGGGTGGATGGGGACCCCTTGACAGTTCGACTTTGAATAAAACTCCTCCAGCAAGGCCCAACATTGGTTTTAATTTGCCTCATAATAACAACTTAATTAATTAATTAAATTTGCATAGGGGGTCGCACCCTCGGGTTCTTAATTCTACATAGCAGGGGGCCAGTGCTGATGGTGTTGGTCCCAAACTAGAGCCACTTGCGGTACCACCCAGTTATCTGGGGTCTTCGGTTACTGTACGTAGCGCTCATCCGGACGTGGCCTGAGACGAGATGCGCGCGGCTACCATCAGGGTGTCGGCACGCCGGGAGGTCTTGCTGGACTTGTTTTACCATTGTCGAAATGTCTTGTGCTACCGGGATGCCGAGCCTGATCGGATTTCCCTAAGATAAGGGGTGATGATATTATATTTATCACTTCAGCTAATCGTGAGAGCTTGCGATGGGCTAAGTTGGAACACCCCTGCAGGGTTATGATCTTTCGAAAGCCGTGTGTGACGCCCGAGACCGACGTCCCAGAAGATTCCAGAAGAGTCCAGAAGATTCCAGATGTTCCGGGTTACCCGTGTGTTTCTTTTCAGCTTGTGTTATTTATTTTTTTGCATTGCATCATGTCATATTTTATTTTGCATCTCAACTAAATAAATTGTGTGGACCTTCGGTCCATTTAAATCGAGGGAAGATGTCTTCTCTTTATAACATATAAAAGCCTCCTAATATTTATGGAGCTATATTAAAAAAAATATTCCATGGCTTCGGAATCACCGTAACACACTTGCAATATTCCCCATGCTTTCCTACTTCGAGTTTCTCTTTCAAAAACCCTTGCCAATAATTCTTTTCAGTGTGTCGAGGTCCTTCCAAAAACCCTCCTTCAATTTTATTTAAATCCCTGACATTTTCGTGAGTCCAGGGATTTTTACCCCTTGCCCTAAGTCTTTTCCTAACTCCTCTTTTCTTCTATTCCTCTTTTGTTTTTCTGTTTTATTTGGAAAACAACAGCAGTTTTATTATAAAGAGAGCCCAGCAGCCTCATCTCTCCTCCTGGCCCATCTCCCCCCCAGCCGGCCTTCAGGCCCATTCCTCCGGCCCAAGACTACACCGAACCCTAGCGCATCGTTCGTCCCTCACCGATCGCTCCTCCTTTCCCTCGCGCCGCCGCACCCCCGACCCTCCGCTCGATCTCCCTCTCCCTTCTCTCTCTCGATCCAGGACAGGATCCCGTTTCCCTCTCCCTCTGCCCCTCGAGCCCCTTCGCCTCTCGCACCCCTCGCCGCACTCTTCTTCCCTCGCTCAGGCCGCTCCCTCACCAGCGCGCCCGAGCGCCTCTTCTTCCCTCCGCCCTCCAGTGCCATGGAGCTCCCCTCCCGCGCGCCCGGGGCGCCGGCCTGCGACCGCCTCCCTTCGTGCTGGCCCCGAGCGCCCGCACCCATCCTCGCCTCCAGCGGCCAAGCGTCGGCCCCCACCTCCCTCCGGGCCTCCATGCGACGAGCGCCGGGCGCCAAGGCCGCCCCGCTGCCCTGCTTGGAGCACCGGCGCCCCTCTTCTCTCCCTGCGTGCCCCGAGCCGGCGCCTCCCTCCTCCAGGTTGCCTCCTCCCGCGCCACGCCGCACCAGGGCCTCGTCCCTCGTCCCTCCTTCAACCAGCGCCCGCGTCCTCCTCCTTCAACCAGGAGCCGCCGTCCCGGCAGACGAACTCCCTCCGCGGCCGCCTGCCTCTGTGCGCCTCCCTGGCCTCTGCCTCACTTGGAGTTTTGCGGCCTCGTCTCCAGCTTCTCTAGCAGCAAGGCCTGCTGCCTCCTTCCTTTGTCGCTGTAGTCCTGTGCTGCTGTGACAGTGACCGTGCCCTTTTTGTTGTTTTTGTTACTGCTGTTGTTTCGCCAAGTGTTCCTTAAGGTGTGACCAAGACAGGCAAGATCGACGCAAGAACCGAACGTCTACGACACATGAACATATACCACTACCTCCACTACCGTCGCCGGAAGCGCCAAGTACCACGACGGACACCGAGTACCTCTACATGACCCGGCAAGTACCCCTACGACCAAGTACCTCGACGAACCGAACATCTACGGAAAAACGACCAAGTTCCACTACTTCCCACGACGGCCACGTGTACGACTACCGTCGCCGAAGACCACTACCTTTTGACAAGTACCACGACGACCGAACGAGACGATGACAAGTACATCTACGAACGGGAAAACGAGCTCCAAGTTCGACTACTTCACGGGACCCATCAAGTCCGGCTACTACATGAACGAGTACCCCTACCGATGTCAAGTTCGACTACCGTAACGTGAACGTCTACCGTCGCCGAAGACCCGTGAACGGCTACTTCCTCTCCGACGTGAACGACTCCTTCCTCTACGTCTCGAATCGCCCCGAAACGCACGCTTTGAAGGTATACCGAGACGACCCCGTGGATGACCCGTGTGATGCTTGTTGTGTTGTATGAAATGTCTCCCTTGTGTGCTTCGTGCCCGTTCCACCTTTGTCATGTTCCTCGGTTGCCTCGTCGCCGACCCGTGGGAACCCGGCAACGGGATCACCCCATCATCTCGTTTGACTCGCTTCGTCACCTTTTGCACCAGTCTCTTAATGAGTTACCGGTACCGATATGTTGCCGTGGCATCATTTTCGGAATCGTTGCCGTGGCACCCTCTTTCTTTCCACCACGGTGACAATACTTCTTATCTCTTTTAAGTCAACCTTTTAATAAAACTTGCATAAACTTGTTCATGTCATCCGCATCATATTAACAACATTATAAATGTGTGTTTTGTTGTTGCTTATAATTATTAAACATGCTCATGGGGATTTTCCGGATATGTTGTTGTTATCCTCCGGCCTCATTTAAAATGTCTAAATAGTGTAGTTTCTTTATGTTTCACCTCTTGCCATGCTAAAAACATTTAATCTTGTCTTGTTAATAACGAGAGTCAATTAAATAATTAATGTGGTGTTTTGTCAATATGCAACTCGTTGCATATTGAGCTCCACTTAACTTGTAGTTTTGTTTGTGCACTTTGCCATGCCATGCATATTTAAACCGGACATGCATCATGCTTGTTTGTGCATCGTATGCCATGTTTATGCTTGAGTGTTTACCGTGTTGTTTCCTTCTTTCCGGTTGCTTCTCTTGTTAGCTTCGGTTTCGTTCCGGAGTTGTGAGGATTCGCTCGACTGTTGCTCCGTCTTCTTCTGGATCCGTTCTTCTCCCTTGTGGAATCCCAGGCAAGATGATCATACCCATGGATACCTTTACTACCATTGCCATGCTTAGTTGTCTCGATGCTATCGTTACATGTCGCGCTACCCATCTTTTATGTCAGCCTCTCCTTGTTGCCATGAAACCTCTAACCTTGACACCTTCCTAGCAAAACCACTGTTTGGCTATGTTACCCGCTTGCTCAGCCTCGCTTGCTCGGTCCTTCTTATAGCGTTGTTAGTTGCAGGTGAAGATGAAGATCGTTCCAGGTGGGAACTTGTTGTTGGATATATCACAATATCTATAATTATTATTAACACACCTATACACTCGGCATGGGTGGAAGGCTTGGCCTTTTGCTCGGTGTTTTGTTCCACTCATGCCACCTTAGGCGCCGATAAACCGGCATTATGTTCCTTGATTTTGCGTTCCTAACACGATGGGTGGATGGGGACCCCTTGACAGTTCGACTTTGAATAAAACTCCTCCAGCAAGGCCCAACATTGGTTTTAATTTGCCTCATAATAACAACTTAATTAATTAATTAAATTTGCATAGGGAGTTAGCGCTACCCGAGGATTCTTAATTCTACATAGCAGGGGGGGCCAGTGCTGATGGTGTTGGTCCCAAACTAGAGCCACTTGCGGATACCACCCAGTTCGCTGGGGTCTTCGGTATCTGTACGTACTGCTCATCCGGACGTGGCCTGAGACGAGATACGCGCGGCTACTATCAGGGTGTCGGCACGCCGGGAGGTCTTGCTGGACTTGTTTTACCATTGTCGAAATGACTTGTGCTACAGGGATTCCGAGCCTGATCGGATTTTCCCTAAGATAAGGAGTGATGATATTATATTTATCACTTCAGCTAATCGTGAGAGCTTGTGATGGGCTAAGTTGCAACACCCCTGCAGGGTTATGATCTTTCGAAAGCCGTGCCCGCGGTTATGTGGCAGATTGGAATTTGTTAATGTCCGGTTGTAGAAAACTTGACAGATGATCCGAAGTAAAACACACAACTGTGTGAGTAACCGTGACTGTCTCTTTTCACTTTGAGAAGAGAACACGGTGGGGTTATGTTTGAACGTATGTAGTTAGGATCTTTAGCGATCACCTTTTGCGACCGTTTGCGTAGCTTCTCATCTTATTCTGGTACTCGTAAGTTAGCCACCATATTATGCTTAGTCGCTGCTGCAGCCTCACCACTTTACCTCTTCCTACCCACAAAGCTTTGCTAGTCTTGTTATCCCATGGTTATGGGATTGCTGAGTCCTCGTGGCTCACAGTTACTACAACACCAGATGCAGGTTCAGCCGAGTTTGAAGCAGGAGCTGGTTCAAGTTCTTCACTGGGAGCTCGATGAAGAGTGTGGCCGTTTGCTTGTGTCGTTTCGACGATCAGTGGTGGTTTCTACTAGGATTCGATCTTGGCCTGTGGCTTTTTTTGTTGTTTTGGTGTCTTGCTTTTGGATCTTACCCTTAGATGGGCTGTGATGTTTTGAATGATGATTGTTTATGTAATGTATTGTGTGAAGTGGCGAGTGTAAGCCAACTATCTCCTTTTGCATTTTAATCCCTCTTTTACATGAGTCGTGCAAAGATACCAAACTTGAGATCATTCTAGGATGGGCTTATACCTTTAAGTCGTGCCTCGACACGTAGGAGGTATAGTCCCATCCTGGGCATTACAAGTTGGTATTCAGAGCCTTCTCCGACCTAGAAGCCCCCACTGATTGATCGAATCGTTGACGGTTGAGTCTAGGCACACACTGAAAACTTTTTGTGTCCTATATTTATATCGGAGAGTAGGATTTCTGTTTGCTTCTCATCCCTTTTCATTCTGGTGAGGACTCGTGACGATTACTATTGCCTCTTCTACTTTCAAAAATTGCACCAAATTTTTTTTTAGGATCTCGCGAGTATTCTGGGATTGTTTCGATGTTCTTGTGACAAGGATATTGTTCTCGATGCCTCCTGTTACCGAGGAGTTGAGCTTCGGGGTATCATTGACACAAGCATATCGCGGCAGTACTAAATACTTAAGACGGCCGACATCGAAAATCTCTCCTATACGGCCAGTGGCAAGATAACCCCGACATCACCCAGTACTGGGGAGGTAGTTCGGGAGTATTGCCATAGCTTGTTATAGTGGATGCTTTTCGAAGGTCCGAGGTACACAGTTTCCGAGAAAGACTGGTTATGTGTTGAAGGATGGATACACCTGGATGTAGGTTTAGAGTTGATTGCGCGGTGCTTCCCGTGTATCCCCAACACCTGATTGCATAACTGGAAACTTTCGGAAATCTATAGGTGGGTTCATCTAGTAGTTCTAGGCATTCTTCCAACGGATGCTCGATATGAAGTTCGGGGTTCTGCATTGAGTGAAGTGGTTTTATGGACTTGTTCTGATCGGGAGTTGCATCTTAAAGGGTCCTTGGCTATGCTGATCCGGGGATTGCAAAACCCTTTTGTAACACGTTCCATGAGCTTTCAGCACGAAGATGTCGTACGAAACTTCTATCTTGTGTTTGTTCTATCTGATCCTTGTTCCTTTTTATTTACCTTTTTGTTCTTCAAGTGGCTTCTCGTCTAGTTGATGTACCTACGGAATTCATTCGTTCAATCCTCTGTTCGAATGATATTGTGAAGATGATGCTGCAACATATCTATCCTTTGTTTCGTTTGGATTCTGGTATTCGAGTTGCTTCGATGTCAAATGTTGATTCCATAACCTTCCTAATCGGTGTTCTCATATTTATATGGGAGTGCTAATTCCTCTTGATCATCAAGATCTTCATGTTAATTCTTTTCAACCGGTGTCCTTTTTGTTCATCTCAAGTTGTCTTTGTTTCCCCACCCTCCCACCCTTTTCTGCATGGAGCCAGAATTCTTAATGAAGTATCCATTTTATTCATGTGATGTTTCTTCATTCTTTTCCTTCAATGTTCTTATCCGGTGATTTATCGTGAAGATGCTCAAGAGCTTCAAGTTCATCATTCTTCGTTCTCGTTTCTTCTCTGGTGGACGTAATTCAAGATTTCGGTGTTGATTTTATCCTTTTCCTCATTTCACAATGCTTTCTTATTCCGGTGCACCAATTAATCATTCTCCTCTTGCTATTCATATCCGGAGTGCTAAAGATTAATAATTCCATTCTTAATCCGTTCAGCTATTTTGAGCATTGTTATCTTACTCAAGCCTTTTAATTCAACCGGTGCAATATCTCTTAAGCAATCTTTTCAACGGTGATTTCTTTGAGTGGGCCCTAACCCACAGGTCTTTTTCCAGGATCTTACCTGACTCTTCTATTTTCTGGAGTTATACTCAAATTCTTCTCAAGTGTAACGTAAGAATGATCTCCATCAGTCACATGCCTTCTCCAAGATCATTTTCAAATTCTTGTCCATCATTGGTTCTACCTTTTTAATTCTTCATTCCGGAGTGCTCAACAATTCTTATGGCATCTCTCGTCTTCATTCTCAGCATTTACAGACAGAGAAGTGTTTCTCTTAAATCTTGGCCCGTTCTCTCAAGATTCATGGTTCTAGCTTCATGTCATCCTCATTATCGTTTGATTGTGAGGAATTCTTTTATACCCATCCGAAGCATTCTTGAATTCTTTTCCTTGTGATCCTCCGAAGGCCATCATTTCAGAAGATTTCTTCGTTCTCAGTTTTCAACTTCGTCCTCCAACTATTCTTCATTGATGTCTCTTCGTTCGTCTCCATATTCTTACGGTGGTTCTTTCAAGTTACTCTTCCGTTGTTATCATTTTAATTCATTTGTTCTTTTCATAATCCTACCGGTGCTTCGTTGAAGATTTACCCAAGCTTGTGCTAGATCTCTCTTTAATTCTTTCCAACAAGAATAAGTAGTATACCAAATCCTTTGGTTGTCATCAATTTAAATTGGTGAAGGAGATGCATTACATAATTCTTATTCTTATTCCTTCAAGGTGATTTAATTCTTTTGTCTGGAGCTTGTTCATCATATCATATTCTCGGTTCTAAGTTGTTCATCTTGTTTTCCGGAGCTCCAAGTTATTTCTATTATATCATTTCAAAGCTCCAGCTAATTCATCGCAGGCCTTGAATCTTATTCTTTTCATCTTTCACTTCTCATGCTTTCTTTACCGGAGTTCTCATGGTGGTTCATCATCATTTAATTCATCCTTGAAGTCTTCATCAAGATTCTTGTTGGAGCTCAAGCATTTTCATCATGCTTTCCAATTGCAATCCTTTCTACCTTATCTTTTCAGATGGTGTTATGTCATTCTTGACAATTCCTTCATGTTTTATGATTCAAGAGTTATCAAGAATGAGATATTTAAACCCATCATTTTTTTCTTTGTTCAGGAGATCTTTTCAACCCTTCAATTTATTCATTGGAGTTATCTTGGGTTATATTTCACCTAAAGCTTTCCTTGAGAATTGTTGCTATTATGGTGCTTATAAATGACCCAAGTTCTTCATTTATCATTCCGGTGAAATAAGTTTTTCATCTCCTTGTTGATCTCAATCCAATCAATTGTTTTTCATTAGTGGCTGGTTGTCACCTCTTAATTTTGAGATGAATTTCATAAGCCCACATCAAGCTTATTCGTTTTTCGTTGTTGATTTTTATAAAAATCAACTCTGTTCAACCCTTCCTTGTAAGGATGCTCTTTCAAATTCAATTGTGGGAGAAGTTGTCATTTTTCTACTTCCTTCTTTTCCTTCGTTGAATTATATGCTATCCTTTCGTTCCGGAGGCATTGTGGTATTGCTCTCTCTTGACCATCATCTCGTTTTTTATCAAGATCATGTTCTTTTTTTTCTTGCTTATCATTTAACCGGAGTGTTGTATTCTTTATTCTAGTTCCCTCATCTTATCAAGTTTTAACTCTCTTTTAACCGGAGTGCTGTCTGAATCCTTCTTAACCTTGTGCCATTCTTTTAATTGTTTTCGGAGGCAATATGTTGCTGTTTTCATCAAGTATCATTCCATCTCCTCAAGTTCATGTTCAATTCCTTCCATTTTCAGACGGAGTGCTGTCCAAATTCTGTCATTCTTATTCCTTGGCTATACCATTGCGGTTTCATATTCTTTCCGTCCGTGAGCTCTTGTTTCATGGCTTTTATCCTACAAGGTTCTCATAATGTTCCTTGTTCCTCCTTTTACCGGAGTGCTCTTAACTTCATTCATCTCCGTTGTATTCTTCTTTCTTTTTGCTCAACCTCTCAAGGTTCTTTGGTTTCACTCGTCTGTCAAAGAAGCAACTTTGTTTTACCTCTTCCTCTTCCGTTTTTACCCGGTGATATCTCTAGGATCTCGGGTCGAGATCCTCTGTTAGTGTGGGAGAGTTGTGACGCCCGAGACCGACGTCCCAGAAGATTCCAGAAGAGTCCAGAAGATTCCAGATGTTCCGGGTTACCCGTGTGTTTCTTTTTAGCTTGTGTTATTTATTTTTTTGCATTGCATCATGTCATATTTTATTTTGCATCTCAACTAAATAAATTGTGTGGACCTTCGTTCCATTTAAATCGAGGGAAGATGTCTTCTCTTTATAACATATAAAAGCCTCCTAATATTTATGGAGCTATATTAAAAAAATATTCCATGGCTTCGGAATCACCGTAACACACTTGCAATATTCCCCATGCTTTCCTACTTCGAGTTTCTCTTTCAAAAACCCTTGCCAATAATTCTTTTCAGTGTCTCGAGGTCCTTCCAAAAACCCTCCTTCAATTTTATTTAAATCCCTGACATTTTCGTGAGTCCAGGGATTTTTACCCCTTGCCCTAAGTCTTTTCCTAACTCCTCTTTTCTTCTATTCCTCTTTTGTTTTTCTGTTTTATTTGGAAAACAACAGCAGTTTTATTATAAAGAGAGCCCAGCAGCCTCATCTCTCCTCCTGGCCCATCTCCCCCCCAGCCGGCCTTCAGGCCCATTCCTCCGGCCCAAGACTACACCGAACCCTAGCGCATCGTTCGTCCCTCACCGATCGCTCCTCCTTTCCCTCGCGCCGCCGCACCCCCGACCCTCCGCTCGATCTCCCTCTCCCTTCTCTCTCTCGATCCAGGACAGGATCCTGTTTCCCTCTCCCTCTGCCCCTCGAGCCCCTTCGCCTCTCGCACCCCTCGCCGCACTCTTCTTCCCTCGCTCAGGCCGCTCCCTCACCAGCGCGCCCGAGCGCCTCTTCTTCCCTCCGCCCTCCAGCGCCATGGAGCTCCCCTCCCGCGCGCCCGGGGCGCCGGCCTGCGACCGCCTCCCTTCGTGCTGGCCCCGAGCGCCCGCACCCATCCTCGCCTCCAGCGGCCAAGTGTCGGCCCCCACCTCCCTCCGGGCCTCCATGCGACGAGCGCCGGGCGCCAAGGCCGCCCCGCTGCCCTGCTTGGAGCACCGGCGCCCCTCTTCTCTCCCTGCGCGCCCCGAGCCGGCGCCTCCCTCCTCCAGGTTGCCTCCTCCCGCGCCGCGCCGCACCAGGGCCTCGTCCCTCGTCCCTCCTTCAACCAGCGCCCGCCTCCTCCTCCTTCAACCAGGAGCCGCCGTCCCGGCAGACGAACTCCCTCCGCGGCCGCCTGCCTATGTGCGCCTCCCTGGCCCCTGCCTCACTTGGAGTTTTGCGGCCTCGTCTCCAGCTTCTCTAGCAGCAAGGCCTGCTGCCTCCTTCCTTTGTCGCTGTTGTCCTGTGCTGCTGTGACAGTGACCGTGCCCTTTTTGTTGTTTTTGTTACTGCTGTTGTTTCGCCAAGTGTTCCTTAAGGTGTGACCAAGACAGGCAAGATCGACGCAAGAACCGAACGTCTACGACACATGAACATGTACCACTACCTCCACTACCGTCGCCGGAAGCGCCAAGTACCACGACGGACACCGAGTACCTCTACATGACCCGGCAAGTACCCCTACGACCAAGTACCTCGATGAACCGAACATCTACGGAAAAACGACCAAGTTCCACTACTTCCCACGACGGCCACGTGTACGACTACCGTCGCCGAAGACCACTACCTTTTGACAAGTACCACGACGACCGAATGAGACGATGACAAGTACATCTACGAACGGGAAAACGACCTCCAAGTTCGACTACTTCACGGGACCCGTCAAGTCCGGCTACTACATGAATGAGTACCCCTACCGATGTCAAGTTCGACTACCGTAACGTGAACGTCTACCGTCGCCGAAGACCCGTGAACGGCTACTTCCTCTCCGACGTGAACAACTCCTTCCTCTACGTATCGAATCGCCCCGAAACGCACGCTTCGAAGGTATACCGAGACGACCCCGTGGATGACCCGTGTGATGCTTGTTGTGTTGTATGAAATGTCTCCCTTGTGTGCTTCGTGCCCGTTCCACCTTTGTCATGTTCCTCGGTTGCCTCGTCGCCGACCCGTGGGAACCCGGCAACGGGATCACCCCATCATCTCGTTTGACTCGCTTCGTCACCTTTTGCACCGGTCTCTTAATGAGTTACCGGTACCGATATGTTGCCGTGGCATCATTTTCGGAATCGTTGTCGTGGCACCCTCTTTCTTTCCACCACGGTGACAATACTTCTTATCTCTTTTAAGTCAACCTTTTAATAAAACTTGCATAAACTTGTTCATGTCATCCGCATCATATTAACAACATTATAAATGTGTGTTTTGTTGTTGCTTATAATTATTAAACATGCTCATGGGGATTTTCCGGATATGTTGTTGTTATCCTCCGGCCTCATTTAAAATGTCTAAATAGTGTAGTTTCTTTATGTTTCACCTCTTGCCATGCTAAAAACATTTAATCTTGTCTTGTTAATAACGAGAGTCAATTAAATAATTAATGTGGTGTTTTGTCAATATGCAACTCGTTGCATATTGAGCTCCACTTAACTTGTAGTTTTGTTTGTGCACTTTGCCATGCCATGCATATTTAAACCGGACATGCATCATGCTTGTTTGTGCATCGTATGCCATGTTTATGCTTGAGTGTTTACCGTGTTGTTTCCTTCTTTCCAGTTGCTTCCCTTGTTAGCTTCGGTTTCGTTCCGGAGTTGTGAGGATTCGCTCGACTGTTGCTCCGTCTTCTTCTGGATCCGTTCTTCTCCCTTGTGGAATCCCAGGCAAGATGATCATACCCTTGGATACCTTTACTACCATTGCCATGCTTAGTTGTCTCGATGCTATCTTTACATGTCGCGCTACCCATCTTTTATGTCAGCCTCTCCTTGTTGCCATGAAACCTCTAACCTTGACACCTTCCTAGCAAAACCACTGTTTGGCTATGTTACCCGCTTGCTCAGCCTCGCTTGCTCAGTCCTTCTTATAGCGTTGTTAGTTGCAGGTGAAGATGAAGATCGTTCCAGGTGGGAACTTGTTGTTGGATATATCACAATATCTATAATTATTATTAACACACCTATACACTCGGCATGGGTGGAAGGCTTGGCCTTTTGCTCGGTGTTTTGTTCCACTCATGCCACCTTAGGCGCCGATAAACCGGCATTATGTTCCTTGATTTTGCGTTCCTAACACGATGGGTGGATGGGGACCCCTTGACAGTTCGACTTTGAATAAAACTCCTCCAGCAAGGCCCAACATTGGTTTTAATTTGCCTCATAATAACAACTTAATTAATTAATTAAATTTGCATAGGGAGTTAGCGCTACCCGAGGATTCTTAATTCTACATAGCAGGGGGGGCCAGTGCTGATGGTGTTGGTCCCAAACTAGAGCCACTTTTGGATACCACCCAGTTCGCTGGGGTCTTCGGTATCTGTACGTACTGCTCATCCGGACGTGGCCTGAGACGAGATACGCGCGGCTACTATCAGGGTGTCGGCACGCCGGGAGGTCTTGCTGGACTTGTTTTACCATTGTCGAAATGACTTGTGCTACAGGGATTCCGAGCCTGATCGGATTTTCCCTAAGATAAGGAGTGATGATATTATATTTATCACTTCAGCTAATCGTGAGAGCTTGTGATGGGCTAAGTTGGAACACCCCTGCAGGGTTATGATCTTTCGAAAGCCGTGCCCGCGGTTATGTGGCAGATTGGAATTTGTTAATGTCCGGTTGTAGAAAACTTGACAGATGATCCGAAGTAAAACACACAACTGTGTGAGTAACCGTGACTGTCTCTTTTCACTTTGAGAAAAGAACATGGTGGGGTTATGTTTGAACGTATGTAGTTAGGATCTTTAGCGATCACCTTTTGCGACCGTTTGCGTAGCTTCTCATCTTATTCTGGTACTCGTAAGTTAGCCACCATATTATGCTTAGTCGCTGCTGCAGCCTCACCACTTTACCTCTTCCTACCCACAAAGCTTTGCTAGTCTTGTTATCCCATGGTTATGGGATTGCTGAGTCCTCGTGGCTCACAGTTACTACAACACCAGATGCAGGTTCAGCCGAGTTTGAAGCAGGAGCTGGTTCAAGTTCTTCACTGGGAGCTCGATGAAGAGTGTGGCCGTTTGCTTGTGTCGTTTCGACGATCAGTGGTGGTTTCTACTAAGATTCGATCTTGGCATGTGGCTTTTTTTGTTGTTTTGGTGTCTTGCTTTTGGATCTTACTCTTAGATAGGCTGTGATGTTTTGAATGATGATTGTTTATGTAATGTATTGTGTGAAGTGGCGAGTGTAAGCCAACTATCTCCTTTTGCATTTTAATCCCTCTTTTACATGAGTCGTGCAAAGATACCAAACTTGAGATCATTCTAGGATGGGCTTATACCTTTAAGTCGTGCCTCGACACGTAGGAGGTATAGTCCCATCCTGGGCATTACACCGTGCCCGCGGTTATGTGGCAGATTGGAATTTGTTAATGTCCGGTTGTAGAAAACTTGACAGATGATCCGAAGTAAAACACACAACTGTGTGAGTAACCGTGACTGTCTCTTTTCACTTTGAGAAGAGAACACAGTGGGGTTATGTTTGATTCGTATGTAGTTCAGGATCTTTAGTGATCACTACTTTTGCGACCGTTTGCGTAGATGCTCATCTTATTCTGGTAGTCGTAAGATAGCCACCATATTTGCTTAGCCGCTGCTACAACCTCACCACTTTACCTCTTCCTACCCATAAAGCTTTGCTAGTCTTGATACCCATGGTTATGGGATTGTTGAGTCCTCGAGGCTCACAGATACTACAACACCAGATGCAGGTTCAGCCGAGTAAGATGCAGAAGATGGCTCAAGTTCTTCGCTGGGAGCTCGATGAAGAGAGTGGTCGTTTGCTTGTGACGTTTCGACGATCAGTATTGGTTTCTACTAGGATTCGATCTAGGACCTGTGGCTTTATGTTGTTTTGGTATCTTGTCTTTTGGATCTTACCCTTAGATGGGCTGTGATGTTTTGAATGATGTCTTGCTTATTTAATGTATTGTGTGAAGTGGCGAGTGTAAGCCAACTATCTTCTTTTGCAATTTAATCCCTCTTTTACATGAGTCGTGCAAAGATACCAAACTTGCGATCATTCCAGAATGGGCTTATATCTTTAAGTCGTGCCTCGACACGTAGGAGATATAGTCCCATCCTGGGCATTACAGTGCGTTGGGCGATGGGCCCGGACCCCTGCGCGCCTAGGACTTAGACCGGCGTGCTGACCTCTCTGTTGTGCTTAGGTAGGACTGCGACGTGTTGATCTTCCGAGGCCGGGCATGACCCTGGAAAGTGTGTCCGGCAAAATGGGATCAAGCGTGCTGGGTTATGTGGTGCACTCCTGCAGGGAAGTTAATCTATTCGAATAGCCGTGTCCCTCGGTAAAAGGACAACCCGGAGTTGTACTCTGACCTCATGACAACTAGAACCGGATACTTAATAAAACACACCCACATAAGTTCCAGATATAACTCGCTGGTTGCTCTCTCACAGGGTGATGTGCGGGAGGATCGCCGGGTAGGATTATGCTATACGTTGTTACTTGGTGAACTTACCATCTATTCTTTTCTACTGCTGCAAGACGGAGGCTGCCAGAAGTGAGGATACTTGTTACTTCCAGCTACTCTCATCTACTACTACAAGATGGAGGTGGCCAGAAGCGTAGTATTCGATTGGATTAGCTACCCCCCTCTTATTCTGGCATTCTGCAGTTTAACCCACATATATTACCCCTTTGCACAGATACCATTGCATAAGTATTATAGATCCTTGCTTGCGAGTACTTTGGATGAGTACTCACGGTTGCTTTGCTCCCCCTTTTCCCCCTTTTGTTCCTTCTTCTCGGATGACGTAACCAGATGGTGGAGTCGAGGGCCCAGAAGATCCCAAAGATGTTTCTACATGGAGTTCGGCTTAGAGGAGTAGTTAGGAGGTCCAGGCAGGAGGCCTTGCCTTTTCGATCGTTGCTATATTTGTGCTAGCCTTCTTAAGGCAAACTTGTTAAACTTATATCTGTACTCAGATATTATTGCTTCCGCTGACTCTTGTGTATTCGAGCTTCTGTATTCGAGCCCTCGAGGCCCCTGGCTTGTAATATAAAGCTTGTATTATTTTAACTTGTGTCTAGAGTTGTATTGTGATATCTTCCAGTGAGTCCCTGATCTTGGTCATACACATTTGCGTGCATGATTAGTGTACGAACAAATCGGGGGCGTCACAATAGCGGAGATAAGGAAAAGGATGAGTGAAGGAAAAGCCAAGGGATTTCGTGAGGACGAACACGACACCTTGTGGTTTGACGATCGAATCTATGTGCCCAACGACCCAGAGATAAGGAAGTTGATACTGCAGGAAGCATATGATTTGCCATACTCGATACACCCCGGAAACACCAAGATGTATTTGGATTTGAAGGAACGTTTCTGGTGGATGGGAATGAAGAAGGATATTGCCGAGTATGTAGCCGTATGCGATGTGTGCCAGAGAGTAAAGGCAGAGCATCAGAAGCCAGCAGGATTAATGCAGCCTATGCCGATACCCGAATGGAAGTGGGAGAAGCTTGGCATGGATTTTATCACCGGATTGCCCAGAACCAAATCAGGATATGATTCAATCTGGGTAGTGGTAGATCGCTTGACGAAGGTAGCCCACTTTATCCCAGTGAAAACCACATACACTAGTGCGAAGTTGGCCAAGATATACATGACCATGATAGTATGTCTGCACGGAGTTCCGAGGACCATTGTATCAGATAGAGGAACACAATTCACCTCAAAGTTTTGGCATCAGCTACACCAAACTTTGGGAACGAGGCTGGAATTCAGCACTGCTTTTCATCCGCAGACCGATGGACAGACCGAGAGAGTCAACCAGATCCTAGAGGATATGTTGAGAGCCTGTGCGTTAGATTATGGATCTAGTTGGGATGATAATTTGCCCTACACAGAGTTCTCGTACAACAACAGTTACCAGGCCAGTTTGAAGATGGCATCGTTCGAGGAATTGTATGGAAGGAGATGCCAAACACCGTTAATGTGGAATGAAGTTGGAGACCGACAGTGGTTTGGACCAGACTTGAGGAGAAGGTGAAGTTGATTCATGATAAATTGAAGGTAGCTCAGTCCAGGCAGAAGATTTATGCAGACTCGAAACGCAAGGAGATAGCCTATGAAATCGGAGACAGAGCGTACTTGAAAGTATCGCCTCTGCGAGGAGTTAAACGTTTCGGAGTTAAAGGAAAGCTAGCCCCGAGATTTGTGGGACCTTACCGTGTTTTGGAACACATGGGAGAGGTTGCCTATAAGTTGGAATTGCCCGAAGGATTGTCAGGAGTGCACGGCGTGTTTCACATTTCGCAGCTTAAGAAGTGCCATGCGGAGATGGCCGATATTCCGCTTAGAGACACAGTACCCCTAGAAGCAATTCAGTTGGATAGTGATCTGACCTATGAGGAGAAGCCTGTTAAGATCCTCGAATTTTCTAGCAGAGTCACCCGCAGTAAGGTTATCAAGTTTTGCAAAGTTCAGTGGAGTCACCACACCGAGGAAGAAGCCACCTGGGAACGAGAAGATGATCTACGCAAGGACCACCCACACCTGTTCTCTAGCCAAGTCGAATCTCGAGGGCGAGATTTATTCTCAGGGGGTAGGTTTGTAACATCCCAAATTTTCAATTTGGAATGTTATACATAGATCATACTGCATTGCATGTTTCTTTGCATTTTTGTTCGTGGCGTTCCTCGAAATTCTAAGCAACTCAAGGACCTACGGAGAGAGTTGGGAATTCTATCCTTTTGTATTTGAGTTCACTCGGATACCGGTACCAGGACAGTGTTGGTTTTAATTATTTTTCTCTCCTAAAAATATTTCTAAATACAATATATGAGCGAAGATAATATGACTTCTCCAAAATAACAGAAATATTGGAGGAAAAATGTTAAATCACTTTGGTATTTTTCTGGATTTATTTGCGAATTTATTTGCATAGGAAAAATGCGTGTTTTTCAAAATTGCATTTAGGTCCTTGAACAATGCTCACTTTGTCCTAAATATTTTTAGAGGACGGTGAAAATTTATTTCGGGATTTTTGGTGTCCGTTTAGTATTTCTTTCGTTAGTTTTGCTACGTCAGGACTCTTTTAGAAGAAAAAAACAAACCAACTCCGGGCCGTATTAGGCCAGGACTCTGGCCTTTATAAGCGCCAGCCGCCGGCCCGCACAGCCCAGCCGCCCCACCAACCCTAGCCCACAGAGCCGCCCACCCACGCCGCCGCCGCCCACCCGCGCCGCCGCTGCCGCCCGCCCGCGCAGTCGCCGCGCCCCCGCCGCCGGAGCCGCCGGACTTTCGCCGCCGCCGAGGTACCCACCGCCGTCGCCGTCGGTTTTTCTCCAAAAGTCGCTCGGTTTTTTTAGGAAAACCCTAGATCTCCTATTTTAGGTTTAGATCGGTTTTTCTTGATTTAGTTACTTAGCGAACGTTCGTCCGTATGTTCGTTTTAACGAACGCTTTTCGTCCGTTAGCCGCAGATAGCAAACGTTCGTTCGTTAGTCTGTTCATCATTTTTTTTTCGGGGTATTTATCTGCGATTTTTCCGATCGTGATTTCTGCCCTGATCTTGTTTTTCGGTTTTCTTTTTGCTCGAGAATCGGAATCAGGTGATTCAAAATCCCAGATCTTTGTCTCGATGCCCTCTTTCCGTTTAACCAACTTGAACAAAGTTTTGGCTACTGTAAAATTTGACTTTAGACCAATTAGTAATTGGAGCTCGTTTCTTTCGCAGTTTGAGTTTCGTTGCTTCTTTCGATTTGGTTCTTTTTGCAAACCGGAGTTATTAAGTTGAACTTTCTGGTTAGATCTTATCTTTTGGGGTTTTGTTTGTGCATCTTTGCTTGTTTGCTTATGTATGCTATTGTTTGCTTGCGATAGAATACCCGGATTGTGAAGGGTGCTACTACAAGTCTCTAGGTTTTGCGAATCGTCAGCAAGGCAAGTAACACTTTGATCATACTCCTTATTACCCAGTTTTATGCATTAGATCAAACCCTCACACATTGCATGAGTAGGATCTCTTAACTTGTGGGACTGGGAAGTAGATTGAGGTAGAACCTATTACCTGCATTATTTTCAAACCCTTGGGAGTTACTTATATGTTTGCTTAGGTTGTTATGCTATGCTCGTAGACGTGGTTTGGGTTTGAGTGAAATCCATGACAGATGCGAGTTGTTAATTAAGGATTCAACTTAAGGTGGCTACTTGAATAAACATCTGGGTGGATTGGTTGCAGGGCACCTGGAGAATCCAATGTTGTCCTAGAAAATCCCGGGGTTCCGTGTGATTTTTCCTATGGAATGCCACCCAGGCTCAAAGGGATCATAAAGCTATTCATGCTAGAAACTTCCGTGTG
Organism: Secale cereale; assembly: GCA_902687465.1. Taxonomy (NCBI): domain Eukaryota; kingdom Viridiplantae; phylum Streptophyta; class Magnoliopsida; order Poales; family Poaceae; genus Secale; species Secale cereale. Next base: position 222,433,868 of record LR738710.1, on the reverse strand, counting down.
CGGCCACATGCCAATATGGGCTCTGGCATAGTTGAGTAAGTTGTGGCAAACCTTTCCGTGATGGGCTAGCAGATGTAGAGGGATTGTAGGTGTACCGACCTATCTATCCGGTTAAGGGGACCTCTTCGGAAAGACCGTGTCTCGGTCATCCGTTTCTCAAACACCATGCAGTGCGAGAAACCAAACGGAGGCGATCGAGTCTTGTGGGAAAAGTGCACAAACCTCTGCAGACTGTACAAACTGATCATGATTAGCCGTGTCCCCGGTTATGGACATCTCTAGTATCTGGTACTTGAATTATTGGTTGATCTCATCACTCTATAATTTAATTTGTTGGGTTAATGATGAATTTTAATTTGGGATTGAGTTGGAGGTACCTTCTCAATGATTTTCAACCACTTGATAGTTAAAATAAAATTTCTTCCTTTGTTGTAGGGAAAACTTGGCTTTACGCAAAAACTTTAACTTTAGAGCCTCCACCAGCCAAATATGCATATAGTATAGCCTTTATTCTGTTACTTGCATCCTCTGTGTTATCTTGCCAGCATATGCCATGTGCTGACCCGTTTTTGGGCTGCAACATATTACGTTGCAGACTTTTCAGACGAGGAATAAGACGTTCTAGGTCGTTTGTCATGCACTCAGCTATGCCGTTGGAGTTGATGGACTCACTTATCTTCCAAGCCTTCCGCTGTTATTTTGTTAGATGGCCTTAAGCCATAGACATTTGTAATAAGTTCTCATTGGAGTCATTCGATGTAATATGTGTGTGATTGCCACTCTGTTATAAATCCTTCAAGTATTGTGTGTGTCAGCATTACCGATCCAGGGATGACACAGAACACAGAGACTTCTGTCCATTCGAATCGTGGTCGCTACATTAACGGCGACCCGTTACGATGGATGCCACATGTCGGTTACCCTTGACGAAAGCACTTCCATGACACGCCATTTATCGTCATGGTAGTGGACACATCCGTGATGATAATTTTGGTATTTTCATGGAACACTTCTATGACAACACAGGTATGATTATCTTGATTCTGTCATAAAATCGTCATAGATGTACATGCATGACAGAAAACGTGACCTACTATGACAAACACGTATTATCACGGAAGTTTTTTGTAGTGCAGGGGGCGCGCCCTAAGGGTGGGTGGGCACGCCCCCAGGGTTTGTGGCCTCTGGGTAGCCCCTCTCTCATAACTTGTTGCGCCTGTATTTTTTATATATTCCACAAAAATTCTCCGTAAATTTTTAGGTCAATCCGAGAACTTTGATTTATGCACAAAAGTAACACCATGGCAATTCTGCTAAAAACAGCGTCAGTCTAGGTTATTTCCAGTCTAATTATGGAAATTAGACTCCAAAACAAGGGCGAAAGAGTTTGGAAAAGTAGATACGATGGAGATGTATCAACCCCCCCAAGCTTAACCCATTGCTTGTCCTCAAGCAATTCAGTTGATAAACTGAAAGTGACAAAGAAAAACTTTTACAAACTCGGTTTGATCTTGTTATTGCAAATATGTCTAGCCAAGGTTCAAGTTTTTAGCAAAGATTATAAACTAACCGTACTCATCATAACATTTAGGTCTCACATTTACTCATATCAATAACACAATCAACTAGCGAGCAATAATAGGATATCTTAGATGATAATACTTTTTCAAAACAATCATGATACAATATGATATAACTATATCTCGCTAGCCATTTCTAAGACCGCAAAACAGAAATGCAGAGCACCTCTTAAGATCAAGGACTGACTGGACATTGTAATTCATGGTAAAAGAGATCCAGTCAAACTCATACTCAACATATTAAAACAAAGCATATAAATGATAGTGGTGCTCTCCAGCTGGTGCTTAAATGAGAAAGATGATGACTCAACAATAAAAGTAAATATATAGGCCCTTCGCAGAGGGAAGCAGGGATTTGTAGAGGTGCTAGAGCTCGAAGTTTTTAAAATAGAGATGAATATAATTTTGAGAGATATGCTTTTATTGTCAACGCAACAAACAAGAGGTCTCAATATCTTCCATGCTAAATATATTATAGGCGGTTCCCAAAAAGAATGGTAAATTTGTTACCCCCCCCCCCTCCATCATCAATCACACTCCATGACTAGCCGAATCCACGGGTACCATCCATACCAACAACAGTCTTGGGGGAGTTTTTTTTCATTATTATATTTTGGCTTTGATTGCAGGATTGAGCATCCCAATAACCAGCCACTTTCTTGTGAATGATAAGCGGATCACCACTCATCGTGAGAATAACCCACCTAGCATGGAAGATATTGACATCCCCCTGTCGCCACATGAGCGATTCGGGCATACAAAACAGATTATTATTTGAAGGTTTAGAGTTTGGCACATACTAATTTACTTGGAACGGTAGGTAAATACCGCATGTAGATAGATATGGTGGACTCATATGGAACAACTTTGGGTTTATGGGAGTGGATGCTCAAGTAGTATTCCCGCTTAGTACAAGTGAAGGCTAGCAAATAGATTGAGGAGAGACCAACTAGAGAGTGACAATGGTCATAAACATGCATTGAGGTTAATCAACATTGAATGCAAGCATGAGTAAGATCTAAAACACCATGAACATAAATATCATGGAGGCTATGTTGATTTTGATTCAGCTACTTGCATGAACATCTGCCAAGTCAAGTCACTCAAAACATTCAAAGGATGATACCATCCTATCATACCGCATCATAACCATTTTAAATGCATGATCAACTCCTAGCTACTTAAGCATGGCATGAATAACTATGATATCTAATTGTCATTGCAAACATGTTTCATGCATAATAGGTTGAATCAAGACCAGTGAGCTAATCATATTTAAAGAAACAAAATAGGTCGAGCTTGTACCAACTTTTCTCCACCTCAAGAACTTCATCAAATTTCGTCATTATTGCCTTTCACTTGCACGACCGAACAATGTGAAGAATAATAAGAGTGCACGTGCATTGGACTAAGCTGGAATCTGCAAACATTTATTCAAAGGAGAAGACAAGGTGATATGGGCTCATTAATAGATCATCAATAATGCATATAAGAGCCACTCGACATTGTCATCATGGTCTTCTCCTTATGACCCAAAGGAAAGAAAAATAATTTTGAAGAAACACACTAAAATATTTTTGGAGTTTTTGTTTTTCTGGAGGAAAGCAAAAACAAGAACGAGAAAAACTATTTACACGGGAAAGCTCCCAACAAGCAAAAGAAGAACGAAATCTTTTGGGGTTTTCTTTTTAATACTATGACTACTAAAAAAATTAAACGAGAAAAAAAGACAAAAGAAGCGAGGAATATTTTTGGTTTTTTCCAAAAGTTTTTCAAACACACGAGAAGAAAGCGAGAAAAACAAACTAACATGGATGATACAATGGAAAAAGTATGAACACCGACAACTGGAATAAGTGTGTGAACATGAATGTAATGTCGGTGAGAAAGACACACTCCCCCAAGCTTAGGCTTTTGGCCTAAGTTGGTCTATGGCCACGGCTGTCCGGGATGATATCCAAAGTCGTAGTTGGGGTTGTACTCGATTGCAACTGCCATCGCCTGGCGAGCTACCTCGTGGAGGCGAGCTATCTCCATCGCTCTCTCATACTCATCTCCCTCTTCCCTGAGGACGAAATATCTTCGTTTTGCCTGAAAGTCAAAGAAAGTAGGGGCATGGAGCATAACATAGACGACACGGCTCATGTCAAAAATTATTCTATACTGGTAAGGCACATCACCCCTCTCAAGAAACTGGAATTGTTTCGTAGCGGCATAATCAAGGAAAGCAGGTGGTAAATGGGTGTCATCATTTCTTATAGGTACCCCAAGATTGTCAGCTAAATGAGTGGCATAAATCCCACCAAAGAAATCTCCCTCTAAGGCATTATTGTGTAGACGACGTGCAATAATAGACCCTAAGTTATATTTTCTGTCTTTCATTACCGTGATTTTAAGAACACTCAAATCAGAAGCGCAAAGGTGGCTATGATCATGTTTACCATTAATACATCTACCTATGAAGAGAGAGAAATAATGTAAAGCAAGAATGTGAATGCTCCCCATAGTGGCTTGTCTTATAGCTCTAGCTTCTCCTACTGTAATGCTAGCAAGGAACCCTGAACAATGAGTTGTACATGGTTTAGTGCAAATGCCCCAATGCGGAATTTTGCATGCTTCATTAAACTCCTCAAGATCCAGGGTGTCGTGGATTTAGCACGGCAGATGTCCTAGCAAAAGGACTTAGTCGTGAGGCCATCACTACGGGTTAGCTCAAAGGGGTTAAAGCGGACAAAAGACACAAGGATTTTATACTAGTTCGGCCCCTTCGATGAAGGTAAAAGCCTATGTCTAGTTTGGTATGGTATTACTTGGGCTTCGATGACCAGGGAACGAATCCGCTTTGCCTATGTCCCGAGCTGTTGTTGTCTCTCTTGAACCGTCGCCGGGTCGTCCCTTTATATAAGAGGTGACGCCCGGTCCGGTTTACAGAGTCCCGAGGCCGGCTCATAAACGTGTTTGCCTCGGTCTCTGCTCTTTCTATCTTACATCCCAAGTTACATAGTATGACGGTTTACAAATCACGGGCCCCAACATATGGGCTCTAAACCTCTTGGGCTATAACCTTCTACTCCATACTCCGCTGGGCCTCTGATAATATAATCTTGATAACATAAACCGGACCCTCCTGGCCGGTTTATACCTGGTAGTAATATCCCTGACATTAGGCCCTAGATTGATTTGAACCTGTTCATGTCAATCTCCAAAGTCTTGTACAGATTTTCCTTTCTGCAGCTTCAGTACACTTGGTAAATCGGCATGACGTCATCCCATCAAGTCGCTTTAAACCGTCGTGACGCCATCCGTGCATTTAATGCATGTACCTGTTTTTTATCTTTACTTATTAAAACTCCGAAGATCGAGGCTACAACACCATCCATATCCGATTTTTGGTCTCCTCGATTCCCGCGCTTGCCGTTTTATCTCCTCGGCCTATAAATAGGGCCGAAGGCCATCTCTTTATTCCCCTTCGCTATCTTCTTCCTCTGACCTCCAGTGCTCAAGCTCTGCCGCCGTCCTTCGAGCTCGTCGTCCTCACCAAGCCCGGCCGCTGCATCAACCTGAGCGTGACCAAAGATTCGCCGCCATCCTTCCACTTCCGTTTCCTCAGGTGTGTTATCCATTCCTCCCCGTAGATGTTAGCTCTAGGGTTTCACGGGAGCTCGCAGATGAACCTCCGTTTCTTCACAGTTCATCACCATAGGTAGTTCCTAGCCGTAGATGCTAGACTTTTAGGGCGATTCTTGTATGTATGACTCCGCTCCGTCTTGATAATCTTAGTTCCCCCAATACTGTTAGTTAAAACTGGATCTGTAGAAACCTTCGCTGGTTTCGACGAATATGACTCGAATTATCTTGAGTTTTTTACATGCTGTAGATCCAAAATTTACTGCTGCTCGTGTTAAAGCTTTTTTCCACACTTTAGATCTGCATCTCCTTCGCTTATGTCGATAGTTTAACTTTAAATCTGCACCTCTCCTGCCTGTGTTTGGCGATTTAACCTGTTCCTCTCAAACTTCATAATCTGGTAGCTGTTATATTCATAGTTACTCCGGATCAGTAGATACCATTAGTCCCCTGCTTAAACCGCCAGATATATCAGTACTTTCATAGTATATGTCGGTTTGAATCTGTGTAGATCGTAAACCGGACCTTGTATTTTATTTTCCAGCGTTCCCCTTTCGGAAAAAAGATGACTTCTGCAGCCAAACAGTTTGTCGCCTGCAACTGGGTCCCATCCCGGATTACCAAAGATGACTTAGAAAAGATGGCTCAATTGGCGCTTTAGGTCCCAAGGAGGTTCTGCATTGGAGGGCTCCTGGGAAAGAGTGTCCTCCCCAGCCTAAAGAAGGAGAAGTTATAGTCTTTTTTATCGCCTAGCCCGGGGTTTTAACCCTCCAGGGTCAAAAAATTTCCGCGACATATTAGCAGACTTTCAGCTCCACCCCCAAGATATAGGTCCCAACTCCATATCAAACATTTGCAATTTCCAAGTCTTCTCAGAAGCCTATCTGCAAGAGGAGCCATCCGTGGAGTTATTCCGGGACTTCTTCCATCTAAATCGCCGGACTGAATTTCATGACGGGCCCAATACCGAACTTGGCGGAATGAGCATCCAGAAGAGAAAAGATGTCAGCTTCCCTCACGCCACTCTTCATAGCCACCCCAAGGAGTGGAATCAGACTTGGTTCTACTGCGTCGATACTTCACCAGAAGGAGAGAATCCATTGCCGGGTTACCGCCCTTATCGTCTGACAGCGGATCATCCTTTCCCGCAGCATTTGAGTGCCCAAGACCAGGCTCGATACGCCCCCTAGCTTTCCAAACTCAGGGCTTTTGTAGCCAACGAGTTAACCGGTGTTGACTTTGTCCGCTGCTGGCTCTCTTGGAGCATTCTCCCGTTAAGCTGGCGCTCTGGTTTAATGTGCGAGTATATCGGTAATCCGGAAGACCCTCAGCGTCACACGGATATGGTGCTTCCAGACAATGAAGTTACCGAATCTGCTAAGAAGATGCTGAATATACCTCTGGAGGAGTGCAGCCGGACTGGTTTAGCGCCCTTCTGCATAAACAACGAACCGCCATCGGTAAATACTCCTTCTGTCTCCTCTCTTGGTTTTAATCCGTCCATATTGCTTGGCACCAATATGCTTTTATTCTTTGAAACAGGCTAACGACCCTTTCTGGAAGAAAAAGGCCCAGGATAAACCGGCAAAGCCATCTCGCGAGAAGAGCTTAGCCGTAAAGAAACATAAGAAGAAACCTGCCGCTGCTTCCGGTTCAAGCACGGAAGAGGATGATCCGGCCTCTGAGGTACTGCTCGTTCCTTATGACTTTAATATTTCCTTTGTCTGTATTTATATTAATCAATGATTCTTCCCAGGATCCAGCTAAAGGCAGTAAAGCGGATGAAGTTGAGGTAATCTCTCTTTCCTCTGATTCAGAACCATTGCCACCCAAAGTTCGTCGGGTAGCCCGAAAATATCCGTTTTCTCATCCTTATGCTCAATTGGATCCCCACTTTCTTTTGAAGAAGCAGCAACATGAGGCTCGCCGCACCACACGCCACAGTGGTCATGTGGTCGAGTCGATCGGATTAACCCACACTCCGGCTCGAAGACGCCGCTCAGAGGTTCTACTTACTCCAACCATTCTTCATCCCAAAGCAGGTCTTTTTCGTAAACCACTTAAACCGTCTGATCCAAATTATCATGAAATTCCTTTGTCATCCTCCGGCGAGTCAACCGCCACCCAAGTCCCGGTGCTTAAGACTGTTCCTGGGTAAGCCGTCTTTCAGTCTCTCCGTTTTATCTTTCCATTTTGACTTGTAATTTTAATCATTCCCCTAATCTTTCCTCAGTATGCCCAAGCCTAGCAAAAAGGCAAAGCTGAATAAACCGGTGACCGAGAACATTGCTTCTGAACCGGCAGAGGATCCTGAAGCTGCCAACCCTTTGGAGGAGAATATTGAAGTTCCCCACGACGATCCTTGCCCTATGGACCGAGAAGACGCTGCTGCTCCGGGGGATGACCCCATGGGAAATCCTGCTGAACCGGCTAGCCTTGTTCGGACTAGCCCTGCTCGGGTTAGTCCGGCCCCTGCTAGTCCGGTACACACCAATCTCGTTGTTGCTGTTGATCCGACCAGGCCAACTGCTGCCTCGACAGATGATGTCGTGATCATTGGGACCGGTTTTGCCGCCCCAGCAGAACCAGTTGTCTTGGCCAAACATACGGCCAAAGAAGAAACTCTTCATAAGGACAAAGGCAAGTGGAGCACCGACCTGTCTAGTTATGCCCAACTCAGTGCCCAAGAACTTCATTCTGGGTACTTGGACCGTATCTTCACCAGCCGTGACCATGAGGCCGGTTTGGTGAATTTAATGAAAGAAAGATATGAGGTGACTTCTTTTCCTTTGCTTTTCATTTCTGCTTGTATCTTGTAGCTGTACCTTTAGTCCATTGTAGCCCCCAAGTGCCGGTTTAGCCTTTAGGGTAAACCGGGACTTTGATAGATCAACTGTAATATTTTGATTTGCACATGTAGCCCCCAAGGGCCGGTTTACTCCATTGCAGGTGAATCGGGACTTCTCCTATGTTTGAGAATGACATTACATTAGCCCCCAAGTGTCAAGGACATAACTGGTTATGTGCTTGGGACTTGTCTGAAAAAGTTGCTTTCTTTCACTTCGACTGTACATTAGCCCCCAAGTGTCAAGCGCATAACTTGTTATGTGCTTGGGACTTGTCTGAAAGTATTGCTGTAGATATCTGACATATTTTATCCTTGGCAGACTGATTTGAACCGGAGGGCCACTGAAATCACTGAGCTCCGGACTAGCCTATCCTTCCAAGAGACTGCTTCGACTAAAGCCAAGGAGGAACTTACCCTTGCTTTAGCTAGTATGGAGAAGCTCAAGAAAGATTTTGAAGCGGAGCGGTCCACTTGGGAGGTACAGAATGCTGCTTTAGAGAAAAGAGCCAAGGATGCTGATGCAGCTCTTAACCCGGTGACGGAGGAGTTATCCGGGTTAAGGCAGCACATAGATGATATGACATCTGCTATCTTTCGAAAGTACTTGTTATCATACGCTTTATTCTTGCTATCTTGCACTGCTCTGGTTTAACTTATCACTTGTACACAGGGAGGCGCGTTACTCATCTTGGGGATGATGTGCGGAAGAAGCTGAAGGCTGCTTACACCTTGGTAGAACAACTCTATGCCGGTGCTTAGAGGGCCATCAGTGCTATTTCGCACAATAAACCAACACCAACCACTATCCAAGGTACTCTGGAAAAACTGTCCATCTTGCCTACCCGTATTGTCGAGGTGAAGAAATCTTCTGCAAGAGCTGGCTCCCTCATAGCATTAACCCGGGCCAAGGCATGGGTTCCCGACTTTGATCCGGCGGAGGCCATGAATGGTTATCCCAGTATGAAAGAAGATGGGTCAGCTTTCTCTGCTAAAGATCTTCGCGCCTTAACGAAAGACATGTGGCCTCTTGCCAGTAAGCTTGCTGATGAAGCAGACTTATCAAGGTATCACCCGGGTTATGATCTGGAGAATATGCGGGTGGAGCGGCCGTCTTATGACATCGAAAATCTTATTCCACCCATTCGTAAGCATACCTTCGCCCCTGACATTGAACCGTCAGATCTTATAAACGATGAAGTGTATTTCCAGGCCCTTGCCAAGATTGACTGGAGCACCCCTGATTTCCAGCAGCTGCCTGAAGTCGTTGAAGACCCGGAACAAGCTGACCCTCAGTCTTCCCAGCGAGCCGAAGCGGAATCCTAAACCGGTTCCGGTTTACCTTTCTATGTTGAACACTTGGTGAAAAATGATATTCTTTTGGGCCTGCCAGTGCCTTGTAATAGAATAGTTGAGATATTGTCTTTGTCCCACACTTATCTTGTATGGCATTATTTTGTTTGGCAACTTCCAAATTATCTCCTGCTTGCAATGCTTTGACAGTTTATATTACCTGTGCCTATATAAACAATGCTCAAAGTGTCTTGGCGGTTTATCACCGGACGGGTCATATTGGCCAAACACATGATCTAAGCGAATAACTTGAACTGTGCGTAAAATATAAATATGTATCATACCTGTGATTAAGTGTATCTGTAAACCTTAATCCGGTAGGAATAATCCAAGGTGGAAGTGTTGATGACTCCCTTGGTTCTTTGTCGGCTTACCATGAAGATCGATCCGGGTTACAATGAACGCCGGTTTAGCTGAAAACTAGTACTGGTGTCTATAACCCAGACTATAACTCTGTAAATACAGATGTAATGACAACTTTGTAGTTATCCAGTCTTGAATCAGTGGACTTGGTTGAAAAACCAATGACCTTGAAGATAAAGATTTGAGAAAACATAAAAAATGAAAAATAAAGTTTTTGGGCAAATAAGACCATGTAGTCGAGGCTTTTTACGAGCTGCCAGGCTCCAAATTCGAGGCTTTTTATGAGCTGCCAGGCTACTGTCATTAACCATTTTAGCAAAGCCAATTAAGATGATCCGCAATATTTAACCAAATCATCAATGCCAAATGCTACCAATGTTCAAAATCTTTATAAAGATTTGACTTGTGTAATCACTTGATGATCGTCAATTTAACGTTACCAAGTTCAGGGTCCCGAGGGATTGACTTGTGTGTACATTCGACGGGTCATACCAGGTTTACCTGGACGGCGCGATTTACTTGATGCAGGCAGGTTAATCTGGGGTTTTAGGTGTATACACCAAGCTTCCAAGCCGTGTTCACTACAAGAGTCTTCAACTCACTGATGAACTTGCATCAGGAGCCCCCAGGTAGCGTGTGAGCATTGCTCATCGGGGCCTATGTTTGAGTTGTGCTAGGCATCCAAAACTCTCTTTTGCCCCTCATCGTCATGTGGAAGTTGCCGAAGCAACCAGAGCTGTGCTCTTATGATGGTCTTGACATGGCCGCCGGTTTAAGAGGCCATAGAAAACTCCCTTGCCCACGGAAGCCCCCATGTGATTCTCTTTTGTACAGAAAAGATGGCTGATACCTTGATTTATCAGGGGCACCGGTTTAAGAGGTCGTAGAAAACTTCCTTGCCCGCGGAAGCCCCCATGTGATACTCTTGTAAAAAAGATGGCTGATACCCCGGTTTACCGGGGGCGCCGGTTTATTATATTAATCATAATATATACATTGTACATAAAGCAGAGCCTATGGCTCAAGTATAGTAAGGTTGAAGAAAGGCGATGTTCCATGGCCGCTTGATCTCCTCCCCAGCCGTGCGTGAGTCCTTATGTTCTCGAACGTCGACGAGGTAGTATGATCCGTTGTGCAGGTTCTTGCTTACCAAAAAAGGCCCTTCCCAAGGTGGGGATAGCTTGTGCATATCTGTCTGGTCTTGGATGAGCTGAAGAACCAGATCTCCTTCTTGAAACGTCCTGGTTTTAACCCGACGACTGTGGTACCGGCGCAGGTCTTGTTGGTAAATCGCCGATTGAGCTGCTGCCGTGTCCCGTTCCTTGTCCAGCCGGTCCAGAGCGTCTTGCCTTGCTTGTTCATTATCCGCTTCAACATAAGCCGCCACTCGCGGCGAGTCATGACGGATATCACTAGGGAGGACCGCTTCAGCTCCATATACCATGAAGAAAGGCGTATACCCCGTGGATCTGTTAGGTGTAGTGTTGATGCTCCATAGCACCGAAGGCAACTCCTCCACCCAACAACCTGGTGTTCTCTGCAAAGGAATCATAAGCCGGGGTTTGATGCCTCTCAAGATCTCTTGATTGGCTCTCTCAGCTTGGCCATTAGACTGAGGGTGAGCTACTGATGATACATCAAGACGGATGTGATCCCGTTGACAGAACTCCTCCATAGCCCCCTTGGATAGATTGGTGCCATTATCAGTTATAATGATGTGTGGAAAGCCAAACCAGAAAATCACCTTTTTGATGAACTGAACCGACGTTGCTGCATCACACTTACTGACAAGCTCCGCTTCAACCCACTTGGTAAATTTATCCACTGCCACCAAAACATGGGTTTTCTTGTCTCGGGATCTCTTGAAGGGTCCAACCATATCAAGCCCCCATGTCGCAAATGGCCAAGTAATTGGGATCATCCTCAGCTGCTGCGCCGGTATATGAGCACGCCGTGAGAATTTCTGGCAAGCATCACATTTCCTGACCAAGTCCTCTGCATCGGCGTGAGCCGTCAACTAGTAAAACCCATGACGAAAAGCTTTAGCCACCAATGATTTTGAACCGGCGTGATGACCACAATCCCCTTCATGAATCTCTCTAAGGATATCACAGCCTTCTTCTGGTGATACACATCGCTGAAAAGCTCCAGAAACACTGCGATGATGAAGTTCTCCATTGACAATAGTCATGGATTTAGACCGCCGGATTATCTGTCGGGCTTCGAATTCGTCCTCTGGTAACTCGCCCCGGTTCATATATGCCAGGTAAGGGACTGTCCAATCCGGAGTGACATGAAGTGCTGCGACTAACTGCGCTTCCGGATCAGGAATAGCCAAGACCTCCTCTGAAGATACCTGCACCGATGGATTATGCAATTCATCCAAGAAGGTATTAGGTGGCACCGGTTTACGCTGGGAGCCCAGCCGGCTTAATGCATTAGCTGCTTCATTTTTCCGCTGATCTATATGATCCACCTGATATCCTTTGAAGCATCCAGCGACGGCGTCCACCTCACGTCGATATGCTGCCATGAGTGGATCCTTGGAGTCCCACTTGCCACATACTTGTTATGCCACCAGGTCTGAATCGCCAAAACACTTGACCTGGCTCAAGTTCATCTCCTTGGCCATCCGTAGGCCATGGAGGAGAGCTTCATACTCAGTAGCATTATTAGTACAAGGGAACATTAAACGGAGGACATAACAAAACTTATCACCTCGTGGGGAAGTTAACACGACTCCAGCCCCCGAGCCCTCCAACTGCCTTGAACCGTCAAAGTGAATAGTCCAGTATGTATGATCCGGCTTCTCCTCAGGTGCTTTCAACTCTGTCCAATCGTTGATGAAACCCACCACTGCTTGGGACTTTACACGGGGCACATACTTTAATCCGTGCAGGCTAAGCCCAATGGCCCACTTCTCAACCCTACCAGTGGCTTCTTTGTTCTGGATTATATCCCCTAACGGAGCTGAACTGACAACGGTGATTGGGTGGCCCTGAAAATAGTGCTTCAGCTTCCGGTTTGCCATGAACACTCCGTACACCAGTTTCTGCCAATGTGGATATCTCTGTTTCGACTCAATGAGCACTTCACTGATGTAGTAAACCGGCCGTTGAACCGGATATTCTTTGCCTGCCTCCTTGCGCTCTACCACAATGGCAACGCTTACCGCACGGGCATTGGCAGCCACATATAACAGCAGCGGCTCATTGTCAACTGGGGCAGCAAGGACCGGCGGCTCTGCCAATTGTCTCTTCAAATCCTCGAGCGCAGCATCAGTAGCATCACTCCAGACGAACCGGTCTGTCTTCTTCGTCATCTGATAAAGCAGGATTGCCTTCTCCCCCAAACGGCTGATAAACCGGCTGAGTGCTGCTATACGGCCCGCCACACGTTGGACATCGTTGATGCACGCCGGTTTAGCCACGGACGTAATCGCCTTGATCTTCTCCGGATTAGCCTCAATTCCTCTGTTCGACACCAAGAACCCCAGGAGCTTGCCTGCCGGAACACCAAAAACGCATTTCTCCGGATTAAGCATCATTTTATAGACTCGGAGATTATCAAAATTTTCCTTTAGATCCTCTATCAGTGTCTCCTCCTTCCTGGATTTTATCACAATGTCATCGACATATGCATGAACATTCCGCCCAGTCTGCCCTTGAAGGCAGTTCTGCACACAATGCTGGTAGGTCGCCTGGGCACTCTTGAGCCCAAATGGCATAGATACGTAGCAGAAGGCTCCAAAGGGAGTTATAAAGGCTGTCTTCTCTTGGTCCTTAACTGCCATCTTGATCTGATGATAACCTGAGTATGCATCCAAAAAACTTAGCCGCTCACATCATGTCGTAGCATCAATGATTTGATCAATACGGGGGAGAGCAAAAGGATCAGTTGGGCAAGCTTTGTTCAGATCTGTGTAATCAACACACATTCTCCAAGTTCCATTTTTCTTAAGTACCAGCACCGGATTAGCCAACCACTCTGGATGAAACACCTCAACTATAAAGCTTGCAGCCAAGAGCCTGGCCACTTCTTCTCCAATAGCCTTGCGCCTTTCCTCATTGAAGCGGCGTAGATACTGCTTGACCGGTTTAAATTTAGGATCGATATTAAGACTGTGCTCAGCGAGTTCCCTCGGTATACCTGGCATGTCAGAAGGCTTCCACGCAACGATATCCCGGTTCTCACGGATGAACTCGATGAGTGCGCTTTCCTATTTGGGATCTAGGTTGGCGCTGGTAGTGAACTAATTGGATGAATCGCCCGGAACAAAGTCCACCTGCTTAGTCTCCTCGGCTGATTTGAACTTCAGTGCCGGTTCATGCTCCGTGGTTGGCTTCTTCAACGGAGACATATCTGCCGGATCAACATTGTCCTTATAGAACTTCAGCTCCTCTGTTGCACAAACCGCCTCAGCATAAGCCGCGTCACCTTCCTCGCACTCCAATGCAATTTTGCGGCTCCCATGAACCGTAATAGTTCCCTTGTGGCCTTGCATCTTGAGCTGTAGATAAACATAACACGGCCTAGCCATGAACTTGGCGTAGACCGGCCGCCCAAACAAAGCATGGTATGGACTTCTGATCTTCACCACCTCAAAGGTCACAGTCTGTGACCTAGAATCCTGCTCATCTCCAAAGGTGACCTCTAGATTGATCGTGCCAACTGGATAGGCCGATTTACCGGGTACCACCCCATGAAACAGTGTGTTGGATTGCCGGAGCTTCTTGTCTGTCAGCCCCATACGCCGAAAGGTCTCATAATACAAGATGTTGATGTTGTTGCCCCCATCCATAAGTACCTTGGTGAACTTATAACCACCTACCTATGGTGCCACCACCAGGGCCAACTGACCCGGATTATCAACCCGGGGTGGATGATCCTCTCTGCTCCACACAATGGGTTGCTCAGACCAACGCAAAAAACGTGGTATCGCCGGTTCAACAGAATGCACTACCCTCTTCAGAACCTTCTGATCCCGTTTGCACAAACTCGTGGTGAAAACGTGATACTGCCCACTGCTCAGCTCCTTCGGATTATTTTGATATCCGGACTGCTGCTGCTGTTGACGTTGTTGATTCCCTTGGTTATTGTATCCGCTCTGACCATGCTGCTGGTTATGCTGATTGTGTCCATTGTGGTTATTGTTATGGCCCTGATATCCTGAACCACACCCACCACCTTGGTGACTCGGACCTTGGAAGCCAGGGCCTGATCCGTTGGGGGGCCCGTGATCATACCTATTCCGGCTCATGAACTCCTACATGATGAAACAATCCTTCCAAAGATGCGTAGCTGGTTTCTCCAGCGTACCGTGCTTTGGGCAAGGCACGTTCAACTGGCGCTCTAGATTAATAGGCGGCCTCCCATTACGCGGGGGCGGTTGTCACAGCCCTAGCTTACCTGTTGTCTTTGCTTGCTCTCCATGTCATCATGTTTAAAATTTTGTTAACTTGAAATGGGGATTGATCAAACCCTAGCACTAAATGAACTCAACTAGGGTCAAGAATAAAATCATTTCCAATGACCCAAAAATTCCTTCATCAATGTTTGATAATTTTGGCAAGGCATTGAGACCAAACCAAAAATAGTGAGCATTTTTGTGGAATATTTTGGGCTTTGAATTAAATCAATAAGTCTTTAAATTGGGGCATATAAATATTTTAATATCTTTAAATGCTCCAACAATTCTGAAAATAGTTGAGGGTCTCTGTAATAATTTATTTAATGCCCACAATTATTTTTAGGATTTATTAAAATGATTTGGGCTATAAACTAAATCAAAAAAAATAACAAAAATAGAAAACAGAAAGAAAATAAGAGAGAGAGAAGTACCTGGGCCTTCTTACCTGTGCAGCCCATTAGAAGCCCGTAGACAGCCGGTCTGCCAGGCCCAGCCCACCCCCACCGCGTCGTCTTCCTCCGCCAGTCGGAGCAGCTCGTTGTCGCGCGCGCGCTCGCCCTGGCCAGCTCCTGCTTGCCACCTCCTGCTTCTCCTCGCGCCTGGAGACGTCCAGGGACTCGCTAGTCCCCCTCTCTCTCACCCTCGCCTGATTTTTTCCCCTGGCTCTCTCCCTCGCCGTTGTTCACCTTGGCCGAGCGCCACCGTCGCCGTCGTTGCCGTAGCCGTAGCCACCGTGACCCCCGAGCCTCTCCGACTCGTCCACGAGCTTCGCCTCGTCCCTCTCTTCCTCCTCGCCAAGCCACCCGGCGTCGGAAGCCCCCGAACGCCCTCACCATCGTCTTCTTCAACCTTCGGCCGCCATCGACCTCGCCGGCGATTCGCGGCAACCAACGCCTCCCCGGCCTCGCCGCCTGCTTCTTCCGAACCGTTGTGAGCCCCCGCGTCGAACCCCTCTTTTCCCTCTATCGTTTGCAGCCGCTAGCCCCGATCACAACCATGGCCATGAGCTCGCTGCCGCCGTCCATGGCGCAGCCGCGGCCACCGCTGCTGCCACCCGCGTCCGAGTGCATCATCGCACTCTGCGCGTCACCACGGGGCCGTAGCAACCAACCGTTGCTCCTGCCGTGCTCTGCGGCGTTGATTTCGTCGACGTCCGAACCCTGCCGCCGCCAAACCTCGTCGCCGGTCACTTTCCGGCCACCCCGCGGCCTCCCGTCTGGTCCCTTGGATGCGGAAGAGCCCCAGCAGCGCGTAGGACCAAACGGCGGCCGTTTTGGTCGCCGTTGGACGAAACCCGAACCCTCTACCGCATTTGGTCTCGCCGGCGACGAGCCGCCGGCGTTTCTGACCTCTTTGACCGGTGGGTTGACCACCCCGGGTCACTAACGCATGGGTCCCACGCCCTTAGTCCACCCCTAACCCGCTGACAATTGGGGCCCGCCCTGTTAATTAA
Source organism: Secale cereale (assembly GCA_902687465.1). Lineage (NCBI taxonomy): Eukaryota > Viridiplantae > Streptophyta > Magnoliopsida > Poales > Poaceae > Secale > Secale cereale. Next base: position 222,417,237 of record LR738710.1, on the reverse strand, counting down.
CTTAGGTTAATACTAATCATTTGGTTAGTTAATTAGTCACTGATGTGTGGGCCCCGTCTTGTCTGAAATTAGTTTATATTTTAGTTAGTGCTAATTAACCCTGCTAACTAGCAGAGCCACTGACGTGTGGGTCCCAGCCGTCAGGTTTGACCTAGGCTGGCGCCGCTGACGCAGTGCTGATGCAGTAATGCTTTTCTGGAATTTTAAATAAATCAGAAATGATTTATTTATTTCAGAAAATAGCCAAAACTTCTAAAAATCATAGAAAATAATCTATAGCTCAGATGAAAATAATTTATATATGAAAAATTGATCAGAAAAATCCAAGGAATCTGTTTATGGCATTTTCATGCATGTTAGAACAACTTATGGTTGTTGTTTAGGACAATTTGAATAAATGGCATTTGAGTAATCACATATGGAGTTTGAATTTGAACCTTTGGTTCAAACCAACTTCATTTAATTTGGTTGCTAGTTGCATTAGGCCAAACCACATCATATTTCCATGTCACATTCATGCATCATATTGTGCATTGCATTGATTGTGATCTTTCTCCGTTTGTCGGTTTTGTTCTCTCTCAGTAGACGACGTTCCGACGATGAATTCGATGACACCGATGAAGAGCTATTAATATCTTCAGAAGTGCCAGGCAAGTAGAACCCCCTTGTTCATTCCAATACAATCCCACTCTCTCGCTCTTGCTCTCTCTTTTACTGGATTAGGACAACAACGATTGAACTGCTTTTGCTGCGGTAGCTGAACCCCTTTCCTCTGCATGACCTGTCATTGCCACAGTAAATAGTTGAAACCCACTAGCATGAGTAGGAGTTGTTTGAGCCATGTTGTGCCTACTCATTCATGCTTTCTGGTCATGCCTGCTATTGCTTAGAGTTGAGTCAGGTCTGATTCATCGGGGATGAGTTGGAATACGGTGAACATGTCCTACCGTTGAGAGCTAAGTGTGTGAACACGATTTGGTAAAGGTAGCGGTGAGAGGGTATGTAGGAGTACATGGTGGGTTGTCTCACTAGAACCGTCCTTAAGAACTGAGTTCTGTGTAAGTTGTCCAATGACAAAGCTACTACCACGCATTGGAATGCTTAAGTGCCCCTCTCGACTTATTAATCAGCTCGATCTCTGTCCAGGAGTTGCAACTAGTTTCTGGTGTTTGTAGGTAGTGCTAGTAGTCTACCAAGTGGCACCCGGTACAGGTGGGCTTGGGACAGACTAGGTGCAGTGGCCCGGTGTACCAAGTGGCACCCGGTTGGTGGGCTTGGGAACCCTGCACACATCATTTGGGGCCGTGAGCGACACCCCGGCCGGATCTCCCCACGGATGGAACCCGAATAGGCGATAAACCTGGACTAGAGTCTTGTGTGGTTAGTCAGGTCGTGGCCGACACCCTCGCCAGGCCTCCGCTTGAAGGTTGCCGAGATACATGACGTGTACATGGCGGTAAGTGGCGAGAGCGTGTGTGAAGAAGTACACCCCTGCAGGGTTAACATGATCTATTCGAATAGCCGGGTCCGCGGATATGGACTTCTTGGATGCTTACGTGGTACATAGACAATCGAAAGTGGATACTCTAAAATACTCAAGAAAGTGTGAGTGCTATGGATGGCCTTCTCGTAGGGAGATGGGAGCGGATCCATAGTGGTGTATTGATTGGTGAATATGTGGACTCGTGTGCGCCACCTCAAAAGAGTTACTTGCAGTCGTAGTTCAGGATAGCCACGAGTCAAAGCTGGCTTACTGCAGTCAAACTCCACTACCCCCTTGTTGATACTGTTGCATATGTAGTTAGTTCTGATGTAAGTCTTGCTGAGTACCTTTGTACTCATGTTTGCTTAATTTATGTTTTTGCAGAGAGACTTCAGTCTCGCTAGTGGTTCCGCGTGGACTTCGACGTTTAGCTTGTTACCTCAGCTACGGTCTTGTGCCCTTAGGAGGGTCTTGTAGATAGTCAGGCTTCTCAGCCTTTTTCATTTGTAGTTGTATGTACTCAGACATGTTATGCTTCCGTTGCCTGTATGCTCTGTATGTTGGATCATGTGACCTCTGATTGTAATAATGCTATGGTGGCTCTTCTGGGCCTTTATCTATATGAGTTGTTGAGTTATGTTGTGATGCCATGTTGTACAGCACATACTTGCATGTTATGCGTATGTGTAATGTGTATTGCTATGTGTGGGATCCGACACCTAGTTGTTTACCTTTGGTAGCCTATCTTACAGGGAAATGTCTCCTAGTGTTTCCACTGAGCCTTGGTAGCTTGCTACTGCTCCGGAACACTTAGGCTGGCCGGCATGTGTCCTTCTTCGTTCCGGTGTCTGTCCCTTAGGGGAAATGTCACGCGTTGTTCCTTTAAGTCCTTGTAGCTTGCTACGACTTGGGTTCATACGTTGATGACCGACACGTTCGTTGCTGGGTCATGTATGCCTGTCTCTGTAATTTAGTGCCACTTTTGGTTTATAACTGGTCATGTCGGCCCGGGTTCTCTGTCATATGGATGCTAGCAACACTATCATATACGTGTGCCAAAATGCGCAAACGGTCCCGGGCCAGGTAAGGTGGCACCCGTGGGGATACCGTGCGTGAGGCCGCAAAGTGATATGATGTGTTACAGGCTAGACCTGTGTGGCTTAGGATCGGGGTCCCGACAGCTTTGGTATCAGAGCCTGACTGCCTATAGGATTAGCAAGCCAAACTGGTCGAAGTCGTGTCTAGAAACTCTTTAGTTATATAAGGGAATTGATTGTGGAAGGGAACGTAAGGCTCTTTTTACTCCTTTACCCTATGACCTTCTGATCTGAGTCACCTTCTTCCTTCTACGGGGATTAAGAACTAGGATTCTCATTCTATTTATCAGGATCACGTTAATGTGGTTTCAACTCTCAGTTCAGTTTATTCTACTTCTGTTGCTCAACTGTTGGTCTCAGAACCTTGACATGATAATGTTAAGTGGTTATGCTATCTTTGTGCATGAGTCTCAAAAGTATTTTCGAGCATTTACAACCGTTATGCTGTCCGAGTCATCCCAGGTCTCTAAACAATCTGATGCATTTGCAAATCACTCCTATCTGTTCCTAATGTCCTTTTAGGCCAGATTAACCACACTAGTCGGTGTGTTGAGGCACTCTGTTATCTCGACATATATGTTGACTTATTATTATGACCCTAAGTATCTTAGAAGATCACCCAGTAATCTAGCAATGCTTTATATTCCCAGTGTGATGATTCTGGCCATCATTATCGAAAGCATCCCGTGATGCTATTTAGTTGGTAGGTATTCTATTCCTGGGTTCCTGAACCCCAGATTCTTTCTACTTACTTCATGTTGGTAGTATTTGCTCGTCCCTTTAGGATATTAGTAACCTTGTGATAATCTTCAAGGTCCATGGTTATCGTTCTTCCAATACCATGAACCATCATGGCAGAAGTTCTTCTGAACCAAAAGATCACAACCTGAGTGCTCTTGAGTAGTACTCCATTCATATTGTGACTCTGCCAATCCTACCTTTCTGCATGGGTTATCCGGAAGAAATATGTGGAACTCGTTCGACATACTAACCTATGCATCCACAACTCAGAAAGATATATGTTCCTTTGAGTTGTCCCTTTTCAGTTGTTTTATGACCTTCGTCTATCAGTTGATAGTCAGGAGTAGTCGTGCACTTGTGTTCATCGATGCCTTTTACTCTTGAGGTCCGTCAGGCCATTCTATTCCGGAATGACTAGGAGAAACAAACTCCAATACCTTATCCATATCCAGGATTTGGTCAAAGAAGTTGTACCTCATAGATGAAGAATGCTAATCCAGCTTCTAATCTATTCTATCCTGGAGTATTACCATCTTATGTCAAGAATGTCATGGGAATTGCACAACCTCCTACAAACTCTTGATACAGTAATACTTCCCACCATCGTCGTTCATTCCTCGGTCTCCGCGTTGTTATAACTGGAACACCGACAAGTGAATTGTGATGTGTGAATCAATACCCCTAGCAACCTCGTTGCTTGGTGGTTAAAGGACAACAATCTCATTCTTAGCATGATGGTTACCGAATCACCATCCTAAGATTGATCGTGCTACCTAGTCCACTTTCCTGGTGCACTCCTTGATTGATGAGTTAGGATTTTGCCAAGTCCTTGCTCATTTGATCATATCGTCTTGCCTTGAAAAGCAAGATTGTTCCCGAGCTTAGTAACATATTGGTGGTTCATGATTTTCCGAATATCTTCTCGGAAGTATCACCAGGTTGTCACCTGACCGCTATGTTGAGTCCGTGATCAAGCTGTTTTTCTTATAAACCATCCCTTCTCCAAGAATCTGTGTTGGATACCCCTGAACTAGTTGGTTAAGCTAAGCAACAACTTGGAGAGTTGGAAGATAAAAGCTTAATCCACATAGCTCACTCCAAAGGGATATCTTGTGTGTGTATTGAAGATAGATCATATCATCTCCGATTGATCCTCGTGATCAATTGTGGATCTATTGTCTTGTCCAAAACTTTGATTTGAGTATGGGTTATCGCCAAGTCAAATCAGAACCAACGATATTCGTAATGTTGTCTTACTCATGGTTGTTTCCTTGAGCATATACCATTACATCTTTGGGTCTGACCAATACTATCACTTGATCACATAATTATGGAATTCCATCTCCATGGAAACCTGGATGAATTGTTGTTGAGCCCACCGGCAACATTGTTATCTTCTCCATGATCTATGTTGAACATCCAGTTAGTATTGGAAACTTTTATAAGCACTATCTTCATGACCGTTCGTGAAGCATAGGTACGGAAGAAAGAAGTGACTTCCTCTAATTCACGTGCATTAGGTGCAAGTTGCCGCCATGAGTTCGAGAAAGTTAGTTTTGCTTCCTTTGGAATCATCCCAAGTCAGTCATGCATACATGCGAAGTATTCTATGGTCTGATAGACTGATCATCTTCATTCTGTATGTATCCCTAGCACACCAAGCCACTGATAGATTTGTTCAGAGAGAAGAGGTTCCTTCTTAAGGATCATGACTTATGTTATGACTTCGCTATCCTTGTTGATGGTTCCCCACCCGAACTCGATAGTATTTTATAGTAAGACTACTATGTGGTCATGCTTTTCTTGGACAACGTGTTCACAGGTTTGTAGCAGAACCAGCTCATGTTTTGGAGCTTGCTATCGTAGTTCACTCCCCGAGAATCTCGCAACGCCGTCTCGTCAAAATGTGTTGCAAACATTCATTCCTTCTAGACTCGATGAGTCTGGAATATCCTGACACCGATCAGAACTGAATCTCAGGCAGATATGATGGTTGGTGCATTTTCCAAGAGCTATAATATTGGTCTCTCGATTACCGGTAAAGTGGGTGTCGTAGCCAACCCACCCAGCCGGAAGACCTATTGTTGTAGTATCTTGATTGAAGAAGTTGGCCACCTCCCCATAAGGACTTCGTAGGAATTACTCCCTAGTTGTTCATTATGGACTTTTTGTGCTCCCGAAGTCCGACTTTTACTTGATGGCCATGTTGATGCTTTTAAGCATTGACCGTGGTACCTAGCACATCAAGGAGAACATTAGAAGCGGAGTGCTAAATGTCTCTCGGTCGATTATCCAGATCTTGCCCCTTGGTTCCGCTAAGGTGAAATCTGAGAAAGTGTTATCTTCCTTTGCATCTGCATCCTCCATTACCGTTTATCATGGTAGTATGTTGTGTTGCCAGGATCCTCGACACGGATATTGGTAATACCTTGATGAATATGGGAATGCTCAAGTTCTTGAGAGCACGCACAAGCACTAGGTGTTATCCTCGACACTAACCGGGATTGCTCCCAGTGTTCCTGGTTATGCTATAACCTCTCAAAGAATAGATTACTCTCTACTGATGGGTTTCTTCCCAGTTACCAAAATCACTCCCAGCATTTGCATTTTTGTTTCTAGCTTGCACCATCAATGTGCCATTTTACCATGGGTTCCATCCATTTCCGATGATAAGCAAAATCATCCGTTGTGTTGTCCTCAACAAGGTAGTCCATGTCATCTATCCTAGGTGGAGTATGTCATTCTTACGGACCCTGTCGAATGATCGATTGTGATCCGTCTCAGGCTGGTATAGGGAATTTCAATGATCTCTATATCAAAAGTATTTCTTTTTGCCACTTAAAGGAATAACTCTACGAGTCACCTTCGCTAAGGTGCCCCGTTTGGTGACATCGATCACCATCTTCTTAGGTGTGGAATTATTGCCTACCAAGTGAACCTTCATCATTTGTTTCACTCCATCCCCCTGGATGTGTGTTCCGTGTCTCAGTTCAAGAGATGCTTCAATGTCTCACACCATAAGTTGATCTTGAGTTCCTCGATCTTCGGGAAGATTGATTTCTACAGAGTATGACTCCGTTATCATCTGGTTGGATGAAGATCTCAAAGCAAGGATGACAAGATCAACATGATGCAATGAATCAGCAACTTCGAGGAGGACAGTTGAATCGAGAAGACTGTGTTAGTTAGTGTCCCCTCTGATTTCTTACCTCATGTTCTGAATCTCGGGACGAGATTCTTGTTTTAGTGGGGGTGAGTTGTCACAGCCCTAGCTTACCTGTTGTCTTTGCTTGCTCTCCATGTCATCATGTTTAAAATTTTGTTAACTTGAAATGGGGATTGATCAAACCCTAGCACTAAATGAACTCAACTAGGGTCAAGAATAAAATCATTTCCAATGACCCAAAAATTCCTTCATCAATGTTTGATAATTTTGGCAAGGCATTGAGACCAAACCAAAAATAGTGAGCATTTTTGTGTAATATTTTGGGCTTTGAATTAAATCAATAAGTATTTAAATTGGGGCATATAAATATTTTAATATCTTTAAATGCTCAACAATTCTGAAAATAGTTGAGGGTCTCTGTAATAATTTATTTAATGCCCACAATTATTTTTAGGATTTATTAAAATGATTTGGGCTATAAACTAAATCAAAACAAAATAACAGAAATAGAAAACAGAAAGAAAATAAGAGAGAGAGAAGTACCTGGGCCTTCTTACCTGTGTAGCCCACTAGAAGCCCGCAGACAGCCGGTCTGCCAGGCCCAGCCCACCCCCACCGCGTCGTCTTCCTCCTCCAGTCGGAGCAGCTCGCTGTCGCACGCGCGCTCGCCCTGGCCAGCTCCTGCTTGCCACCTCCTGCTTCTCCTTGCGCCTGGAGACGTCCAGGGACTCGCTAGTCCCCCTCTCTCTCACCCTCGCCTCATTTTTTTCCCCTGGCTCTCTCCCTCGCCGTTGTTCACCTTGGCCGAGCGCCACCGTCGCCGTCGTTGCCGTAGCCGTAGCCACCGTGACCCCCGAGCCTCTCCGACTCGTCCACGAGCTTCGACTCGTCCCTCTCTTCCTCCTCGCCAAGACGCCCGGCACCGGAAGCCCCCGAACGCCCTCACCATCGTCTTCTTCAACCTTCGGCCACCGTCGACCTCGCCGGCGATTCGCGGCAACCAACGCCTCCCCGGCCTCGCCGCCTGCTTCTTCCGAACCGTTGTGAGCCCCCGCGTCGAACCCCTCTTCTCCCTCTCTCGTTTGCAGCCGCTAGCCCCGATCACAACCATGGCCATGAGCTCGCTGTCGCCGGCCATGGCGCAGCCGCGGCCACCGCTGCTGCCACCCGCGTCCGAGTGCATCATCGCACTCTGCGCGTCACCACGGGGCCGTAACAACCAACCGCTGCTCCTGCCATGCTCTGCGGCATTGATTTCGTCGACATCCGAACCCCGCCGCCGCCAAACCTCGTCGCCGGTCACTTCCCGGCCACCCCGCGGCCTCCCGTCTGGTCCCTTGGATGCGGAAGAGCCCCAGCAGCGCGTAGGACCAAACGGCGGTCGTTTTGGTCGCCTGGGACGAAACCCGAACCCTCCGCCGCATTTGGTCTCGCCGGCGACGAGCCGCCGGCGTTTCTGACCTCTTTGACCGGTGGGTTGACCACCCCGGGTCACTGACGCATGGGTCCCATGCCCTTAGTCCACCCCTAACCCGCTGACAATTGGGGCCCGCCCTGTTAATTAACTTAGGTTAATACTAATCATTTGGTTAGTTAATTAGTCACTGATGTGTGGGCCCCGTCTTGTCTGAAATTAGTTTATATTTTAGTTAGTGCTAATTAACCCTGCTAACTAGCAGAGCCACTGACGTGTGGGTCCTAGCCATCAGGTTTGACCTGGGCTGGCGCCTTTGACCTGCTGACGCAGTGCTGATGCAGTAATGCTTTTCTGGAATTTTAAATAAATCAGAAATGATTTATTTATTTCAGAAAATAGCCAAAACTTCTAAAAATCACAGAAAATAATCTATAGCTCAGATGAAAATAAGTTATATATGAAAATTGATCAGAAAAATCCAAGGAATCTGTTTATGGCATTTTCATGCATGTTAGAACAACTTATGGTTGCTGTTTAGGACAATTTGAATAAATGGCATTTGAATAATCACATATGGAGTTTGAATTTGAACCTTTGGTTCAAACCAACTTCATTTAATTTGGTTGCTAGTTGCATTAGGCCAAACCACATCATATTGCCATGTCACATTCATGCATCATATTGTGCATTGCATTGATTGTGATCTTTCTCCGTTTGTCGGTTTTGTTCTCTCTCAGTAGACGACGTTCCAACGATGAATTCGATGACACCAATGAAGAGCTATTAATATCTTCAGAAGTGCCAGGCAAGCAGAACCCCCTTGTTCATTCCGATACAATCCCACTCTCTCGCTCTTGCTCTCTCTTTTACTGCATTAGGACAACAACGATTGAACTGCTTTCGCTGCGGTAGCTGAACCCCTTTCCTCTGCATGACCTGTCATTGCCATAGTAAATAGTTGAAACCCACTAGCATGAGTAGGAGTTGTTTGAGCCATGTTGTGCCTACTCATTCATGCTTTCTGGTCATGCCTGCTATTGCTTAGAGTTGAGTCAGGTCTGATTCATCGGGGATGAGTTGGAATACGGTGAACATGTCCTACCGTTGAGAGCTAAGTGTGTGCACACGATTTGGTAAAGGTAGCGGTGAGAGGCCATGTAGGAGTACATGGTGGGTTGTCTCACTGGAATCGTCCTTAAGAACTGAGTTCTGTGTAAGTTGTCCAATGACAAAGCTACTACCACGCATTGGAATGCTTAAGTGCCCCTCTCGACTTATTAATCAGCTCGATCTCTGTCCAGGAGTTGCAACTAGTTTCTGGTGTTTGTAGGTAGTGCTAGTAGTCTACCAAGTGGCACCCGGTACAGGTGGGATTGGGACAGACTAGGTGCAGTGGCCCGGTGTACCAAGTGACACCCGGTTGGTGGGCTTGGGAACCCTGCACACATCATTTGGGGCCATGAGCGGCACCCCGGCCGGATCTCCCCACGGATGGAACCCGAATAGGCGATAAACCTGGACTAGAGTCTTGTGTGGTTAGTCAGGTCGTGGCCGACACCCTCGCCAGGCCTCCGCTTGAAGGTTGCCGAGATACATGACGTGTACATGGCGGTAAGTGGCGAGAGCGTGTGTGAAGAAGTACACCCCTGCAGGGTTAACATGATCTATTCGAATAGCCGGGTCCGCGGATATGGACTTCTTGGATGCTTACGTGGTACATAGACAATCGAAAGTGGATACTCTAAGATACTCAAGACAAGTGTGAGTGCTATGGATGGCCTTCTCGTAAGGAGATGGGAGCGGATCCATAGTGGTGTATTGATTGGTGAATATGTGGACTCGTGTGCGCCACCTCAAAAGAGTTATTTGCAGTCGTAGTTCAGGATAGCCACGAGTCAAAGCTGGCTTGCTGCAGTCAAACTCCACTACCCCCTTGTTGATACTGTTGCATATGTAGTTAGGTCTGATGTAAGTCTTGCTGAGTACCTTTGTACTCATGTTTGCTTAATTTATGTTTTTGCAGAGAGACTTCAGTCTCGCTAGTGCTTCCGCGTGGACTTCGACGTTTAGCTTGTTACCTCAGCTACGGTCTTGTGCCCTTAGGAGGGTCTTGTAGATAGTCAGGCTTCTCAGCCTTTTTCATTTGTAGTTGTCTGTACTCAGACATGTTATGCTTCTGTTGCCTGTATGCTCTGTATGTTGGATCATGTGACCTCTGATTGTAATAATGCTATGGTGGCTCTTCTGGGCCTTTATCTATATGAGTTGTTGAGTTATGTTGTGATGCCATGTTGTATAGCACATACTTGCATGTTATGCGTACGTGTAATGTGTATTGCTATGTGTGGGATCCGACACCTAGTTGTTTACCTTTGGTAGCCTATCTTACAGGGAAATGTCTCCTAGTGTTTCCACTGAGCCTTGGTAGCTTGCTACTCCTCCGGAACACTTAGGCTGGCCGGCATGTGTCCTTCTTCGTTCCGGTGTCTGTTCCTTAGGGGAAATGTCACGCGTTGTTCCTTTAAGTCCTTGTAGCTTTCTACGACTTGGGTTCATACGTTGATGACCGACACGTTCGTTGCTGGGTCATGTATGTCTGTCTCTGTAATTTAGTGCCACTTTTGGTTTATAACTGGTCATGTCGGCCCAGGTTCTCTATCATATTGATGCTAGCAACACTATCATATACGTGTGCCAAAATGCGCAAACGGTCCCGGGCCAGGTAAGGTGGCACCCGTGGGGATACCGTGCGTGAGGCCGCAAAGTGATATGATGTGTTACAGGCTAGACCTGTGTGGCTTAGGATCGGGGTCCCGACAGCGGTCTACCCTTGCGGCGTTGTCCATCCTCCTGAGCATTAGTGTTGGCCACAAAGTCTGAGCTACCGTCCGCTTTACGCTTACCATTGTATCCTTGATTCGCCGGATTGGCCTGCGGCGGTTTACCATTCTTGCTTGCCTTCCCTGACTTGTCTCCATCTGCGTTTGGATATTTGGTGTTATTAGAGTCTCCGTATTTCACTAAAGCGCCCATGAGTGTTCCCATGTCGTTGCAATCACGTTTGAGCCGTCCCAACTTCTGCCTCAAAGGTTCAAACCGGCAATTACCTTCCAGGGTTACTATTGTTGTACTTGGGTTGATGCTATTGGAGGAGTGCAAGATTTCGGACACTCGTCGCACCCAACTGCTTGTAGACTCTTGCTCTCCTTGAACGCAAGCAGCTAAGTCGACAACAGACATTGGCTGCTTGCACGAGTCCTTGAAATTTTTGATGAACCGGCGCCGCAATTCACCCCATGATCCGATGGAATTAGGTGGTAAACCCTTCAGCCATGTTCGGGCCGTGCCCTCGAGCATCATTGTGAAATACTTGGCGCATGCTGCTTCATCCACATCGAGCATCTCCATTGCCATCTCATAACTCTCGACCCATGCCTCTGGAGCAAGATCCGCCGTGTAGTTGGGCACCTTGCGCGGCCCTTTGAAATCCTTGGGCAATTTTACGTTCCGTAAAGCGGGGATGAGACATGGTACGCCCAGGGAACTGGACATGACCCCCGGTTCAACTGTGGTGGTAGGACGAACCGGCGTCGCCTGACGGGCGTCATATTGCGCTGTTAGCTCGGCCTCCCGGTGCTGTCTGGCCTGATCCACCACCTCTTGGGCGTGCGCCTCATCTGCTGCCGGATTATCCCGCCTCTGCTGATGGCGCCTCCGTGCGCTGCTTGATACGGCCGGTTCATCTAGACGCCTCGTATAACTCCGGCTCGGACGGGGGGTCGAATGGATCCTCTCTCGACTATAGGAATAGGCTTGCTGTTGAGTTAGCGTTGTGTCCAACAACTCCTTCGCACGTCGCGCCTCCACTGCTATGGGGGACGTTCCTTCAATAGGAAGGGCGGCCAACCGTGAAGCGGCAGCAACTATGTTATCCAACGGATTAGAATAATGACCAGGAGGGGTGGGCACATGTTGGGTCGGCACAACTTGGCGATTTGGCTCTGCGGCCGGTGGCTGAACCGATGCGCCTGTTCTTGGTGCTCCTCCTTGGTTTACCTCCGGCTGGTTACTGGTTCCTGCGCCTGGTGTGCTAAAGAGATTCCTTGCCTCATAAACCGGTGGTAGGCGAGATCGTTGTCTTCTCATCATTACCCCCTGTGATTCGGTCTGATCCAACATAAGCCGATAGGCCTGAGCCTCCAGCTCCGCCTGCTTTGTAGCCATCCTAGCTTTCTCAGCTGCTAGGGCAACTTGGCTTGTTCAATCCGGATCTTCACCTGAGTGATCTCCGTGTCGTGCTGCTCCTTGTTGGCCTGTTCCACCTCTGCTGTTACTAGTGCTGTCAAAGTATCGACCAAGATAGATAAAGTATCAGATGGCGACGTGGGAAGATCTCCAGCCCTAGCTCCCATTGCCTCTGATATCAACGCCCCTGTTGTTGAGGTCTGCTGCACGGGTTGTGATCCGGCCATGAAGACAGCAACCCTGTTTGGCGGATCAAGGGGTTCCAGAATACTGTTGCCATCGGAACAACCCTCAGACCGGCCATCCTGCAGCAGATACAAAGATTTGGTCTCTCTGGAAGAAGATTCATCGCCGGAATAAACCACAGTCTCGCCGCCAGAGTCCGATCCGTCCTCGGCTTGTACTCCATGCACTGCTCCAACGAAGACATGATTCATGGCGGGCTGAATCCGGGGAGGTCTTTCACGCTGAGCCGACTCGACGATGTTGGGGAAGATGTCCGGCTCAGGGCCCGGTTCGCCGGTCTTGCCGATGAAGACGTGGATGCCGCCGAAGGGGACCCGGTACCCGTATTCGATTGAATCGACCTCAGGGCCCCAGCCTGCATCGTCCATGTAGATCCGACTGCGACGACTTTTAATCATCCGGCCCACTGCGTAGCCCTTGAGTCCTTCAAAGTTGCCCTTCAAGAACTCGAAACCATCGTGCGATAGCCCCACGGTGGGCGCCAACTGTCGTGGATTTAGCACGGCAGATGTCCTAGCAAAAGGACTTAGTCGTGAGGCCATCGCTACGGGTTAGCTCAAAGGGGTTAAAGCGGACGAAAGACACAAGGATTTTATACTAGTTCGGCCTCTTCGATGAAGGTAAAAGCCTACGTCTAGTTTGGTATGGTATTACTTGGGCTTCGATGACCAGGGAGCGAATCCGCTTTGCCTATGTCTCGAGCTGTTGTTGTCTCTCTTGAACCATCGCCGGGTCGTCCCTTTATATAAGAGGTGATGCCCGGTCCGGTTCACAGAGTCCCGAGGCCGGCTCATAAACGTGTCCGCCACGGTCTCTGCTCTTTCTATCTTACATCCCAAGTTACATAGTATGACGGTTTACAAATCATGGGCCCCAACATATGGGCTCTAAACCTGTTGGGCTATAACCTTCTACTCCATACTCCGCCGGGCCTCTGATAATATAATCTTGATAACATAAACTGGACCCTCCTGGCCGGTTTATACCTGGTAGTAATATCCCTGACACATGGTATAAGATTTATCATAAAGATCAAATAAAACAGATCGCGTACCTCATCGGTCTAAATACTTAAATCTCCATACAAAAGAATCGGTGAGGTTGTAATATTGTAAGCACTTATCTGAAAAGAATTTTGCTAGGCCGGTGTTACTCACGTACATATCAAATTCTTCCTTGAAACCTACAAGAGTCATGACATTATCCGACGACCATTCACAAGGTTGTACTAGTGCTTCCCGCAGTGGGTGAAGGTCTGGCTTGCGAATTGCGAGTCTCGAGGATTTCTTCTTCCTTAAGGAACCACCTTGGAATATTTTCCTCGCCATTTTCTTCCTCTGAAAAATTCTGAAATTTTTAGTGACTCAAAATAAAAGTGAACAAAACTCAACAAAAGTGATAGCAAGTACTCCTACAAGTGTCTAGAGGCTATATCATGCAACAAAACTACTTTGGACCATATAAATTTCACATGCAAGCTCAAGAACATGGTCACCATAGCAGCAAAAATTTGCAATATATAAAGCATTAGAACAAAAACTAATTGGACCATTGGAGGAGTCACATACCGATGAACAATCTCCCAAAACAGTTTTGGAAATGGAGCAATGAGCAAGGAGATCAAAAATAGTAGCAAGATGAGCAAGAACACGGGTTTGAGCAATGGGATGTTTATTTCTGGAGGAAGACGAAGTGGATGGGTGCTGGAATAAGTGAGGGGGACCCACATGGGACCCATAAGCCAGAAGTGTGCGCCCTGTGGGCTTGTGGCCCACTGGTACACCCGCCTGAGGTGTGTTTAGTGCCAAAAATTATTAAATATCCTAAAAAAAATCATACTAAATTTTCAAGGCATTTGGAGAACTTTTATTTTTGGTCATTTTTATTGCACGGATAATTCAGAAAACTAAGAAGTAATAGTATTTTTACTTTATTTATTCTAAATAACATAAAATAAAAAGTGGGTACAAAACGTTATGTTTACTAAATTCATCCATCTCATGTCCGTCAAAAGGAATCCATTAATAAGGTTGATCAAGTATTATTAACAAACTTCTTCCAAATGACATGAAACCGGAGAATCTTCGTATAACACTAGGTTACCTCAATGGGGATATGCATATCCCCAACAATAAGAATAACATATTTATTTTTGACAATGGGAATAGGGAATTCAAAACCTCCAATAGCAATTGTTGAAATGTTTCCAATAGAATTTACACTATTCACTTGAGGTTATTTCTTCGGAAAGTGTATTGTATGCTAATTAGCATTGACATGAAAAGTGACATTGTTTTCATTGCAATCAATAACATCCCCTGTAGTATTCAAAAAGGGTCTACCAAGGATGATCAACATACTGTCATCCTCGGGTATATCAAGAATAACAAAGTCCGTTAAGATAGCAACGTTTGCAACTACGATAGCAAATCCTCACAAATACCGATGGATATAGCGGTTGATTTATCGGCCATTTGCAAAGAGATTTCTGTCGGTGTCAACTTATTTAAATCAAGTCTTCGATACAAAGAGAAAGGCATAACACTAACACCAGCTCCTAAATCACACAAGCAGTTTTAACATAGTTTCTTTTAATAAAGCATGGTATAGTTGGTATTCTCGAATCTCCTAGTTTCTTAGGTATTCCACCCTTAAATGTATAATTTGCAAGCATGGTGGAAATTTGACCTTCCGGTATCTTTCTTTTATTTTTAACAATATATTTCATATACTTAGCATAAGGAGACATTTTCAGGATATCAGTCAAACGTAAGTGCAAAAAGATAGGTCTAAGCATTTCACAAAACTATTCAAATTCTTTATCATTTTTATTATTTGAAGCTTTAGTAGGAAAAGGCATGGGTTTATGAACTCATGGTTCTATTTCTTTACCATGTTTCCTAGCAATGCAGTCTCTTTTATCATATCTTTTGTTCTTAGGTCGTGGGTTATCAAAATCAATAGTAGGTTCTATCTCGACATCATTATCATTACTAGGTTGAGCATCATTATGAACCTCATCATTACCATTGTCACTAGGTTCATGTTCATTACCAAATTGTGTTCCAGCATCAGAAATAGAAATATCATTTGGATTTTCTGGTGTCTCTATGGTGGGTTCACTAGATGCATGCAAAGTCTTATCATTTTTCGTTTTAGATGAACTAGGTGCATCAATATTAATTCTTTGGGAGTCTTGTTTAATTACTTTAGGATGACCTTCAGGATACAAAGGTTCCCAAGTCATTTTACCACCTCTAGTCATAACTCTAACAACATGATCATATTTCTTATTGTTCATCTCATTAATCAAATCATTTTGTGCTTTGAGGACTTGTTCTACTTGAGTTTTTATCATGGAAGCATCTTTACTAACAAGCTTAAGAGCATTTTTAACTCTAGACATATAGTCACTCAAGTGTTCAACCATATAAGCATTTCGTTTCAGTTGTCTACTAACATAAGCATTAAATTTTTTTGGTTTCACAATAAAGTTATCAAATTCATCCATGCATTGACTAGCAGATTTATTATGAGGAATATCACCTTCATCAAATATATTGAGAGAGTTTACCTTTACTACCCATGTCAGGGTATTGAGACCATCTATTTCTTCGATAGGTGGTAAAATTTTAACATCTTCGGCTTTAATACATTTTCTTTCATTGATTTCTTTGCCTCTTGCATATCTTCAGGACTTAGAAATAGAATTCCTCTCTTCTTCGGAGATGGCTTAGGAGGTTCAGGAATAGTCCATTCATTACAATTTCTCAATATATTATTCAATAGTTCTTCAGCTTGTCCAATAGTTCATTGATACGTCCAAAACGTATCTATAATTTCTGCTTGCTCCATGCCTCTTTTGGGTGATATTGCTATGATATTTATACACTTCCATACACTTTTGATCATATTTGGACTAACCTATTAACTCAGTGCACCCCAGTGCCAGTTTCTGTTTTCGGCTGTTTTTGTATTTCAGGTTTTCACGTTACGAGAACTGCCAGGAAAAATCCAGAAAAAATATGTAAAAAATCAGCGTTCCAGAACCTACCGTGCGCCCGAAGGACAGCAGGGGGGGGCACCAGGGCTCCAGGCGCCCTGGCGGCGCGCCCCCGCTGGGCCGCGCCGGGGGGACGCCTGGGCCCCCCGAGGCTCCTCCGATGCCCCCCTTTGGCATATATTTAAAGCGTCTCCCGAAACCCTCAAAATAGGAACTCTTTTCGCGATCCCATCTCTGTTCCGCCGCCGCCGCCGCCGCTTCCAAGATCGGGAGCACCAGGAGAACTCTTCCCGGCACCCTGCCGGAGGGGAGGATCACCACCGGGAGCTTCTCCACCACCATGGACGCCTCCCGGATGAGTTGTGAGTAGTCTCCCTTGGACCATGAGTCCATGACCAGTAGCTATGTGATGTTCTCCTCCCGTTCTTGTGCTTCACTAATTAGTCCTCGTGAGCTGCCCTACATGATCGAGGCACATATGTAATCCTTATGCTGTTGCTATGATGAGTTTGCTGGGATCTGATGGATTATGAGATTATGTTCAGACTGTGTTTGAGTAATATATTTGATCTACCTCTTTTATATTTATGTTCGTAAGTAATTCTTGCATGTTCTCCGTTGTTATTTATTGCTTTGGCCAAGTAGTAGGTAGTGACTCCAAGAGGGAACGTTATGCTTGAATGTGGGTTCATGCCCCTCGATGACTAGTTTGAGTGACAGAAACATGAGTCTAGGGGATGTGTTGTTGCCACAAGGGGGAAAACAACGGTGCTTGTGCCCGCGGATGCAAGGATTGTTTACTTTATGCAAAGTTCTTTTAATGCAGTTGTCTGTTGCTTTGAGTTTACACTATGGGTGGGGCTCGCAACTTAATACCAGCGAGATGTTCTGGATAGATATCTCAAGGTGGATGATTAGTAGTAGATATTGATGGATTTCGGTCTACTTACTTTGGCGTACCGCCCATGCTTTGAACCTCAACCTTTCTTGCAATGTAGTCAGCATTGGTTTGCGCACATGGTCCTGTCAATGCCCTGCTGTAATTCGTTTACCTCACATAGCTGTTTTATCGTCTTTTGGGAGAGAGACATCACTAGTGAACATCATGAGACTCCGGTCCATATTACCATCATTGATCACATCCGCTATTTACTTTTCCGCTTTTTACTTACTATTGCAATTATACCTATCACTATTATCACTTGGGTTTGATCCTTTGTAAACTACAAGGCCGGAGGGATTGACAACCTCTCTGTACTCGTTGGGAGCAAAGTTATTTGTATCTGTGTGTAGGTCCACGTTGATTGCTAATATCCGGCACCGTTAGCAGTGGACACCTTCTTGTTGAAACTGGGAGTCTCTGGGAAATCGATCCTTGGTATTACCAAGGGAAAACTTCTGCTACACTGCATCTCAAACCTTCCACTTGGGGTAACCAACGAGGGGTGAGAAGCCACCTAGCAAAGCAATTTCTGGCGCCGTTGCCGGGGACTCCACTCTTCAGGATAGGGGAGTTGCACGCTATCTTTTACCTTTGCTTTTAGTCTTGTTAGTTTACTTTTCAGTTTTGCTTTAGTATCTTTTATCGAAAATCACAAAAATAGTTATCTTGCTTGCTTGCTACTATGGGTTCCTCCAAAAACACTAGATGGGAGGAGTACACCCCTTCTTCCATTACACCAATCACCACTGTCGGGATCTACAAAAGAAATAAACCTTGTGATTATGTTAGTATTGACGGAGGGTTATGCCCATGGCATGGTCTTCCCGGAAAAGAGTATGAGCCTCAGTTTAAAATTGCTCCTAAGCTTCCCCAAACTTGGGAAGACGTTCAAACTCTTATAATAGAGAGCGATTAAAACAAAGAGGATGACACTACAATTCTGCGCAATAATGATAAAATTGATTTTGATAATTGTAGTATTTCAGAAGTTGTCACCTTTCTGCAAGGAATGGCCAAAGATCCCCACACTAGAACGCTTAACCTTGCCTTCACAGAGCATATCACTAATGCTCTTATCAAAGCTAGGGAGGAGAAACTTAGAGTAGAAGCCTCCATACCTAGAAAGCTAGAAGATGGTTGGGATCCTATGATAAAAATTAAATTGAATGACTTCTCTTGCTATGCATTATGTGATGTTGGAGCTAGTACCTCTGTTATGCCCAAAAGAATATATGATATGCTTAAATTGAAACCTTTTGATTCTTGTTCTTTTGGTGTTCGCCTCGTTGATTCTTCCATAAAGAAACCTTTGGGGAGGATCGACGATGCTCTTATTGTTGTCAATGATAATTATGTTCCCGTTGATTTTACTATTATGGATATTGAATGTGATCCTTCTTGTCCAATTATTTTGGGACGTCCCTTTTTACGCACCGTTGGTGCTATCATTGACATGAAAGAGGGTAATATAAAATTTCAGTTTCCTCTCAAGAAAGGGATGGAACACTTCCCTCGAAAGAAGATCAAGTTACCTTTTGAGTCCGTTGTACGGGCTAGCTATTCTTTTACTCTTGATACAACTTGATCTCTATGCATTATGCCTAGCTTAAAGGCATAAAAGAAAGCGCTTTTGGGAGGCAGCCCAATGAATAAATTTATTTTGCCTTTGTTGTGTCTTGATGTTGTTTACTACTGTAGCATCATCATTGTATCTTTGCTTTTCATATTTGTGCCAAGTATAGCCTCTGATTGCTAGAAAGTTCAAAAGTTGTGAGGTGCTGTCCAGGAAATAGATTCTGTCCTTGGATAGAAAAATTCGTATAAAATCACCAGATCATCTTTTTGGTCTGAATTGTTTCTACAGTGTTCTCTATATAATTGTCTTTCGTGCGTCTGTTCTGAGTTTTTTGATTTGAGTTGCAGAAGTGCCCCGAACAAATCATTTACTACCTGTTGTTCTGTTTTTCACAGATTTTGTCCTGTTTTGCTTTTCCTTCATTTTGCAAACCAAGAGCTTGCTTTTTCTTTGCACAAACCTTTTGGCAATCTTGAGAAACAGTAGACCTTCAAGAACATCTTTATTTCCAGCAAGGTATAATTATTTTATTATGGGTACTAACCTCGCTAATCAGATTATGATGAGTTATGTATGAAGGGAGTTTTCAAGTGTGCGAGGGAAGATGATAAAAAGATTCAGGAGTGTCAAGCGCTCAAGCTTGGGGATGCCCCCATGCACCCCCAAGAAATATTCAAGGAGACTCAAGCGTCTAAGCTTGGGGATACCCCCGTGCATCCCCTTCTCCATCAATGTTATCAGTTTGTCTTTTGTTCTACTATATTTTAATCACTTCATGATAAAAAGATTCAGGAGTGTCAAGCGCTCAAGCTTGGGGATGCCCCCATGCACCCCCAAGAAATATTCAAGGAGACTCAAGCGTCTAAGCTTGGGGATGCCCCCGTGCATCCCCTTCTCCATCAATGTTATCAGTTCGTCTTTCGTTCCACTATATTTTAATCACTTCATGTGTTACGTGCTATGCTTGGAGCGTCTTGCTTTTAGTTTTCTTTAGTTTTTCATAACGAGTCGGAACTCAGCGTTCTTTATGTGGGAGAGAAACACGCTCCACTTCTACCTAGAACATAACATAGAATTTTCATGTCTATCTTTGTTGTGTGTGTTCTTCGTCTTTTAATAGCTACTATCATGCTCTGCTCTTAGTATTCATGCTTATCTTTTTAAAGAGCTTGTGTTTAGTTGGTTGCTTGAACTCTCTTTAATTATCATGCTTATCTTATTAAGAGAGTTTTCTTCCGTTGCATTGGTTAATATGTCTATGATAAAGATGCTACGTGCATAATGGCGCTTAGTAGTTCAGGTTTTCTTATGGTTAGTCTCAAATAGCTGGAGGGTTCCCAGTGTGTTATTGGAGTACCAACATGATTTGTTTGCCAATGATGTGGTATGGTTTAGTAATATCTTCCCTCAAGAATTTATTTTGATTGACTTGGCATATGCTCACGCATATTTAAGACTGTAAAGAAAGTCTGTCAAGCCTTGATGATCTTTTATTTCTGAGTAGCGATATAACTTCCATGCCTGATTCAATGTTGCTTTGTCGCTCTGCATGATTATGACCGTCATTGCTCTCTTAGTTGGTCGCTCCCAGTCTTTTGCTAACCTCCACCTGTACTAAGCGGACTGACTGCTTGTGCATCCACATCCTTTTAAACCAGTTATGCCATATGAGTCCACCATACCTACCTATATGTGGTATTTCACCGCCACTCCAAGTAAATTTACATGTGCTACCTTTAAAACCTTCAGTTGCAATACATAGCTCATGGGAAAGTAGCTTAAAAACTATTGTGGTAAAGAATATGTTGCTTATGTATCTTATTTTCTTATAAGTTGCTTGCTGAGCGGTAACCATGTTTCTGGGGACGCCATCAACTGTTACACTTTTTTGAATATCATGTGAGTTGCTATGCATGCTCGTCTTGTATAAAGTAAGGGTGATTTGCCATGAGTTGAATGGTTTGAGTATGCATACTGTTAGAGAAGAACATTGGGCCGCCTTCCAAAGCCATGTATCATGGTGGAAGTTTTAGCTTGGACATTAATCCTCAATCTCTTATGAGAATATGCTTAAGCATTTAAGAGGAGTCCATTATCTATTTTCTATGTTGTCCCGGTATGGATGTCCTCAAGTTGAGATCTATCAAAAACGAGAAATCAAATGCGATCTATCTCCTTGGACCTTTGTACAGGTGACATAGAGGTACCCCTTTGTGACACTTGGTTGAAACATATGTAATGCAATGACAATCCATGGAAATCCGAGCTAATTAGGACAAGGTGCGAGCACTATTGGTATTCGATGCATGAGGCTTGCAACTTATAGGATGTCTTATGCATAGCACATATGAAGTACTACTACCGTTGACAAAATTGTTTCTATGTTTTCAAAATAAAAAGCTCTAGCACATGAGTAATCCCTGCTTCCCTCTGCGAAGGGCCATTCTTTTACATTTATGTTGAGTCTCCACCTTCTTTTAAAAGCACCAACTACTGAGAGCATGATTGTCATTCTGAGTGTAATGTGCATTGTCCCAAAGTAGCATTGTCTATTGCATGATTGTGATATCGTTTATTCTGAAATCATTGTATCTAGTCATCACTTAAACCTTGAAGGTGCCCCTGCATTTATGCTTCACTAAAGGGGGCAAGCTAGATATCACTTTATCATATTAGCACATCATATTCATTGCAAATCTTTTTGATGTTTCAGTATCATATTGTAAAACTTTCAGTTCCTTGTGATTTTCTCATGAGGCAACTTAATTACTATAGATTCATTGTCTCAGTAAGCTTTTGTCATATGATTACGAAGAAGTCCTATATGGTTAATAGCATGTCACCACAGAAATTATTCTTGTTATCATTTACCTACTCGAGGACGAGCAGGAATTAAGCTTGGGGATGTTGATACGTCCAAAACGTATCTATAATTTCTGCTTGCTCCATGCCTCTTTTGGGTGATATTGCTATGATATTTATACACTTCCATACACTTTTGATCATATTTGGACTAACCTATTAACTCAGTGCACCCCAGTGCCAGTTTCTGTTTTCGGCTGTTTTTGTATTTCAGGTTTTCACGTTACGAGAACTGCCATGAAAAATCCAGAAAAATTATATAAAAAATCAGCGTTCCAGAACCTACCGTGCGCCCGAAGGACAGCCGGGGGGCCACCAGGGCTCCAGGCGCCCTGGCGGCGCCCCCCCCCCCCCCTGGGCCGCACCGGGGGGGCGCCTGGTCCCCCCGAGGCTCCTCCGATGCCCCCCTTTGGCATATATTTAAAGCGTCTCCCGAAACCCTCAAAACAGGAACTCTTTTCGCGATCCCATCTCTGTTCCGCCGCCGCCGCCGCTTCCAAGATCGGGAGCACCAGGAGAACTCTTCCCGTCACCCTGCCGGAGGGGAGGATCACCACCGGGAGCTTCTCCACCATCATGGACGCCTCCGGATGAGTTGTGAGTAGTCTCCCTTGGACCATGAGTCCATGACCAGTAGCTATGTGATGTTCTCCTCCCGTTCTTGTGCTTCACTAATTAGTCCTCGTGAGCTGCCCTACATGATCGAGGCACATATGTAATCCTTATGTTGTTGCTATGATGAGTTTGCTGGGATCCGATGGATTATGAGATTATGTTCAGATTGTGTTTGAGTAATATATTTGATCTACCTCTTTTATATTTATGTTCGTAAGTAATTCTTGCATGTTCTCCGTTGTTATTTATTGCTTTGGCCAAGTAGTAGGTAGTGACTCCAAGAGGGAACGTTATGCTCGATTGTGGGTTCATGCCCCTCGATGACTAGTTTGAGTGACAGAAACATGAGTCTAGGGGATGTGTTGTTGCCACAAGGGGGAAAACAACGGTGCTTGTGCCCGCGGGTGCAAGGATTGTTTACTTTACGCAAAGTTCTTTTAATGCAGTTGTCTGTTGCTTTGAGTTTACACTATGGGTGGGGCTCGCAACTTAATACCAGCGAGATGTTCTGGATAGATATCTCAAGGTGGATGATTAGTAGTAAATATTGATGGATTTCGGTCTACTTACTTTGGCGTACCGCCCATGCTTTGAACCTCAACCTTTCTTGCAATGTAGTCAGCATTGGTTTGCGCACATGGTCCTGTCAATTGCCCAGCTGTAATTCGTTTACCTCACATAGCTGTTTTATCATCTTTTGGGAGAGAGACATCACTAGTGAACATCATGAGACTCCGGTCCATATTACTATCATTGATCACATCCGCTATTTACTTTTCCACTATTTACTTACTATTGCAATTATACCTATCACTATTATCACTTGTGTTTGATCCTTTGTAAACTACAAGACCGGAGGGATTGACAACCTCTCTGTACTCGTTGGGAGCAAAGTTATTTGTATCTGTGTGCAGGTCCACGTTGATTGCTAATATCCGGCGCCGTTAGCAGTTGACACCTTCTTGTTGAAACTGGGAGTCTCTGGGAAATCGGTCCTTGGTATTACCAAGGGAAAACTTCTGCTACACTGCATCTCAAACCTTCCACTTGGGGTAACCAACGAGGGGTGAGAAGCCACCTAGCTTTCATTCCTTGAAAAGACAATCAACACAACTATCTAGGTGGTCCCTAGAAGGAATAGTTAGTCCATTATAAAAGATATCCAGTATTACATTTTTCTTGAGAGGAGTATCAGGCAAAGCATTAATTAATTGGAGAAGCCTCCACCAAGCTTGTGGGAGACTCTCTTCCTTAGTTTGCACGAAGTTAAATAACTCTTGTAATGCAGCTTGTTTCTTATGAGTAAGAAAATATTTTTCAGAGAAGTAGTAAATCATATCTTGGGGACTACGCACACAACCCGGAGCAAGAGAATTAAACCATATATTAGCATCACCCTTTAACGAGAAAGGAAACAACTTAAGGATACAAGAGTAGCAAATTTTTTCCTCATGAGGAAATAGGGTGGCTATATCATTCAGTTTAGTAAGATGTGCCACCACACTTTCGGTTTCAGAACCATGAAAAGGATCATATTCAACCAAAGTAATTATCTCAGGATCGACCGAGAGCTTATAATCCTTATCAGTAACGCGGATAGGTGAAGTAGCAAACTCAGGATTATATTTCATACTAGCATTTAAAGATTTTTCCTTCCACTTGCATAACAATTTTGTTAGATCATCTCTATCCTTACAAGCAAGAAAGTCTCTAGCTACCTCTCCTTCCATAACATAACCTTCAGGTATATTAGTCGATTCATATCTAGGAGAGCTAGGCCTGATAGGTATTTCATAATTTTTAGTTTCAAAGACTTCATCAGTTTCATCATGATCAATATTTTTAACTCTAGCAAGTTGTTGATCAAAAAATTCACATAGTGGCACATCATCAAGCAAAGTACTAGCATCATTATAAGTATCATTCATAGCAGAAGTAGCATCACAATTACTTGCGACATATCAGGATTAATAGTAGGTGGTGGTGTCGCAAGCTTACTTAAAACAGAAGGAGAATCAAGTGCAGAGCTAGATGGCAGTTGCTACCTCTTGAGCTTGCGTTGTTTTTCCCTTGAAGAGGAAATGTGGATGCAGCAAAGTAGCGTAAGTAATTCCCTCGATTTTTGAGAACCAAGGTCTCAATCCAGTAGGAGACTACACGCGAGTCCCTCGTACCTACACAAACAAATAAGAACCT
The DNA here is from genome assembly GCA_902687465.1 of Secale cereale. Lineage (NCBI taxonomy): Eukaryota > Viridiplantae > Streptophyta > Magnoliopsida > Poales > Poaceae > Secale > Secale cereale. The sequence goes on along the minus strand of LR738710.1, from coordinate 222,392,647 downwards.
TGCAACTAACGCGATAAAGGGGTTGTCAATCCCTTCTCGGCCACTTGCAAAAGTGAGATCTGATAAAGATAATGAGATAAATATTTTTGGTATTTTTGTTATATAGATTGAAAAATAAAAGTAAAGTAAAGATAAATAGTTGATGGAAGATTGATATGATGGAAGATAGACCCGGGGGCCATAGGTTTCACTAGTGGATTCTCTCAAGATAGCAGATTTCTACGGTGGGTGAACAAATTACTATCGAGCAATTGATAGAAAGGCGCATAGTTATGAGAATATATAGGCATGATCATTGTATATAGGCATCACGTCCGTGACAAGTAGATCGAAACGATTATGCATCTACTACTATTACTCCACACATCGACCGCTATCTAGCATGCATCTAGAGTATTAAGTTCATAAGAACAGAGTAACGCTTTAAGCAAGATGACATGATGTAGAGGGATAAACTCATGCAATGTGATATAAACCCCATCTGTTTATTCTCGATGGCAACAATACAATAGGTGCCTTGATGCCCCTATTGTCACTGGGAAAGGACACCGCAAGATTGAACCCAAAGCTAAGCACTTCTCCCGTTGCTAGAAAGATCAATCTAGTAGGCCAAACCAAACTGATAATTTGAAGAGACTTGCAAAGATATTTAAATCATGCATAAAATATTTCAGAAAAGAATCAAATATTGTTCATAGATAATCTTGATCATAAACCCACAAATTCATCGGATCTCGACAAACACACCGCAAAAGTAATTACATCAAATAGATCTCCAAGAAGATCGAGGAGAACTTTGTATTGAGATCCAAAGAGAGAGAAGAAACCATCTAGCTAATAACTATGGACCCGAAGGTCTGTGGTAAACTACTCACAACTCATCGGAGAGGCTATGATGTTGATGTAGAAGCCCTCCGTGATCGATTCCCCCTCCGGTGGAGCTCCGGAAAAGGCCCCAAGATGGGATCTCATGGGTATAGAAGGTTGCGGCGGTGGAATTAGTGTTTCGTGGTGCTCTCGGATGTTTTCAGGGTACATGGGTATATATAGGACAAAGAGGCATGTCGATAGAGCTACGAGGGGCCCACGAGGGTGGGGGCGCGCCTACCCCCCTGGGCGCAGGCCTGGGCATTCGGTAGAAACTGAAAATTCGGCTAGTACCGTTCGGTTTAATTTTTAATTCGGTTAATGAGAATGCTAGAAAATAGCTACCAAAAACAGGAAACCGAAAATTCGGTTAACCAAGAATTTCGGTTCGGTTTTCAGTTTAACCAAATAAGGCTTCTCTTTAAATCTATAGCATAGCTTGAGCACTCAGCCCACTTATATAGCTGAGCTATCTACTCCCTTCCGCTTACCCAGGCGAGGTGGGACTAAAAGTGAGGCTACGACCGGCCAGTTGGCTGCATCGGCTGCACCATTTCACACTCTCGCAGAGAACTACATTAGTGGGCTTGGGCCTTGGACGCATTGGTTAGCCCATGGGAGCAACTAGTGGTCGCGTGCGAACGAGTCAGCGAGTGTCCCAAGGCTTCGGTCGTTCGTTCAGGCTTTCTTGTGTATATTTCAGTTTTTCTCGGTTTAACCGATGTATACCGAACTGGTCGAACTTAATTCGGTTAGTGAATGCAAAAACCGAATTTTCTTGCACCAAGGATAAAAACCAAAAAATTGGTTTATTCGGTATCGGTACCGGTTCGGCGTTCGGTTGGTCTGTTTTTATGCCCAGTGATAACCCACAAGTGTAGGGGATCGCAACAGTTTTCGAGGGTAAAGTATTAAACCCAAATTTGTTGATTCGTCACAAGGGGAGCCAAAGAATACTCTTAAGTATTAGCAGCTGAGTTGTCAATTCAACCACACCTGGAAACTTAGTATCTGCAGCAAGATAGTTTAGTAGCAAAGTAATATGATAGTGGCGGTAGCAGCAATAAAAGTAACGATAGTGCTTTTGTAGTTTTTGTAATAGTAGCAACGGAAAAGTAAATAAGCAACAAGCAATATAGGTAAAGCTCGTAGGCATTGGATCGGTGATGGGAAATTGCGTCGGATGCAATTCATCATGTAGAAGTTATAACCTAGGGTGACACAGAACTAGCTCCAATTCATCAATGCAATGTAGGCATGTATTCCGAATATAGTCATACATGCTTATGGAAAAGAACTTGCATGACATCTTTTGCCCTACCCTTCCTTGGCAGCGGGGTCCTATTGGAAATTAAGGGATATTAAGGGCCCCTTTTAATAGAGTACCGGACCAAAGCATTAACACATAGTGAATACATGAACTCCTCAAACTATGGTCATCACCGGGAGTGGTCCCGATTATTGTCACTTCGGGGTTGCCGGATCATAACACATAGTAGGTGACTATAGATTTGCAAGAGAGGATCAAGAACACACATATATTCATGAAAACATAATAGGTTCAGATCTGAAATCATGGCACTCGGGCCCTAGTGACAAGCATTAAGCATAGCAAAGTCATAGCAACATCAATCTCATAACATAGTGGATACTAGGGATCAAACCCTAACAAAACTAACTCGATTACATGATAGATCCCATCCAACCCATCACCGTCCAGCAAGCCTATGATGGAATTACTCACACACAGCGATGAGCATCATGGAATTGGTGATGGAGGAAGGTTGATGATGATGATGGCGACGATCTCCACTCTCCGGAGCCCTGAATGGACTCCAGATCAGCCCTCCCAAGAGAGATTAGGGCTTGGCGGCGGCTCCGTCTCGTAAAATGTGATAATTCCTTCTCTCTGATTTTTCTCTCCTCGAAACGGAAGATATAGGACCTGGGGGTATGTCGGTGGAGCATCGGGGGGCCCTCGAGGCAGGGGGCGCGGCCTGGGAAGGGGGGCGCGCCCCCACCCTCGAGGACAGGGTGTGGGGCCCCCAGTGAGTATCTTCTTGCAGATATTTTTTATATTTTCTAAAATAATTCTCCGTTTATTTTCAGGCGATTCCGAGAACTTTTTATTCTGCACAAAAAAACAACACCATGGCAGTTCTGCTGAAAACAGTGTCAGTCCGGGTTAGTTCCATTAACATCATGCAAGTTAGAGTCCAAAACAAGGGCAAAAGGGCTTGGGAAAGTAGATACATTGGAGACGTATCAACTCCCCCAGGCTTAAACCTTTGCTTGTCCTCAAGCAATTCAGTTGAGAAACTGAAAGTGATAAAGAAAAACTTTGACAAACTCTGTTTGCTCATGTTGTTGTAAATATATAAGCTAGCATTCAGGTTTTCAACAAGATCATGAACTAACCATATTCACAATAACTTTCAAGTCCCAAGACTACTCACATCAATAGCATAATCAACTAGCGAGCAATAATAATAAACCTTGGATGAAAACACTTCTCAAAACAATCATGATATGATATAACAAGATGGTATCTCGCTAGCCCTTTATGAGACCGCAAAACATAAATGCAGAGTACCTTTAAGGATCAAGGACTGACTAGACATTGTAATTCATGGTAAAAGAGATCCAGTCATGATCATACTCAATGCAAATTAATAGTAATACATGCAACGACAGAGGTGCTCTCCTACTGGTGCTCTTTGATAAGAGGGTGAGGACTCTGCATAAAAATAAATAGATAGGCCCTTCGCAGAGGGAAGCAGGGATTTGTAGAGGTGCCACAGCTCGATTTTTAAATAGAGATTGAATAACATTTTTAGCGGTATACTTTCATTGTCAACATAACAACCAAGAATCTCGATATCTCCCATGCTACGCACATTATAGGCGGTTCCCAAACAGAATGGTAAAGTTTATACTCCCCCAACCACCAACAAGCACACTCCACGGCTAGCCCGAAACAACGGGTACCGTCCAAACCAGAAACAGCCCTGGGGGAGTTTTGTTTAATTATTATGATTTTGTGCATGGGACTGGGCATCCCGGTTACCAGCCATCTTCTCATGAATGATGAGCGGAGTCCACTCATCGTGAGAATAACCCACCTAGCATGGAAGATATAGACAGCCCTAGTTGATACATGAGTTGTTCGAGCATACAAAACAGAATTTCATTTGAAGGTTTAGAGTTTGGCACATACAAATTTACTTGGAACGTCAGGTAAATACCGCATATAGGAAGGTATGGTGGACTCATATGGAATAACTTTGGGGTTTATGGAAGTGGATGCACAAGCAGTATTCCCGCTTAGTACAGGTGAAGGCTAGAAAGGGAGAGGGAAGCGACCAGCTAGAGAGCAACAATGGTCATGAACATGCACTAAAATTAATCAACAATGAATGCAAGCATGAGTAGGATATAAATCACCATGAAAATAAATATCGTGAAGGCTATGTTGATGTGTTTCAACTACATGCGTGAACATGTGCCAAGTCAAGTCACTTAAATCGTTCAAAGAAGGATACCACCCATCATACCACATCACAACCATTTTAATATCATGTTGGCACGCAAGATAGACCATTATAAACTCTCAGCTAATTAAGCATGGCATAAGCAGCTATGATCTCTAATTGTCATTGCAAACATGTTTCATTCATAACAAGCTGAATCAAGAATGACGAGCATTCATATTTACAAAAACAAGAGATGTCAAGTTCATACCAGCTTTTCTCATCTCAATTTGTTCATCATATATCATCCTTATTGCCTTTCACTCGCACGACCGGACGGTGTGAATAATAGTGCACGTGCATTGGACTAAGCTGGAATCTGTAGGCATTTAATACAAGAGAGAAGACAGGGTAATATGGCTCAAGGTTAAATCAACAATAGATCATATGAGAGGCACTAAGCATTTTCAATCATGGTCTTCTACTCTCAACCCCTAAAGAAAAGAAAAGAAACTATTTACACGGGAAAGCTCCCAACAAGCAAAAGAAGAACGGGAAATCTTTTTGGGTTTTCATTTTTAGTTACTACTACAAGCAAAGAAAGTAAACTAGCTAGAAGCTACAACTGATATTTTTTTGTTTTTCTGGGTTTTTCTAGCACATAAGAAAAAGACTAAGAAAAACAAATTTAAACTAAGCATGGATGGTACAGTGAAAGAGTGTGAGCACCGACAACTAGAATAAGTGTGCGAACATGAATATAAGTCGGTGAGAAACACGTACTCCCCCAAGCTTAGGCTTTTGGCCTAAGTTGGTTTATGGCCACGGATCGAAGCCACTCCCTCCAGTGTACTGAGATGTGTCATGTGCGTGCCACATGTTGGTTTATGGCCACGGATCGAAGCCACTCCCATAAACAGATTGTCGGGAAGGATCAAGTGGTGGTTCTGGCTCAGGTTCTGAAGCTTGTGCCTGGCCTTGGTACTTGTAGAAGGCATCTGATGTAATGAGATAATTGCCTGTGGGCAGATCAAACAAAGAAGGTGCAGGCAAGGTAACAATTTCATAGTATATTTCATCAAACCTCAATTTATAATTGAGCTGCATATTCTTGTCTTTAATAATAAAATCATGAGCTACCATGCTCTTGTAGTCTAGATAAACAGGGGCAAGCAATTTTCCTTCCTTCTCATAATGCCTAATAGGTATATTAAAATATTCAGCAATGCGAGAAGCAAAGATGCCTCCAAAGATGGGCCCCTTTGAGCGGTTCAGACTCAATCGTTTGGCAACGACGACGCCCAAGCTAAAAGTTTTGTCTTGAAACAAAGCATGGCGTAAAATGATAATATCAAGGGCACTGAGATTCCCACTGTTCCCGCGACCAATTAAACACCTACTAGCAAATAAAGCAAAGTAGCTCAGAACAGGGAAGTGTATACTAGTGATTCTTGCCCCTGAAACTTGTCTAGTTTCACCTACGGCTATCATGTCAATGAACCCTTTGACGTCCTCATGACATGGTTCATCAAGTCTACCTCCAAAGGGTACTTTGCAAATTTCACAAAAATCTAAAAGTGATATCTCCTTAACCACATCATACAAGCGAAACTCCACCGTAGGTGGTGTTTTCCTAGAGTGAAAATGAAAGCTTTGCGTGAAAATATTGGTGAGTAAGAGATACTGTTCTTTCTGGTCGTTGAGGAAGTCGGTGAGGCCTGCATTATTAGCCAACCAATAAAAGTCTTCGTAAATACCGGCGGACATCATGAAATTATTACAAGGCCATTCGCACGGTCAAACTTCCACCATGCGAAGAAGATTATACTTGGGCTTCTTATTTTCTTCTTTCGTCTTCTCCTCTGAGCTCTTGCTGGAGGAGCCCCTCAATAATCTTTCTAACATTTTCCTTTTCTAAAAATTTCTGGTATTTTTAGTAACTTCAAAATAAAAGTTAACCAAACTCAACAAGATTGATAGCAACAACTCCTATAAGTGCCTAGAGGATATATCATGCATTAGAACTACTTGGGACCAAGAAAATTTGACATGAAGCTCAAGAATAAGGTCACCATAGCAGCATAAATTTGCAACATATAAAGCACTAGAACAAAAACTAATTGGACCAATGGAGGAGTCACATACCAGGGAACAATCTCCCCAAACAGTTTGGTGAATGGTGCTTTGAGCAAGGAGATCAAAATGGCAGCAAAATGAGCTACAACTCGGGTTTGAGCTGGTTGGAGATTTTTATTGGGAGGAAGAAGAAGAGCATGGGTGAAAGGATAAGTGGAGGGGGGCATGTGGGGCCCTCGAGGCAGGGGGCGCGCCCTGCGCCCTCGAGGCCATGTGCTGGCTCCCCTTGCTGTGTGTTCAGTGCCATATTTTCTTAAATAATCCAGAAAAAATCATATTTCATTTTCATGGCATTTGGAGAACTTTTATTTTCAGGATATTTTTTTTATTGCATGGATAAGTTTGGAAATAGATAGATAAAGTTGTTTTTGTCTTATCTAACTTAATTAACAGAAAGTAAAAGAGAATACAGAAGGTTTGTGCTATCTAGATTCACATATCCCATGCTCATCAAAAGGAATCCATTAACAAGGTTGATCAGGTCTTGTTAATAAACTCTTTCCGAGTAACATGAAACCGGAGAATTTTCGAATAACACTAGGTTACCTCAATGGGGATATGTATGTCCCCAACAATAAGAATGTCATATGCCTTCTTGATAGTAGGAATAGGAAACTCAAAACCTCCAATAGTGATAGTTGAAGTTTTTCCAATATAATTGATACTATGAACCTGAGGTTGTTTCCTCGGAAAGTGTACCGTATGCTCATTACCATTGACATGAAAAGTGACATTGCCTTTGTTGCAATCAATAACAGCCCCTGCAGTATTCAAAAAAGGTCTTCCAAGAATAATAGACATAATATCATCCTCGGGAATATCAAGTATAACAAAGTCTGTTAGAATAGTGACATTTGCAACTACAACAGGCACATCCTCACAAATACTGACAGATGATTTATCAGCCATTTACAAAGATATTTCAGTAGGTGTCAACTTACTCAAGTCAAGTCTACGATATAAAGAGAGAGGCATAACACTAACACCAGCTCCCAGATCACACAAAGCAGTTTTAACATAGTTTCTCTTAATGGAGCAAGGTATAGTAGGTACTCCTGGATCTCTTAATTTCTTAGGCATTCCACCCTCAAAAGTGTAATTGGCAACCATGGTGGAAATTTCTACTTCAGGTATCTTTCTTTTGTTGGTAATAATGTCTTTCATATACTTGGCATAAGGATTTGTTTTAAGCACATCAGTCAAACGCATACGCAAAAAGATAGGTCTAATCATTTCAGCAAAGCGCTCAAAATCCTCATCATCATTTTTCTTGGATGGTTTTGGAGGAAAAGGCATGGGTTTCTGAACCCATGGTTCTCTTTCCCTACCGTGCTTCCTAGCAACAAAGTCTCTCTTATCATAAAGTTGATTCTTTGATCGTGGGTTATCAAGATCAACAGCAGGTTCGATCTCTACATCATTATCATTGCTAGGTTGAGCATCGACATGAACATCATTATTAATATTATCACCAGGTTCATGTTCATTACTAGATTGTGTCTCGGCATCAGAAACAGATATATCATTGGGATTCTCAGGTGGGTGAGCTATAGGTTCACTAGAAGCATGCAAATTCCTATCATTTTTCTTTTTCTTCCTTTTAGAAGAACTAGGTGCATCTAAATTAGCTCTCTGAGAATCTTGCTCAATTCTCCTATGGTGGCCTTCAGGATACAGAGGTTCCTGAGTCATTTTACCACCTCTAGTTGCAACTCTAACAGCATAGTCATTATTCTTATTATTTAACTCATTGAGCAAATCATTCTGAGCCTTAAGTACTTGTTCTACTTGAGTGGTAACCATAGAAGCATGTATACTAATAAGTTTCAGTTCATCTTTAGCATTAGATAGATAATCACTAAAGCGTTCAATCATATGAGCATTGTGTTGTAATTGTCTACCAACATAAGCATTGAAGTTTTCTTGTTTCACAATGAAATTGTCAAACTCATCTAAGCATTGGCTAGCAGACTTATAATGAGGAATATCGCCTTCATCAAATCTGTAAAGAGAATTTACCTTTACTACCTGTGTCGGGTTATCAAGACCATGTATTTCTTCAATAGGCGGTAAATTCTTAACATCTTCAGCTTTAAATACCTTTTTCTTTCATAGATTTCTTTGCCTCTTGCATATCTTCAGGACTGAGAAATAGAACACCTCTTTTCTTCGGAGTTGGGTTAGGGGCTGGTTCAGGAAGTGTCCAATTATTTTCATTGGCCAGCATATTATTCAATAGTAATTCAGCTTGTTCAACTGTTCTTTCCCTGAAAACACAACCAGCACAGCTATCCAGGTGGTCTCTGGAAGCATCGGTTAGTCCATTATAAAAGACATCAAGTATATCATTCATCTCAAGAGGATGATTAGGCAAAGCATTAAGTAACTGGAGAAGCCTCCCCCAAGATTGTGGGAGACTCTCTTCTTCAGTTTGAGCAAAGTTATATATTTCCCGTAAGGCAGCTTGTTTCTTATGAGCGGGAAAATATTTAGCAGAAAAGTAATACATCATATCATGGGGACTACGCACACAACCAGGATCAAGAGAGTTAAACCAAGTATTAGCATCACCCTTTAATGAGAACGGAAACAACTTAAGGATATAGTAATAGCGAATCTTTTCATCATTGGTAAACAGGGTGGCTATATCATTCAACTTAGTAAGATGTGCCACAACAGTTTCAGACTCATAGCCATGGAAAGGATCAGACTCAACCAAAGTAATTAACTCGGGATCAACAAAGAATTCATAATCCTTATCGGTGACACAAATAGGTGAAGTAGCAAAAGAAGGGTCATGTTTCATTATAGCATTCAAAGACTTTTCTTTCGGCTTAGCTAATAACTTCTTAGGATCAATCTATCATTGCAAGCAAGAAAGTGTCTAGAAGTTTCTTCAACCATAACATAACCCTCAGGCACAACAGGCAATTCATATCTATTTGGAGTAGTTTCATCATCACTTTCATAAATATCATCAACATTTGCACTCTCCCTAACCTTAGAAATTTGTTCATCTAGAATTTCACCTAGTGGCACAGTATCAGGCATACAGGTAGTTTCATCATACATAGCAGAAGTAGCATCATCAAGAACATACGACATATCAGATTCAATAGCAGGAGTGGGTGTCGCAAGTTTACTCATAACAGAAGGAGAATCTAGTGCAGAGCTAGATGGCAGTTCCTTACCTCCCCTTGTAGTTGAGGGTAAGATCTTGGTTTTTGAGTCCTTCAAATTCTTCATAGTGATAAACAGATATAAATCCCAAGTGACTTAAAGAATAGAGCTATGCTCCCCGGCAACGGCGCCAGAAAATAGTCTTGATAACCCACAAGTGTAGGGGATCGCAACAGTTTTCGAGGGTAAAGTATTAAACCCAAATTTGTTGATTCGACACAAGGGGAGCCAAAGAATACTCTTAAGTATTAGCAGCTGAGTTGTCAATTCAACCACACCTGGAAACTTAGTATCTGCAGCAAGATAGTTTAGTAGCAAAGTAATATGATAGTGGCGGTAGCAGCAATAAAAGTAACGATAGTGTTTTTGTAGTTTTTGTAATAGTAGCAACAGAAAAGTAAATAAGCAACAAGCAATATAGGTAAAGCTTGTAGGCATTGGATCGGTGATGGGAAATTACGTCGGATGCAATTCATCATGTAGAAGTTATAACCTAGGGTGACACAGAACTAGCTCCAGTTAATCAATGCAATGTAGGCATGTGTTCCGAATATAGTCATACATGCTGATGGAAAAGAACTTGCATGCCATCTTTTGTCCTACCCTCCCGTGGCAGCGGGGTCCTATTGGAAACTAAGGGATATTAAGGCCTCCTTTTAATAGAGTACTAGACCAAAGCATTAACACATAGTGAATACATGAACTCCTCAAACTATGGTCATCACCGGGAGTGGTCCCGATTATTGTCACTTCGGGGTTGCTGGATCATAACACATAGTAGGTGACTATAGACTTGCAAGATAGGATCAAGAACACACATATATTCATGAAAACATAATAGGTTCAGATCTGAAATCATGGCACTTGGGCCATAGTGACAAGCATTAAGCATAGCAAAGTCATAGCAACATCAATCTCAGAACATAGTGGATACTAGGGATCAAACCCTAACAAAACTAACTCGATTACATGATAGATCCGATCCAACCCATCACCGTCCAGCAAGCCTACGATGGAATTAGTCACACACGATGGTGACCATCATGGAATTGGTGATGGAGGAAGGTTGATGATGATGATGGCGACGATCTCCACTCTCTAGAGCCCCGAACGGACTCCAGATCAGCCCTCCCGAGAGAGATTAGGGCTTGGCGGCGGCTCCGTCTCGTAAAACACGATAATTCCTTCTCTCTAATTTTTCTCTCCCCGAAATGGAAGATATAGGACATGGAGGTACGTCCCCCCAGCCTCGAGGATAGGGTGTGGGCCCCCCGGTGAGTATCTTCTTGCAGATATTTTTTATATTTTCTAAAATAATTCTCCGTTGGTTTTCTGGCGATTCCGAGAACTTTTTGTTCTGCAAAAAAAAAACAACACCATGGCAATTCTGCTGAAAACAGCGTCAGTCCGGGTTAGTTCCATTCAAATCATGCAAGTTAGAGTCTAAAACAAGGGCAAAAGGATTTGGAAAAGTAGATACGTTGGAGACGTATCACCCACCCCTACCTGGGCGCACCCCCTGCCTCATGGCCACCTCGTGGCTTCCCTGGCGTGTACTCCAAGTCTTCTGGGTTGCGTTTGTTCCAAAAACGATCCTCCCGAAGGTTTCATTCCATTTGGACTCCGTTTGATATTCCTTTTCTGTGAAACACTGAAATAGGCAAAAAACATCAATTTGCACCCGGCCTTGTGTTAGTAGGTTAGTCCCAAAAATAATATAAAATTGTATAATAAAGCCCATTAAACATCCAAAATAGATAATATAATAGCATGGAATAATAAAAAATTATAGATACGTTGGAGACGTATCAAGCATCCCCAAGCTTAATTCCTGCTCGTCCTCGAGTAGGTAAATGATAAAAACAGAATTTTTGATGTGGAATGCTACCCAACATAATTCTCAATGTAATTTTCTTTATTGTGGCATGAATGTTCAGATCCGGAAGATTCAAGACAAAAGTTTAATATTGACATAAGAATAATAACACTTCAAGCATACTAATAAAGCAATTATGTCTTCTCAAAATAACATGGCCAAAGAAAGTTCACCCCTACAAAATCATATAGTTTGGCTATGCTCCATCTTCATCACACAAAATACTCGAATCATGCACGACCACGGTTTCAGCCAAACAATTGTTTAATACTTAATTTTTTTTCAAACATTTTCAACTTTCACGCAATACATGAGCGTGAGCCATGGATATAACACTATAGGTGGAATAGAGTGGTGGTTGTGGAGAAGACAAAAGAGGAAGATGGTCTCACATCAACTAGGCGTATTAATGGGCTATGGAGATGCCCATCAATAGATATCAATCTGAGTGAGTAGGAATTGCCACGCAACGGATGCACTAAAGCAATAAATGTATGAAAGCTCAACAAAAGAAACTAAGTGGGTGTGCATCCAACTTGCTTGCTCACGAAGACCTAGGGCATTTGAGGAAGCCAATCGTTTGAATATACAAGACAAATTCTATAATGAAAATTCCCACTAGTATATGGAAGTGACAAAACAAGAGACTCCCTATCATGAAGATCATGGTGCTACTTTGAAGCACAAGTGTGGAAAAAGATAGTAGCATTGTCTCCTTTTTCATTTTTTTCTTTTTTTTGGGCCTTTCTTTTTTTATCTGGCCTTTCCTTCCTTTTTTATTTGGCCTTTTTTGGCCTTTCCTTTTTTTTATCGGGATAATGCTCTAATAATGATGATCATCACACTTCTATTTATTTACAACTCATAGATTACAACTCAATACTAGAACAAAATATGACTCTATATGAATGCCTCCGGCATGGTACCGGGATGTGCAATGAATCAAGAGTGGCATGTATGAAAAATTATGCATGGTGGCCTTGCCACAAATACGATGTCAACTAAATGATCATGCATGGCAATATGACAATGATGAAGCGTGTCATAATAAACGGAGCGGTTGAAAGTTGCATGGCAATATATATCGGAATGGCTATGGAAATGCCATAATAGGTAGGTATGGTGGCTGTTTTGAGGAAGGTATATGGTGGGTGTATGGTACCGGCAAAAGTTGCGTGGTACAAGAGAGGCTAGCAATGATGGAAGGGTGAGAGTGCGTATAATCCATGGACTCAACATTAGTCATAAAGAACTCACATACTTATTGCAAAAATCTACAAGTCATCAAAACAAAGTACTACACGCATGCTCCTAGGGGAAGGGTTGGTAGGAGTTAACCATCGCGTGATCCCGACCTCCACACAAAGGATGACAATCAATGAAATACCTCATGCCTCAAATTTGTCACACAACGGTTACCATATGTGCATACTACGGGACTTACAAACCTCAACACAAGTATTTCTCAAATTCACAACTACTCTACTAGCATGGCTCTAATATCTCCATCATCATATCTCAAAACGATCATCAAGTATCAAACTTCTCATAGTATTCAATGCACTTTATATGAAAGTTTTTATTATACCCATCTTGGATGCCTATCACATTAGGACTAATTTTACAACCAAAGCAAATTACCATGCTGTTCTAAAGGACTCTCAAAATAATATGAGTGAAGCATGAGAGATCAATAATTTCTATTAAATAAAACCACCGCCGTGCTCTAAAAAGATATAAGTGAAGTACTGGAGCAAAAGCTATCTAGCTCAAAAGATATAAGTGAAGCACCTAGAGTATTCTAATAAATTCTGATTCATGTGTGTCTCTATCAAAAGGTGTGTACAGCAAGGATGATTGTGGTAAACTAAAAATCAAAGACTCAAATCATACATGACGCTCCAAGCAAAACACATATCATGTGGTGAATACAAATATAGTCTCAAGTAAAGTTGCCGATAGACGAAGACGAAAGAGGGGATGCCTTCCCGGGGCATCCCCAAGCTTAGGCTTTTGGTTGTCCTTGAATTTTACCTTGGGGTGCCTTGGGCATCCCCAATCATAGGCTCTTGCCACTCTTTTTTCCATAGTCCATCAAATCCTTACCCAAAAACTTTAAAACTTCACAACACAAAACTTAGCAGAAAATCTCGTGAGCTCCGTTAGTATAAGAAAACAAACCACCACTTAAGGTACTGTAATGAACTCATTCTTTATTTATATTGGTGTTAAACCTACTGTTATTCCAACTTCTCTATGATTCATACCCCCCGATACTACTCATAGATTCATCAAAATAAGCAAACAACACACGAAAAATAGAATCTGTCAAAAACAGAACAGTCTGTAGAAATCTGTAACTGTAGAATACTTCTGTAACTCTAAAAATTCTGAAATAAATTGGTGGACGTGAGGAATTTGTCTATCAATCATTTTCAAAAAGAATCAACTTAAAAGCACTCTTCAGTAAAAAATGGCAGCAAATCTCGTGAGCGCAAAAGTTTCTGTTTTTTACAGCAAGATCGCAAAGACTTCACCCAAGTCTTCCCAAAGGTTCTACTTGGCACAAACACTAATTAAAACACAAAACCACATCTAACTAGAAGCTAGATGAATTATTTATTACTAAACAAAAGTAAAAGCAAATAAAATAAAATTGGGTTGCCTCGCAACAAGCGCTATCGTTTAACGGCCTTAGCTAGGCATTAGTAATTTTAATGATGCTCACATGAAAGATAAGACTTGAAGCACAAAAAGAGGATCATATAGTATGTGAAAATTAAATCTAAGTCTAACATACTTCCTATGCATAGGCATTTTATAGGAAAACAAATCAGCAAGACAAGCAAGATCTAGCATATGCAAGGAAGTAGAAAGAAATAATAGCAATCTCAACATAACGAGAGGTAATTTAGTAACATGAAAATTTCTACAGCCATATTTTCCTCTCTCATAATAATTGCATGTAGGATCATAAGCAAATTCAATAGTATAGCTATCACATAACATATTCTCAACATGATCCACATGCATGCAAAGTTGACACTCTTCCAAAATAGTGGGATTAACATTAACTAAAGTCATGACCTCTCCAAACCCACTTTTATCAAAAAATTCATAAGATTGAACATTATCCAAATATGTGGGATCTAAAGTTGACACTCTTCCAAGCCAACTTTCAATATTATTGCAAACATTATTATCAATCTCATATATATCACGGGGCTTAAATAAATTTTCAAGATCATAAGAACCATCACCCCAATCATGATCATTGCAACAAGTAGTGGGCATGTCAAAATAAGCATCCCCAAGCTTAGGGTTTTGCATATCATTAGCACAATTGACATTAATAGAATTTACAATAGTATCATTGCAATCATGTTTTTCATTAAAAGAGCGATCGTGAATCACTTCAGAATTTTCTTCTTTCAACACTTCATCACAATTTTCGGACTCACGAATTTCAAGCAAAACCTCATAAAGATAATCTAGTGCACGTAGCTCACTAGCAATTGGTTCATAATAATTGGATCTCTTAAAAAGATTAGCAAGTGGATGAGGATCCATAATTTAGCAAGCAAAGATGCAAGCTAATAGAGGGCACATGACAACACAAGCAAACAAAAAGGCGAACGAAAAAAGGCAAATGTGAAGTGGGGGAGAGGAAAACGAGAGGCAAATGGAAAATAATGTAATATGAGGGATAAGAGTTTGTGATGGGTACTTGGTATATGACTTTTGCATAGATCTCCCCGGCAATGGCGCCATAAATTCTTCTTGCTACCTTTTGAGCTTGCATTGTTTTTCCCTTGAAGAGGAAAGGGTGATGCAGCAAAGTAGCGTAAGTATTTCCCTCAGTTTTTTAGAACCAAGGTATCAATCCAGTAGGAGACTACACGTGAGTCCCTCGTACCTACGCAAAAAAATAAGAACCTTGCAACCAATGCGATAAAGGGGTTGTCAATCCCTTCTCGGCCACTTGCAAAAGTGAGATCTGATAGAGATAATAAGATAAATATGTTTGGTATTTTCTGTTATATAGATTGAAAGTAAAGATTGCAAAATAAAAGTAAAGTAAAGATAAATGGTTGATGGAAGATTGATACGATGGAAGATAGACCCGGGGGCATAGGTTTCACTAGTGGCTTCTCTCAAGATAGCAGATTTCTACGATGGGTGAAAAATTACCGTCAAGCAATTGATAGAAAAGCGCATAGTTATGAGAATATCTAGGAATGATCATTGTATATAGGCATCACGTCCGTGACAAGTAGACCGAAATGATTCTGCATCTACTACTATTACTCCACACATCGACCGCTATCCAGCATGCATCTAGAGTATTAAGTTCATAAGAACAGAGTAACACTTTAAGCAAGATGACATGATGTAGAGGGATAAACTCATGCAATATAATATGAACCCCATCTTTTTATCCTCGATGGCAACAATACAATACGTGCCTTTCTACCCCTGTTGTCACTGGAAAAGGACATCCCAAGATTGAACCCAAAGCTAAGCACTTCCCCCATTGCAAGAAAGATCAATCTAGTAGGCCAAACCAGACTGATAATTCGAAGAGACTTGCAAAGATATTTAAATCATGCATAAAAGATTTCAGAGAAGAATCAAATATTGTTCATAGATAATCTTGATCATAAACCCACAATTCATCAGAACTCGACAAACACACCGCAAAAAGAATTACATCTAATAGATCTCCAAGAAGATCGACGAGAACTATGTATTGAGATCCAAAGAGAGAGAAGAATCCATCTAGCTAATAACTATGGACTCGAAGGTCCATGGTAAACTACTCACAACTCATCGGAGAGGCTATGGTGTTGATGTAGAAGCCCTCCGTGATCGATTCCCCCTCCGGTGGAGCTCCGGAAAAGGACCCAAGATGGGATCTCACGGGTACAGAAGGTTGCAACCGTGGAATTAGGGTTTTGTGGTGCTTGTCAAGCCCAAGATGCGATTCTATCCCGATCACGTGATACACTCGTGATTGGGACACAACCGCATTTAGGGCGCTTAGCACGATGGATATCATTACATCGTACCATTAAATAAATACAAGGGGATACAACAATTCATACAAGTCACATGAATACAACAACATCAATACAAGACATCCGACTACGGATGCAAACATGAAAAGCACAACGACATCCATCTGTTATCCCAGGCTGCCGACCAGGAACCTAACCCAGGATCGACGAAGAAGAAGAAAGGACTCTGACACAAATAAGCATTGCTCTCACATCAAGTCGTCGAAAACCAGCACCTGCAACTGGAGTTATAGTATCTGTGAGCCACGAGGACTCGGCAATCCCATAACCATGGGTATCAAGACTAGCAAAGCTTAATGAGTAGGAAGAGGTTAAGTGGTGAGGCTACAGCAGCGGCTAAGCAATATATGGTGGCTAACTTACGAGTACAAGAATAAGATGAGCATCTACGCAAACGGTCGCAAACTAGTAATGATCGCTAAAGATCCTGAACTACCTACGAGTCAAACATAACCCCACCGTTTTCTCTTCTCAAAGTGAAAAGAGACGGTCACGGTTACTCACACGGTTCGTGTATTTTACTTCGGATCCTCTGTCAAGTTTTCTACAACCGGACATTAACAAATTCCAAGCTGCCACATAACCGCGGGCACGACTTTCGAAAGATCATAACCCTGCAGGGGTGTCCCAACTTAGCCCATCACAAGCTCTCACGATCAGCAAAGATAATAATAATATTACCTCTTATCTTAGGGATAATCCGATCAGACTCGGAATCCCGATGCACAAGACATTTCGATAAGGGTAAAACAAGTCCAGCAAGACCTCCCGGCGTGCCGACACCCTGATATTTGCCGTGCGTATCTCGTCTCAGGCCATGACCGGATGGGTGATTCTACGGGAGCCAGATACCTCAGGTTTCCCCATGGCAGCCCCACATAACCCCCGTTTGGGACCAACACCATCAGCACTGCCCCCCTGTATGTAAATGAATCCTCGGGTAGCTCTAACTCCCTACGAAATTAATTAATTAAGTTTTTATTATGCTGCAAATAAAACCAATGTTGGGCCTTCCTGGAGGAGTTTTAATCAAAGACGAACTATCAAGGGGTCCCCATATACCCAACCGCGTTAGGAACGCAAAATCAAGGAACATAACGCCGGTTTATCGGCTCCTAATGTGGCATGAGTGGAACAAAACACCGAGCAAAAGGCCAAGCCTTCCACCCATTGCCAAGTATATAGGTGTGTTAATATATATAAGATATATTGTGATATGCCAACAACAAGTTCCAACATGGAGCAATCTTCATCTTCACCTGCAACTAACAACGATATAAGAGGGGCTGAGCGAGCAGGTAACATAGCCAAACAACGGTTTGCTGGGAAGGTGTCAAAGGTTAGAGGTTTCATGGCAACAAGGAGAGAGGCTGACAATAAAAGATGGGTAGCGCGACATATAACGATAGCATCGAGACAACTAGCATGGCAATGATAGTAAAGGTATCCAAGGGGATGGTCATCTTGCCTGAGATCCCGCATGGAAGAAGAACGAGCCCATCAAGAAGATGAAGAAGAAGCCACGAAGACGAACCATGTGTAGTCGAACGAATCCTCACGAACGCAACGGGTAATGAACTAGTGAGAAGAAGCACACAACATGGTAAACTCACCACGCAAGCAAATGACATGGCAACGACGGTGAATAAGAGGATGACACTTGGCGCATCGGTCTCGGGGTGTCACAACACTCCCCTACTAACAAGAGATCTCGTCCCAAGATCTTAGGAACGAGACGGAAGAGAAAAAGGAAGAAGGTGAAACCAAAGAACCTCAAGGGGTTGAACAACTTTAAAGAATGAACACGACGGAGAAGAACGAAGTTGCAAACACTTCGTTTGACAAGGGGAGCAAGGAATACGACGAGAATCAAGGAGGTTGAAAGGCATGAAACAAGAGCTGAAGGAACACGAATGAATTCGAAACCACTCCGATTAATAAGAGATAGAAAGGAATTTCCACGAAGGAATTCGGGCAGCACTCTGGTTGAGCATTGAAGGAATATGACTTGAACTTGAAAAGATGGAATGATTCATGACGAGATGAACAAGAATAAAAATGCCTCCGGAAGAATTAAAGAATGGAATGAGAAGAAAAGGGTAAGAACACATCTTCTAGCACAGAGAATTTGAAGGCATCCTTAGAAGGAAGGATTGAATGGAGTTGTTGAGAAAATCAACAACAAAAGACTAAGCTTGATGTGGGCTTATAGAAAACATCTCACACTTGAGGTGAATTATGCCACAACCAAAAGATTGAATAGCCGAGGATGAAGAAAGAAATGCAAAACTCCAATTCAAAAGAATACGAAGAATTATTTGCATCTCAAGGGGCAAGAAGAAGAATACTTGAGTCTGTAACAAGAATCTTGATGAACACTTGAAAAATGATTTGAATCGCGATGAACCACCATGAAGAACTCCGGTAACGAAAGGAATGCTGATAGACGTGAGGGATGCAATAATAAGAATAAAGCTTTGCGATGATTTAGACTGGTGTTCCGACGAGAAGGCCGAGAAACCTTGAACTCCGGGGAAGAAAAGATTAAAGCACTTGGGACTAGAATTGATTCATCAAGAATAAACTCCGAAGGAAAGGATTAATCAACTTGACAAAAAGGAATAAGAATTATGTTATGCTTATCCTTCATCAAATTAAATTGATGAGCAACAATGGATTTGCATACTACTTATTCTCGTTGAAAGGGATTAAAGAGAGGTATATCGCGAACTTGCGAAAATCTTCATGAAACACCGGTAGGATTGGAATAAAAATGAATGGATTGATATGATAACACCGGAAAAGAACTCTTGAGAGAACCACCGTAAGAATTGAAGTCGAGTGAAGAAAAAGGAACGAACTAAAATCGAGTGATGAAAGAGAACAAACCACCATAAAGAATAGAAATTGAGTGAATACAAGAGAATGAATCACCGGGAAGAATAAAACACTTGAGGAAATTTGAATACAAGAACGAAGAGATCATGAACAGATTAAAGAATACTAGAACGAAGCACCAGAAGAATATGGAGACGAACGAAGAGACATCAATTAAGAATATTTGGAGGACGAAGTTGAAAACTGAGAACGAAGAATCTTCTGAAATGATGGCCCTCGGAGGAATACAGTGAAAAGAATTCATGAAATACTCTGGATGGGTATGGAAAAGAATTTATGAAAAACGGAATAATTCGAGAGGATATCATTAAGCTAGAAGCACGAATCTCCGAGAGAACAGACAAGATTCATAGGAAAACGCTTCTTCGGTCTTCAAATGTTGACGAGAAACACAACCAAAATTATTGAGATACTCCGGAAGAGTGAAAAGAGGATATGTTGAACCCATGATGGAAAAGAATTTAAAGCGATCTTGGAAAAGGCATATGACTGACGGAAACCATTCTTACGTCACACTTTGTAAAGAATATGAGAGCTACTCCTGAAAAAATTAGAAGAGTCAGGTAAGATCCTGGGAATAAACCTGTGGGTTAGGGCCCACCGAAGAGAAAACACCCTTGAAAAGGATCGAAAAAGGAGATAATGCCCCGGAATGATTAAAAGAATCAAAGGAGCTGACAACCTCGAATTAATTGGAACACGGACAAATCTCCTGAGATGTCTTCAGAACACCGGAATAATTAATTAGCGAGAGGTGAACCAGCAAGGGGAAAAACGTTGAGCAGAGGAAAAATAATATGAAGAACACCAAATACTTGAATTGAAACCACCGGAAAAGAAAAGAGATGAAGAAGGACGAACTAGACGAGAATTCACCAGTTGAAATAATTGAGGAAAGGAAGCAAAGGATTCACACGAGTAGGATAGATACTCTATTAAGGACTCCGGCTCCGAGAAGAAAAAGGGTGGGCGGGTGGGAAAAAGAAAGACCACATCGGACGGGCAAAACGACGCCGGTCAAAAAGAACTAAGGATTGAACTCGCAAAAGATGAAGAGGATCGAATCAACTTGATGAGAATTGCACCGGATGAAAAGAGCTGACAACGCAAAGATCGGAAAACTAACAGTGTGATCCTAAATTTTTTTGAAGGGGATGAGGAGTAATTCAAAACACCCACGTCAAGATTCCTCACCAGAGCGACGAAGGGCTAGGGAGTAAAAAGAATTCCTACTCTCCATATAACTAGACTCCGAAAAAAAGTTTTATTCTAGACTCGACAATGGCCACACTACGATCAATCAAGGGGGCTCCTATGGTCGGTCGAGGCTCTGATACTAACTTGTCAGGCCCAAGATGCGATTCCATCCCGATCACGTGATACACTCGTGATTGGGACACAACCGCATTTCGGGCGCTTAGCAAGATGGATATCATTACATCGTACCATTAAATAAATACATGGGGATACAACAATTCATACTAGTCACATGAATACAACAACATCAATACAAGACATCCAACTACGGATGCAAACATGAAAAGCACAACGACATCCATCTGGTATCCCAGGCTGCCGACCAGGAACCTAACCCAAGATTGACGAAGAAGAAGAAAGGACTCCAACACAAATAAGCATCGCTCTCACGTCAAGTCATCGGAAACCTGCACCTGCAACTGGAGTTGTAGTATCTGTGAGCCACGTGGACTCAGCAATCCAATAACCATGGGTATCAAGACTAGCAAAGCTTAATGGGTAGGAAGAGGTTAAGTGGTGAGGTTGCAGCAGCGGCTAAGCAATATATGGTGGCTAACTTACGAGTACAAGAATAAGATGAGCATCTACGCAAACAGTCGCAACCTAGTAATGATCACTAGAGATCCTGAACTACCTACGAGTCAAATATAACCCCACTGTGTTCTCTTCTCAAAGTGAAAAGAGACGGTCACGGTTACTCACATGGTTTGTGTATTTTACTTCGGATCCTCTGTCAAGTTTTCTACAACCGGACATTAACAAATTCCAATCTGCCACATAACCGCGGGCATAGCTTTCGAAAGATCATAACCCTGCAGGGGTGTCCCAACTTAGCCCATCACAAGCTTTCACGATCGCAGAGATAATAATAATATTAGCCCTTATCTTAGGGACAATCCGATCAGACTCGGAATCCCGGTGCACAAGATATTTCCACAATGGTAAAACAATTCCAGCAAGACCTCCCGACGTGCCGACACCCTGATATTAGCCGCGCGTATCTCGTCTCAGGCCACGACCGGATGGGTGATTCTACGGGAGCGAGCTACCTCGAGTTTCCCCGTGGCGGCCCCGCATAACCCCCGTTTAGGACCAACACCATCAGCACTGGCACCCCCTGTATGTAGAAGAATCATCGGGCAGCGCTAACTCCCTATGCAATTAATTAAATAAGTTCTTATTATGTTGCAAATAAAACCAATGTTGGGCCTTGCTGGAGGAGTTTTATTCAAAGACGAACTGGTAAGGGGTCCCCATATACCCAACCACATTGGGAACGCAAAATCAAGGAACATAACGCCGGTTTATCGGCTCCTAAGGTGGCATGAGTGGAACAAAACACCGAGCAAAAGGCCAAGCCTTCCACCCATTGCCAAGTATATAGGTGTGTTAATATGTATAAGATATATTGTGATATGCCAACAACAAGTTCCAACATGGAGCAATCTTCATCTTCACCTGCAACTAACAACGCTATAAGAGGGACTGAGCGAGCGGGTAACATAGCCAAACAACGGTTTGCTGGGAAGGTGTCAAAGGTTAGAGGTTTCATGGCAACAAGGAGAGAGGCTGACAATAAAAGATGGGTAGCGCGACATATAACGATAGCATCAAGACAACTAGCATGGCAATGATAGTAAAGGTATCCAAGGGGATGGTCATCTTGCCTGAGATCCCGCAAGGAAGAAGAACGAGTCCATGAAGAAGACGAAGACGAACCACGTGTAGTCGAACGAATCCTCACGAACGCAACGGGTAATGAACTAGCGAGAAGAAGCACACAACATGGTAAACAGACCACGCAAGCAAATGACGTGGCAACGACAGCGAATAAGAGGATGACACCTGGCGCATCGGTCTCGGGGTGTCAGCAAATATAGCTAAGCTCCCCGGCAACGGCGCTAGAAAAGGGTATTGATAACCCACAATTATAGGGGATCGCAATAGTTTTCGAGGTTACAGTATTCAACCCAAATTTATTGATTCGACACAAGGGGAGCCAAAGAATATTCATAAGTATTAGTAGTTGATTTGTTAATTCAACCACACCTGAAAGACGTAATATCTGCAGCAAAGTATTTAGTACCAAAGTGGTATGATAGTAACGGTAACACTGGCAAAATTAACAGTAGCAGTTTTGTAGTGATTGTAATAGCAGTAACAACGAAAGTAACTTATCAAAGATCAATATGAGACGAACTCGTAGGCAATGGATCGGTGATGATATGTGTCGAATGATATTCATCATGTAGAAGCTATAACCTAGAGCAACGACGAACTAGCTCCAATTCGTCAACGTAATGTAGGCATGCAGTCCATATATAGTCACACATACTTATGGAAAAGAACTTGCATGACATCTTTTTCCCTACCTTCCCATGGATACTAAGGGATATTAAGGCCTCCTTTTAATAGAGAACCGGAACAAAGCATTAGCACTTAGTGAATACATGAACTCCTCAAACTACGGTAATCACCGGAAAGAATCCCAATTATTGTCACCTTGGGGCATGTGGATCATAACACGTAATAGGTGTATGCAACTTTCAAGATCGGATCAAGAACACATATACATTCATGAAAACATAATAGGTTCAGATCTGAAATCATGGCACTTGGGCCCTAGTGACAAACATTGGGCATAACAAAGTCATAGCAACATCAATCTCAGAACATAGTGAATACTAGCCATAAAACCCTAACAAAACTAACTCGATTACATGATAAATCTCATCCAACCCATCCCTGTCCAGCAAGTCTATGATGGAATTACTCCTATTTCAACAACGGCTAAGGTGTGTGTGTGCCTCAAACTCGCAGCATGGACTCATTGTATATTTGATAAATGATAACCTCATGTCGTTAGCCTTCAAGTTAAAATAGGACCTACTCTCCTATGTTAGCTGCATCTCCTGTGATCATCGTTGAGCAAGTATAAGATTGCATTATGGATATAATGTCTTACCCCAGCTTGCATTTCCATACCTTTCATGTAATAGGATCCTATGGTAATGTGATGTGGTACTTGTTCTGATTTGCATACAAAGTAAATTGATTTTAGGACACTGCCCTTAGTTTCTGACTTGAGGTATGTTTGTTTGCTTGGTGTGTGTCAATCTCAAAATGGCAGACAAAACATGACAAGGGGAAAATCCACATACCAAGGATAGGTCACCTGTATGTTAACCTAGAGCCACCTAAATCCACATACCAAGGATAAATATTGTGCTCGGCTCTAGTATGTCAACCTAGAGCGACCTAAAATATGGTGCAACTATGATTGTTGCCACAAGTATTCCAATGTGATCACAACACAAGGAACTTTAGGTTTAGTTTTGGTTAAGAAGAAAGAAGAAAGATGAAAAAAAAATAAGAAGAAGAAGATAAAGAGAAGGAAGAAGAAGTGTATTTTTTTTCCTATTTTTAGATTAATATGCTCTGTTTTTCAACATTTTCAGTTTTCTTTCACGTCTAATGAAATCCCTAGTTTTGAAGGGTGCCAATTGCCATTGCCAACTAACCTACCAAATTAATTAAGTGTTGTTGATGTTGTTGAGCACAAGTGCATTGCTTTTTTTTCTTAGTTTTCTTTCATGTCTCAAAACTTGGCTCTATTCCAACTATGTCCATTTATCAAATATGATACATTTGATAGATATGGTTCTAGCTAGCTGTGTTTATAGATATGGTTCTAGATACTAATTGGTCTCTTCTGCTGCTTATCAGAGATGGGGGGAGGCCACCACCGCAGGCTGTGCTCTGCTACACCGGAGTACGACTTGGAAGGTTTCGAGTTCTTCACGATCATACTTGAGAATTCCTCCAGGAGGCAGGTATATAAAAGGAGATATCTCCCCTTTACCCATCTCTTTATCATAACTCTGCTATTTGCTACAAAACTCCTTGACCCACGCGACAGAGGTTGCCTGACACTTTTATGAAGATGCTGGACAGCCATCGGCCAAAGAATGTGAATCTGCAACAGGCCGGCAGCGGGCTTCGCGGGCTATGGGACATGGAGGTGGTGATCAGGTACGACCACATGTACCTGTGTCATGGCTGGGAGCAGTTCGTCCGTGCCTACGACCTGCGGCACAGGTACTTCCTTGTCTTGAGGTACGACGGCGACGCCATGCTCACCATGAAGGTGTTCAACACGACTATGTGTCGCATGCGCTACCAGGAGGACGACGATGCCAGTACGCTCTGCCTCTTCTTCCTCTACATTTGGCTTTGTCTCACACCGATTGTTAAAAAAACTTTGTTGAATTTGGTCAGGCAATGGGAGCAGCAGCAGCAGCGACTCCGGCTACAGCAAAAGCAACAACGAGGATGAGGAGGAACGGAGTGGGGAAGAAGAGGAGCAGAGCGGGGATGACCTCGCGGTGGTGGTGGCTGACGATGGCCATGCGATGGTGGTGGCTGACGATGGCCTCGCGATGGTGGCGACTGACGATGAGCTAGCGGCGGTGGTGCCTGAAGATGGCCTCGCAATGGTGGTGGTGCCTGACGATGACCACACGATGGTGGTGGTGCCGGCGATCCCACAGTTGGGAGACGACAGGACCACACCAATTGTGGTAGAGGAGTACATCCCACTGCCTCGTCGCTCTAAGCGCATCAAGATTATGAAGGAGAAGAAGAAGAAGGAGGAGTGAAGATCTTTAGTTTAATCTTTTTAGTGTAAACCTTTTAAGTATGATAGTGTTGAACTTTCTTAATTATGTGTGCCCATGGATGCTCATGAATTGAAATTATGTGCACGCTCATGGATTGAAATTATATGTTTTTGTGCTTACTCATGGATGCTCATTCATTGAGTAGTTTTTGATAAAACTATACCTGTGAAATTTGTGATATTGAATGAATTTAAGAAAAAAACAGGGGCTATAAAGGATCTTTGTCGTCCGCTGGCAGATGACGAAGAGCTTTGCCATCTTCCAGCAGAAGGCAAGGCTGCCACGTGGCAGCCACCTGTGCAACCTGGGATGCACCGGGCTAGCCTATTTGGCAGCTTTGCCATCCGCTGGCAGACGACAAAGATGCAAAGATGTTTGTCGTCGGCCAGTTGACGACAAAGCACGCCGTTAACCCCTTAACAGAGCTAAGGTGCCACGTGTGCCGTCGAGGCTCTTTGTCGTCTGCCATCAGACGGAAAAGGCCTTTGCATATTTGCCGTCTGCCAGCAGACGACAAAGTGCCCTTCGTCGTAGCCTGCTTAGCCGAACATGTTGCCGTCTGCTGGCTGACGGCAAAGGCCTTTGCCGTCCGCCAGGCATGCCTTTGCCGTCAGCCATGGCTGACGGCAAAGATCCTGATTCCTGTAGTGATAGCTTAGTTGTTGATTACATGGACATATATGTACAAGCAGCCTACATCTGATCACCTTGTCCTTGATTCAAGAACCACAAACTTTAGATGATACTTAGCATTTACCCCCCCCCCTCCTTTTTGTCTTTGCAGTCAAAGGACTTATAACCGGATACAAATAATGTGTAGCTGAAGAAAGGCACACTTTTTGTTAGACCTTTTCTTTTACATTGTAATGTTCATATTATTGTACATGTTTGATTCCTTGGGATCGCACCACACCATGGCATGCGTGCCTACTTTGTAGGGCGTGCGCGCCCCTCTTGTACCTGTATATAGCATGTATTTTGTAACAGATCAATGTAAGGCAAGTGATAACCCTCTCCAACTTGGTATTAGACACCATGGTTGCCCCATGGTCGCACCTGGCTCCTCCTCTGCCTCCGGTGCCGGCACCAGCGCCGCCTCGCCTTCGGTCATGCTCTTCTCCACGGCAGCCTCCCCCGACACCACCTCTGCCACCTTCACGGCCACGCCCCCCCTTCGTCTTTGGTACGAGCCCATCTCCCTTGGGCAGCAGCTCCGTCTCATCCGGATCCACCTTCGCCCCCTCTTCTCTTCTTCCACCCTGGCGCCTCCTCCGGCCACCCACAACTCTATCTTCCATGACCACATCACCAACCACATCAAATACTTGCTGAATCCTGCCGATCACAATTACCACAAGTGGAAGTCCTTCTTTCTAATGGTGCTTGTCCGCTACGACGTTCACTTCCTCATCGAGCATCCTCCTCCTCCTCGCAATGCATACTCTCACTACCTTGAACTTGACGCCCATGTTGCCCTCCGGATCTACGCCACTCTTGCCGATTCCATGGTAGATCATGTGGTTGGGGCCACCACCACCTACGCCATCTGGAAGAAAATCTCTGACTACTTCCTTTCCAATCGCACCGCGTGGTTTATGATCCTCAATAGCCAATACCACAATCTCAACTGCTAAACAAACTGTTTTAAACCCCTTTCCGCGACGGCCTTCGGAACAGTCGCCAAGTGAGTGTGGGCGATAAGGGGGTCCTTCCCACACGACCCAGAAACCGTCGGGGATATGCCCTCCTGGCACACACGCTCGGCAAAATGAGGTCGTGTGCGACCGGTGAGCGCTCAAATACAGAAATACGTACAGTAGAGCTAAAAAATACAATTATATGGCGAAATTGTTTCTGGTCACAAGTACATCCCACAAAGTTAGTCCCCGCTAAACTTCTTCGTTCGTATGTACATCCCACACAGTTGCTCCGAGGAAAACGTTTCCGTCCATAGGTACATCACACACAATTTGTCCCGTTAAATCGTTTGTGATGGTGTTTCCATTGCAGACGGTATTGACAATTTTGTCGTTTGCGTTATTAAATGCATCACACACGATGCGTAGACGAAACTGTGTGGAAAAGATTGTCCATCACACACAGTTTTTATGTGGTAAACGCTTGCGCGAGGTGACATAACGCAAATAGTTTTCAAGAGAAGGTCGTGTGTGATTGTTCATTGATCCAACACGGTTTATTCCTAGAAATTGTGTGCGTTATTGAATGCATCGCACACAGTGTTTTCTCAATAATCGTTTGCAATAGAAAAACCCAATTAGCAGGCTAATTATCCGATTATTCATAATCCATTTAGTAATCTAATTGACGTTTCATATTAAGCACACAATATATTTCATTTTCATAATTGAAATACATCAGAGTACAACATCATATAGCTTCAGCACTCAGCTACCCCATTACACAACTACACCAGGACCAAGTTTCACATGCAACATCTATAACCTCGAAATTAGCATCATAGATGGTACATAGACATATGTATCTCATCTAGAAAATTGCTGAAGCGGAAGGCGAATATTGAGCCTTGATTGATGTTGAAGGTCTTTGTAACGTTAGGCCAGTGCATGTGGATGATTGACCGTCCATCCTTCGTCCTCTTCAGGAACACTTCAATATTGAACCGTGTGTGTTGTATGAATACCTTCCTCGCCTCCTGACCATACAGTGGTTTGAAAGGTAATCACCAATGAACTGCTTTGGAAAGGCTTGAAAACAAGGATGTGCATAAATATCTTCTCTATACTGGAAATGGGGCAAAGGAATAAAAAGGCAAGGTATAATAGTGAAATGATCGATATGGTTGACTAGAGGGGGGGTGACTAGGCAACTAACAATTTTTAGCTTTTCTTAACCAATTAAAATTAAGCGACAAAATAAGTTGTCTAGATATTCTACTAAGAAGACAACTACGGGAAAGAAGAACAACAACTACACATGCATGCTATAAGAGTTGAATAAGTAAAGCATGCAAAAGTAAAGGTAAGAAATAACCACAAGTGGAACCGGTGGAGACGAGGATGTGTTTCCGAAGTTCCTTCCCTTTGAGGGGAAGTACGTCTCCGTTGGAGCGATGTGGAGGCACAATGCTCCCCAAGAAGCCACTAGGGCCACCGTATTCTCCTCATGCCCTCACACGATGCGAGGTGCCGTGATTCCACTAGTGGTGCCCTTGAAGGCGGCAACCGAACCTTTACAAACAAGGTTGGGGCTATCTCCACAACTTGGAGGCTCCCAACAAACCACGAAGCTTCACCACAATGGAATATGGCTTCGAGGTGACCTCAACCGTCTAGGGTGCTCAAACACCCAAGAGTAACAAGATCCGCAAGGGATTAGTGGGGAGAATCAAATATCTCTTGGTGGAAGTGTAGATCGATGCCTCCTCAAGCAATCCCGAGCAAATCAACAAGTTTGATTGGCTAGGGAGAGAGATCGGGCGGAAATTTGCTCCTCTTGGGTACAATAAGCCAAAGTTTGGGGTATCAGCCAAATATCGAAAGATTTGCTTGACAGCCACAAAGTGACTTTCCTTAGGTGAGGCTTGAAACCGTGCACAAATTCCCACACTCAACATAATATCCGGTCTAGATGCACAAAGGTAAAGCAAGGATCCGATCATAGAGCGATATACCTTTTGATCCACCGCTTTACCATTGGGATCAATGTCAAGTTGGCATTTGGTTGGCATCGGAGTAGTAGCCGGCTTGACATCACTAAGATTGAACCTCTTGAGCATGTCTTGAGTATACTTGGATTGTTTGATGAAGATGCCTTCTCTTCGTTGCTTGATCTCAAATCCAAGGAAGTACTTCAACTCTCCCATCATGGACATCTGAAAATGTGTGGTCATGAGTGCGGCGAACTCATCATTGAAAGCTTTGTTAGGAGAACCAAAGATAATATCATCAACATATAGTTGGCATACAAACAACTCCCCTTTGACCTTCTTAGTAAAAAGAGTGGGGTCGATTTTCCCAATTTCAAACCCACGATCTTGTAACAACTCGGTAAGGTGCTCATACCACGCTCGTGGGGCTTGTTTAAGGCCATAGAGTGCCTTATCAAGTTGATACACGTGATTGGGGAACTTAGGATCCTCGAACCCTGGGGGTTGTTTAACATACACCAACTCATTAATGGGACCATTAAGAAATGCACTTTTCACATCCATTTGTTGCAATTTAAAGTTATGATGGGAAGCATAGGCAAGCAACAAACGAATGGATTCAAGACGAGCAACGGGGGCAAAGGTTTCACCGTAGTCGATACCCTCGACTTGGGAGTAGCCTTGAGCCACGAGACGTGCCTTGTTGCGGATGACAATGCCATGGGCATCTTGCTTGTTCTTAAAGATCCATTTGGTTCCAATGACATTATGGTTCTCCTTTGGTCTTGGCACCAGACGCCACACTTTGTTGCGCTCGAAGTTATTGAGTTCTTCATGCATGGCATTGAGCCAGTCGGGGTCGTCGAGCGCCTCATACACCTTCTTAGGTTCAACAAAGGAGACAAAAGCTCGATGAGCACAATAGTTTGCTAATTGTCTACGAGTGCTTACCCCCCTTTTGATGCTTCCTAAAATGTTCTCGATGTGATGCTCGTTGGAAGCAAGCCTGGAGGCAACTTTTGCAGCACGACGCTCTAATTGCTCTTCAAGTGATAACCGAGGAGCACTTAGTTGATCATCTTGAGCGTCATCATGAGCAAGATCTTGATCTTGAGCTTCCTCTTGACCTTGATCTTGCTCGGGGAACTGAACTTGGCCTTGTGCATCAATTGGTGGTTCTTCACCAACTTGAGATTGATCTTGCACTTGTCCTTGTTCATTAGGTTGAGGGCCTTCACTTTGTTCTTCGGAAGCGTGTGGGTCTTGTGTTGGTGATGGTTCCACTTGAGTGGAACATTGTCCTTCTCCTTTGGCCACAAGGGGTTCCTCAATGGGTAGGATATATCCAACACCCATTCTTCTTATGGCTTGAGGAGGAATTTCATCACCTGCATCACAAGTACCACTTTGCTCCACTTGGGAGCCATTATTTTCATCAAACTCTACGTTACACGTCTCCTCTATGAGTCCAGTGGACTTGTTGAGGACACGGTAAGCATGAGAGTTTGTAGCATAACCAACAAATATGCCCTCATGAGCTCTAGATTCAAATTTAGACAAACGAACACCTTTCTTGAGAATGAAACACTTACACCCGAACACCCGGGAGTACTTGAGATTGGGCTTGTTACCGGTAAGAATCTCATACGGAGTTTTGTTCAAGCCTTTGCGGAGATAGAGACGATTTGAGGCATGGCAAGCGGTGTTGATGGCTTCGGCCCAAAAGTTGTATGGAGAGTTGAATTCAGCCATCATGGTTCTTGCAGCATCTATTAAAGTTCGGTTCTTTCTCTCCGCTACACCGTTTTGTTGAGGGGTATACGGGGCTGCATATTGATGTTTGATCCCCTCATCACCAAGAAACTCATCCAAGGTGTAGTTCTTGAACTCGGTGCCATTGTCACTTCTGATCATCAGAATCTTTGCTTCATGTTGTCGTTGAGCTTCGTTTGCAAAGTTGATGACGGTTTGTTGGGTCTCACTCTTCTTCTTGAAGAAGTATACCCAGGTATATCTTGAGTAATCATCCACAATCACCAAGCAATACTTCCTACCCCCAAGACTATCAAAAGTGGGAGGCCCAAAGAGATCCATGTGGAGGAGTTCTAGGGGTCTCTTTGAATAGATGATAGTCGTGGGAGGGTCAGCCTTCTCATGTAATTTTCCTTCAATGCACGCCCTGCAAGCACGATCTTTGGCAAAGCTAACATTTGTTAGTCCTCAGACATGGTCCCCCTTGAGAAGACTTTGCAAAGATCTCATATTGGCGTGGGCCAAACGGCGATGCCAAAGCCATCCCACATCAACTTTAGCCATTAGGCATGTCGCGACCTTAGTGGGTTGCTTCGAGAAGTTAACCACATAAAGACCGTTCTCGACATGCCCAACATAGGCTACTTTAAGAGTCTTGCTCCACAAGAGGGCCACAGAATCAATATCAAAGAATGTAGCAAAGCCCATGAGTGCAAGTTGGCGAACAGAAAGTAAATTGTATGCAAGGGACTCAACAAGCATGACTTTCTCGATCATGAGATCATGAGAGACAACAACCTTGCCAAGTCCCAATACCTCAGAAGATGATGCATCACCCCATTCGACGTTGGTGGCCATAGATGAACCGAGATGCACGTCCACCACCAAGTCTTTTCTTCCGGTCATATGATTTGTGGCTCCGTTGTCGAGCAACCATGATCCCCCACCAGAAGCAAACCCCTACAATAGATCAATGCTTGGATTTAGGTACCCATTTGGTAATGGGTCCTTTGAGGTTAGTAAAAAGGGTCTTAGGAACCCAAATGGACCATTCAATGTACTCATAAGAAGAACCAACAAATTTAGCAAACACATGGCCATCACTGGCACGGCATAAAACATATGAAGGATTAAAATCGCCGGCCATGTTTGATGGTATGGTGGATTTTTTCTTGACACCACCACTTTTCTTCTTGGTTGACGTGCCCTCTCCTTCTTTCACAAAGGATTATCGGAGAGGGGGTGGTTTCTTGGTCTTGTCATTCTTCTTCTTCTTGGGCTTAGGAACAAACCCAATTCCTTCCTTTGCCACAACTTCCTTTTGATTGCTCAAAAGGGCGTTGAGGTTCTTCTCACCTTGTATGCAAGACACAAGGCCTTTCTCAAGTTGTTTCTTCAATTCGGCATTCTCTTCAACAAGATGCACATGCTCACAACATGGGTTAGTAGCATTTGCATTATCAATTAAAACCATGCGAGGAAAGATAGCCTTTTCCTTGGTTAGCGAAACTTGGAGTTGATCATGAGACTCCTTGAGAGTAGCATGCATTCCTTTCAAGGCTTTGTGAGCCTTGTCAAGGATGTCAAACTCCTCTTTTAGTTTAGCATGGTCAACCTCAAGTTTTGCCTTCTCGGAGTTAAGGACACGAGAGACAACTAAAGCATGATCAAGATCTTTCTTTAATTTAGCATGATCATCGTTGTGTGACTCCTCAAGAGTCAAACGAAGACCACGCTCTTCCTCTAGGGCGTTAGAGAGATCCGATATCTCATCAGCATAGTCTCGACTATGTCCTTCCATTTTAGTAATGGTTTCCTCGTGAGCCTCGATCATGTCATTGGCCTCACCGAGTTGTTCCAAGAGAGCAACAAAATGCTTCTTGGGTTTGACCTTGAGATTCTTTATAAACAAATCAAATTCATTTTCTCCCTCCTTAATACTCTCACCCTCATTAATACAATTAGTCAATGAAGGATTAGAAGGGATAGTAGTATTGATGTTTGGGGTTACCTTGTTGGTGGCCTTGGCCATGAGACACTTGGCGGTGATGTTCTCGTTTGGTGAATTGAAGAGAGATGAGTGCGTAGTGGTAGCAATTGCAATTGTGGCCATAGTGGTCGCCTCATCGTCTTCATCATTGTCATCATCCTCCACATATTCTTCTTGAGCCACCAACACTTTCGGAGGAGTCTTCTTGATGAAGTTGTTCTTGTTGGGATAGGACTTTGACTTGTCCTTCCGAATAAGCTTGCCTCTAAAGTCTTCTCTCTTCTCATATGGGAAATCCGCAACGAAGTGACTTACATTTCCACAGTTGAAGCATGTCCTTACTCGTTGCTTCCCTTTGTTCCCACTAGAGTTGTTCCTGTTAAAGTTGGACCTTGAGTTCTTCTTGCCCCAGAATTGCCTTGAAGCAAGAGCCATGTGCTCATGATAGGCATATTTGGTGTCCTCGGGGCAACACTCATCATCATCTTCCACTTCCTCCTCTTCCACACAAGCCTTGGCCTTCAGAGCAAGATTAGGCTTCTTGGATCGTTGAGCTCTTAAGACCGCATTGTCGGCGGTCACGTCCAGGATCCTCATGGCAACAAATTCATCCAACACTTCATTTGAGGATAAAGTGTGGAAGTCCGGTCTCTGACGAATGACAGAGGACATGGCCTTATGATAGGGCATCATGGCCTTGAGGAACTTGCGCTTGATCCAATTGTCATCCGTATGCTTACTGCCATGATCGTGAAGAGACACTGCAAGAATAGTTAATCTTCGATAAAGTTCACGAGGATCTTCATCTTCGATCATAGCAAACTCATCAGCCTCATCTTGCACCACTTCATAGTTGGAGCGTTGAATACTGGTGCTTCCCTTGTACATCGTGCCGACATGCTCCCAAGCTTCCTTGGCAACAGTAAAGGGTCGAAGGTGAGCAATGTCTTCAGGAGGGATGGAATCTTGAAGAATGCAAAGAGCGGACTCGTTGAACTGATGATCTGCAGTCTCTCTTGGAGTCATGTTGTCAGGATCATACGGATAAAAACCTTGCTCAATAATTCTCCAAAGGTTAGTGGAACAATGATTGATATGACGTTTGAAACGAAAAACCCAAGTAGAAAAATCAGTATTTTTAACAAACTTGGGAGGGGGCCCAACAGAATTTAAATGCGGTGTGGGAACGGGTCCTCCATAGTGAGTAGGAGGAGCAGATTGGGCAAATTTCCCACTCCCATTCTTAGTGACCGGGGCTTGCTCACTGCTAGCTTCTCCCTTGTCGGGATTAGCCTCCGACACGTTGGTAGTGGGATGACCCACTTCCAACGGTGAGGTGGATAATTTAAGCCCCTCAAGCATTTCTTTAAACATGCCTTTGACCTCGCTCCCTAGTGATTCTTTTAATGTGGTCAAGGCCACATTGAACTCCTCACGAGTGACCGAGGCTCCCCCATCTGACGTAGGCAA
The DNA here is from genome assembly GCA_902687465.1 of Secale cereale. Taxonomy (NCBI): domain Eukaryota; kingdom Viridiplantae; phylum Streptophyta; class Magnoliopsida; order Poales; family Poaceae; genus Secale; species Secale cereale. Next base: position 222,358,366 of record LR738710.1, on the reverse strand, counting down.
GGACGGATTTCCACCAGAATGGTCCTCCGTCTCGACTACGTTGTCAACCATACTCTTCGGACGGTAAAGTCCTTAAAAAGAGACGAGGCTCTGATACCAATTGAAAGGAACGATATGGTTGACTAGAGGGGGGGTGAATAGGCAACTAACAATTTTTAGCTTTTATTAACCAATTAAAATTAAGCGAAAAAATAAGTTATCTAGCTATTCTACTAAGAAGACAACTACAAGAAAGAAGAACAACAACGACACATGCATGCTATAAGAGTTGAATAAGTAAAGCATGCAAAAGTAAAGGTAAGAAATAACCACAAGTGGAACCGGTGGAGACGAGGATGTGTTTCCGAAGTTCCTTCCCTTAGAGGGGAAGTACGTCTCCGTTGGAGCGGTGTGGAGGCACAATGCTCCCCAAGAAGCCACTAGGGCCACCGTATTCTCCTCATGCCCTCACACGATGCGAGGTGCCGTGATTCCACTAGTGGTGCCCTTGAAGGTGGCAATCGAACCTTTACAAACAAGGTTGGGGCTATCTCCACAACTTGGAGGCTCCCAACAAACCACGAAGCTTCACCACAATGGAATATGGCTTCGAGGTGACCTCAACCGTCTAGGGTGCTCAAACACCCAAGAGTAACAAGATCCGCAAGGGATTAGTGGGGAGAATCAAATATCTCTTGGTGGAAGTGTAGATCAATGCCTCCTCAAGCAATCCCGAGCAAATCAACAAGTTTGATTGGCTAGGGAGAGAGATCGGGCGGAAATGGAGCTTTTGGAGCAACAATGGAGTAGTGGGGGAAGAGGTAAGTGTTCTTGGAGAAGAAGACCCCCTATATATAGTGGGGAAGCAAATCCAACCGTTATTGGAGTTTTCAGCCCGCAGAGAGCGGTAGTACCGCGCACGAGTTGCGGTACTACCGATGGCTGAGCGGTACTACCGCTTAGGCAAGAGAGTGCGACATGATTGACCACCACGGATGAAATAAATTACATCCGTGGCTACATCCGCAGGGAAAACGGTAGTAGCAAAATGCGACACGGTACTACCGCTTAAGATAAGCGGTACTACCGTATTGGATGCGGAAGTTAAAAATAACTTCCGCACCCACTTCTATACTTAGAATCAGCGCCTGGGCCAGATACATGGTACTACCGCTCTGGGGACGCGGTACTACCGTGGGAGCGGTACTACCGTGTCGGCAGGCGGTACTACCGTGTAACTGTGCGGTACTACCGCTTGGTTGAGCGGTACTACCGCTTGCCAGGCAGATGATCAGTTAAGAAGACACAGTTTTGCATATACGAAAGATAACCGGTTGGACCTCCAGAGAAGCAAGGAAAGGTGGTGCAAGAGTGGGATGTGTACGTGTTGATTCTGCCCAAACCTTTCCGACGTGGACCCCCTCTTAATAGTACGGCTTTCCTATTACTCAAAGCCACCGACAGGGAGCAAAAAGAAAACGCCGTCTTCCATAGAATCCGAGGGGCAAACAATCGTCTTGTGCCTAAGGGGGATATACCTGTATGAGCTTAGAGCACACGATCAGTCCGCAAATGCATTGTCATCAATCACCAAAACTACTTAGAGAGAAATATGCCCTTACAAATAGTTAGTACCATCCTGTAGTGAACCGATGTCTTCTTCATTGTGCAGACAAAGATCTTGTTGTTTTTTATCGCTAATTTCTTTATCCTAACAATCTTTCTAAGTTTCTTGACTTGACCGATATTCATGGACAACTCATTTCCCCATATGCCAAAAGGGTCGAACAGTGGGTCAAAATCTGTGACAGCAGGACCTACATGTGCAAGACCAAATTGTTGAAAACCAAAATATTAGAATGGTTCATGCAATTGCACAATAATGTGCTATTAGATAACGGACCATGCACGTGCTAACCTCGATTGTAAACCTCGGTGCTTCCCATTGTTAACCTGCAACACATATAAGGTAGTTAGTCATGAGGTTAAGTAAAGGTTCGCATGCTATGAGTAAAATATGTTGATGAAAAATAAGCACATTGCAAATTCATCAGATTAATTCAAGCCACATGGAAAACCCATTTATCCAAACCAATTATGATTAAGAACTAGGAAATATAGCAATGGTATATGTTTCTCATGTATTAAGTGCAGCCAAATTCGATTTATTCCTCACATGGACAACAATACAAAATTCTACCCACGACAATTGGACATCGCAGTGTAGAATTGAATCAAGCAGTTAAACACCACAACAAATGAACCAAACATTAACTGAGCATCACATTGCACAATATAACATACTCCTAATAGAAGATCAGACAGTTAACCAAACCAAGCATGCTTAACAACTTGGAAATATATCAATTGTATTTGTTTCTCATGTATTTAGTACAACCAAATTCGTTTATTTCTCACATGGTATACAATAACAGAATGCAGCCACAACAATTGAACATCGCATTGCAGAATTGAACCAAGCAGTTAACTAAACACCACAACAAATGAACCAAACATTAACTGAGCACCACATTGCACAATATAACATACTCGTAATATAAGATCAGACAGTTAACCAAGCCAAGCATTCTTAACTACTTGGAAATATTGCACCCTGAAGAGTTGAACATCACATTTGCAAAATTGAACCAAGTAGTTAATTGAACACCACATTGCATGACATATAGAACATATACACTATAGCAGAAGATTGCATGGTAAAAGTAGATAGCACAATTCACTAGAATTTGTTAAGGAAAGTCAGTAGCTAGCAAACGATGGCCTCGAGAAAACGCCACGAACTGTCGTTTAAAGCAGCCAACTGCGTCGCGACGTTGGTGCGCGAGGCATCAACGGTGGCCTCGATGGTGAGGTGCTCCTCCAAGATCTGGGGTCGACACGATTGGCAGCCGTCGTGACCTTATATGCGCGTGTGGACGCGATTTGCCTCTCCGCTGTCAAATGCTCCTTGAGATCCTGGCTATGCTGTGTGCACCATGGCTTAGGGCGGCGCTTATTTGCTGGAGGGGTCGGTGATTTGGGTGGAAGGTGTCACACTTGCGCCGACGGTCGGGGCATGTGGGATGTGGAAGGAGGAGGAGGATGGGGGTCGGGTGTGCATTACCTGCCTGGATAGGCGAGGCCGAGCAGCATGAAGGAGGGTCGTCGGCGAGGAGGTGGTGGTGCTGCAAGCAAGGAGTGAAGGTTTCAACTTGAAAAGGAAGGCACACGAAAAGAGGGGAAAACTGGCTTTTGGTAAGGGGGAGGGGGCGGGGAGGTAGATATTTCGGCGGAAGCCGAAAATTTGGAATCGCTTCAGCGAAAAAACTAGCGCGCAAGGTGTCATCAAACACGGTCCCTTAGTCAGAACTTTGTACGATATGTGAACATCACAAACGATTCAGATAGCTTAACCCGTGTGTGTTGAGTTTGAACGTCAAAAATTTTGGTTCGGATTTCCCTGGTTAAAGTGGTCATCCACGTCATTGCATAGTTTGGGTACACAAAGGAGACTAAGTTCTTAATCGAGCAAGTTCAGCAATTAAACAGAGCTAGCTGACCTAAACATTACTCTAACAAATTAAAGACCGACGCTCTTAATTAAACAAAACAAATAGTACTACTACGGCTGGTGCTCGTCGATCTCCGCCGCCGCCTTCATGTCTAGCTCGCGCCCGACGGTCTCCTGGAGAAGGGGATCCATGGCATCAATTGCACCATACTCGGCAAGCATCTCGCCATCCGCGTCCGCCATATCTTTGGTATAGGTCGCCACGAGCTGGGCGTGGGCGGTCGCAATCTGGTCTCTGGCGGGCTCCGTCGTCGCAAGCTATGCCGCGCAGGAACGGACGGCTGCTCAAACTCTCTCGACGATTGCCACCTCTCCGGTCGTGGGTTGTCGACAATTGTCGGAGAAGCTTCGATCGATTTGTGCAGAGATAGACACGAGCTGGGCTTTGACGGCCTCGACATGGTAGTGGGCGGCCTCCATCAGGGCTAAGGCCGCCGCTGCGGAACGCACAGTTGTTGTGTCGCTCTTGCTAGTGGCTATCCCCGAGGCAGATGCTGCTGCCACCGCGTGAGAAGCAACAACAGCCGTTTGGGCTGCCTTGGCCGCCCGGACACAGACTACGGTCGCCCTCACAAAGCTTGTTAGCACGAGCCTGGCAGCTGCGGCCGCGCTCCCGCCAGATTGGGCCACCGAAGTTACCCTCACGACGTGGGTCCACATCCCCATCTTTCACCAGCAACGAATGAACAGTGAAATGATATTTGGGGAGTGAGCTAGTGTGCTTGACACGCCGGCTGTGGACTATAGCTGACGCACCTTCTCGCGTAAGCCATAGGCGTACTATACACCGACGGTGCTCCAAGATATTTTGTGCTACATCTCACACTGTTGGTGATAATAAACTGTGTGCGATCTACTTTATTTACCGTCTTGATTTGAATTACGTAATGTGGTCACAGCTACAAAGGATGGTGTTTGAATTGTTAGAACTTTTATCTGCAGTGAACATTTTTATACATTAATTGGGTTTTCTAGGCATTTTATTCGCATAATTCAAATTTGAACTACATGCTCATTCTCCAATGCATATAAACTGGTTGAAAAATCAAATATGTGTCCTTGGTTGCATGCTTAGGTCTCATGCAAGAAATGGGAATGAATTTAAAACACCATGCCACCGTCACTCGGCCGCAAACATTGAGATACCTGGTTTTTTAAATTCTAGTAAATCCAAAACTCTTCTGAAATTCGTGAAACTTGGCATGCTATCATGGAGCGGCATCAACATGCCGTGGTAAAAAATTTGTCCCATTTGGGGCAGGTTTGAGTATAAGCTTCTCACAAACCTTAGCTTCTCACAAGAAGCGTGATGGTTTTGGTAGGGAACGTGCCACCTTTGGGGATGAAAGTGTATCCGTTGCCTCTTATTGCTTTCAAAATCTTTCGAGTGTCAACATAGAACAACAGGAGTGTTGTGTTCAATTTTGGAATTTTTTGGGGTTCGTTTGGACATTTTTATACATTAATTGGGTTTTCGAGGCATTTTATTCGCATAATTCAAATTTGAACTACATGCACATTCTTCTGTGCATATAAACTGGTTGAAAAATCAAATATGTGTCCATGGTTGCATGCATAGGTCCCATGCAAGAAATGGGAATGAATTTCAAACACCCTGCCACCACCACTCGGCCGCAAACATTGAGATACCTGGTTTTTTAAATTCTAGTAAATCCAAAACTCGTCTTTCGTGAAACTTGGCATGCTATCATGGAGCGGCATCAACGTGTCGTGGTAAAAAAATTGTCCCATTTGGGGCAGGTTTGGGTATAAGCTTCTCACAAACCTTAGCTTCTCACAACAAGTGTGATGGTTTCGGTAGGGAACATGCCACCTTTTGGGACGAAACGATATCCGTTGCCTCTTATTGCTTTCAAAATCTTTCGAGTGTCAACACAGAACAACGGGAGTGTTGTGTTCAATTTTGGAATTTTTCGGGGTTCGTTTGGACATTTTTATACATTAGCTTGGTTTTCCAGGCATTTTATCCGCATAATTCAAATTTGAACTACATGCACATTCTCCGGTACATATAAACTGGTTGAAAAATCAAATATGTGTCCTTGGTTGCATGCTTAGGTCCCATGCAAGAAATGGGAGTGAATTTCAAACACCAGTGCACTGTTGATTGCCTTCAAAACGTTGAGATACTTTGTTTTAAATTCTAGTAAATCCAAAACTCGTCTAAAATTCATGAAACTTGGCATGCTATAATGGAATAGCACCCGACATGATGTGGTATTTTTCGTGTCCATTTTGAGAGAAGGCGCACTCGAATAACAACCAACAAATGCATTTTGAAACAAATAGTTGTCACTGTAACATCTCAAACGTTTTGTATAATTTAAATTGTGTGCGTTCTGTTAACCATTCACGTGACGCCGTGCCTCACTCTTTTAATGACTAGGAGGTGCCGTGCGGACAGGTGCTTGAGTGCTTGACTAAACGGAAGACGTGCGACTTGTACTCCAATGCGGAGGCTCAACGGGAAGCGCGCGAGCTGTACGCCGCGCAGGCTCACCGGGAAGCGAGCCCTTTGACTTCCATGGCCGCCCGCCTTGCTCGCAAATGTTTTAGTTAGAACACCCGTATGCAAACTGACAGCTTGCCCAGGAAGCCAAGGGAAATGTGCCGAGCAGGATTTGTGCAGCTCTTGATTGCAAACGTTTTAGATAGAACACTCATATGCAAAGTGAGAGCAGCGCAGGATTTGTGCATCCCTTCAACGCAAACAGTTGTTTTAGATAACCCGTGTGCAACCACGTACAAACAATTTGGTAAGATTTGCATCTGTCATATTGGGTATGTTGCCAAATTGGAAAGATTTACATTTGTTGATCTAGTAATGTTGCCATTTGTCAATCCTTGTAACACTGCGATTTGTCAAAATATGCAGCTAGAAATCACTAGCACTATCTAATTCTTTTAACTAAAATTCAGCAATTAAGCATATATTTCATTCATAGATTAAGCAGTCGTTCTTAATTTATACAAACAGTTCAACTCGATAGCTAAACCGACCAAACTTTTCCCCAATTGTTGCCAACCACGTACTGAAATAGCTAGTTCAAGTATATATACGAGCTAATTTTAAGTATGTTGTACAGTTCGACCACACATCTATAGTTAGATGAACTGAACAAAATAGCCCCTAAATACTACTACTACCATGAAGGGGCTTTGTGCTACTTCCCGCAGCTTCTCCTCTGTCGAGCGCGCTCAGTAAGAGGCAGAAGAGGAGGAGGAGCCTACCGACGAGCTGGAGAAATGCAGTATGGTGCCTGCCACTGCTACACGTTCAGGGGCGATCGCCAGCTCGAAGGCCCACTGTCGATCTAGACGATCCCTCTCGAAGTGGCCGGACTGCTCGTAGATCTCCTGATTCCTCGCCTCTGCGTTGGCATGTGCTGGGGCCATGGCTGCGGTAAGGCTCTGTGCATGCTCGACGAGGCGCTCCTCCTCCTCCCGTAGGAATTCGATGTAGCGCGCAAGGTCGTTGACACACGTGCGGCCCTCCACCTCGGCCTCCCTCCTTCAGACGACAGTGGCGGAGCGGGTGAAGATCCCGCCGATCGATGGTGGGATGGCGGCCACAGCGGCCGACGATGGGGTGGTGGCCATGACCACCACCTCCCGCCTACGGGTCGCGGTGGCGGAGCGGGTGATGGCCACGGTGGCCGGCAATGGGGTGACGCCCACGACGGTCACCTCCCGCCTTCGGGCCGCATCGGTGGAGCGGGAGATGGCCTTGGCTTTCGACGGTGGTGTGGCGGCAACGGCGGTCGGCAATAGCTGCCGACGGGCAGTGGCAGTGGATCGTGTGGTGGGTGTTCCGCGCACACCTAACAAGGACGCCACGCGCACTACACTACGCCAGAGACTACGTCGCCGCCGCGGTGTATTCTCCCAGCTGGAGCTGTCCTCTGATGACGGCGGAGTGGCTGAGCGACAACGACGGACCGGTGCCACTGGCGATTGTGGGAGATGCAAACGAGATAAGCTACATGGAGGGAGGGGGAAATGCGACACAGGACTCGCCGACCGTGATGGTTTTTATAGCAGGCCGATAAGCATTGGGATTTTGGGGGATTTCACCGAGTCGGGCGGGAAGCTTGCGTGGGAACCTGCGAGGTTGCACGGGAACGGGCTCAGCGACGATTCATTGGCGCCACCATTTGGCCAAAAGAACGCCCCGCGCGCTGCGCAAGCTTGTGCTGTAAGCCGTCTGCAGTAGCGGGGTGACAAGACGTGCGAGAGGAGGACGAAAGGACACGTACACATACAATTAATAAAAAAACGTTTGCGATTTAATTACCTACTATACCCCCCTCCTAGTTTAGAAGTATGATTTACCTAATAAAATACGAATGCATGTCGCCAAAGATTATATCGTTGGAGTCATATTTGAACATACTTCCCAGCTATACAATTTTTCTAACATGCATTAACATTTTTTGGTTAAATTTAAGGTTATATACCAGCAAGCGTTTGCCCGCAACACACACGGCTTATTCCATCACAAACATCTCGGATGGATCAACTGTATGCCACGTATCGCACACGCAGCTCTAATCTGATTCGTGCTTGATGTATCCGACATCGCTCGCGCCACGTATCACTGTGCCGGCCTCTGCTCATGTCCCTGGCAAGCTCTGCTCGCTGTTAGGCGCCGCGGCGCGCTCTTCTCGCATCCGTTGGCGCGCTCGGCTCGCGTCCCTCCGCGCGCCCTCTGCAAACAGTTGGGCGTGCGGACGATCACATCAGGGGCCCCGTATGCATGCGGTTGCGCCGCACGCGTTGCCACGCGATGCAGTTACGTGTGGCGCGATGGAGTTACGCGCTGCAAATTAGAACTGCCATCAAGGGCCTACCGATATTCCTGGCCGTCCAGCTTCCCCTTTAATTCCCGCGACCATTATAAGCTTAGTCTCTTCAACCTTTCGATCGCACCCCATAACACAACAAGCACACCCACGACGACACATAGAGAGGGGATGTCCAGCGGCGCTCCAATGGTGTTCGGCGAGCATAGTGCGGAGACCCACGCGAGGGAGACGGATCTCTCGGTGGTGTACACCACCGACTCGGCCGTGGTGGACGACTACATCAACACCGTTGAGCAGTTGCTTGCTGGAGACAAGTACAAGGTGGTCGGCATCGACCTCCAGTACACCGCCGGTCGTCCCGACATAGATCAGAAGGTTGCCGTTGCCCAGTTGTGTGTGCGCCATCATGTCATCATCTACCACTACTGCATGGCCACAGAGCCTTGCGATAGTTTCAATGGGTTTGTCAACAACACCGACTACAAGTTCACCACGGTGGAAACCACCGACGATGTAAAATCGCTCAGGGTTACGGGCTTGGCCTGCCAGAACCTTGTCAAAGTCCGTGAGCACTACAGGGTCTGGGGCAGGACGAAGAAGGACTCCCTGGTTGAACTCGCCTCGGCCATCATCGACCCCTACTACGAAAAGATGAAGCAGGATGCTAAGAGAACAAGTCCCGTATCCTGGCACAGGGCCTGGATGTGGCAACTGGATGAACCTCACCCCAGGTATGCGGCCAAGAGCGTGTACACATGCTACTAGATGCACAGGCAGATCGTTGACATGAGGAAGTGCCTTGTTACCCAAATCGCCGAGTCCGGATCGAGCCACAAGCAGAGCAAGCGTCCAAGAAGTAGATGATGATCAGATGATCGTTTATGCTAGTTGATCATGCATTTAATATATAGTTTACTTTATTGGTGTGTGGAAATGTCATGTGTGTAGTAGCCACCTATGTAATTATGCATGTAATAGCTTACTTTGGTGTGTGCAAATACCATGGTTGTATATTAGCCACCTATGTAAGTGGATGTTTAATTTTGTTATGCAACCATGTCCTTATAAGTGTGTGTGTGTGTGTGTGTGTGTGTGTGTGTGTGTGTGTGTGTGTGTGTGTGTGTGTGTGTCTATATATATACTACGTTGAACACTCGAATGATATAAAGACAACTACCCTGTCCACGATTCAAGATCCACAAATTCAGGGCCTCTTTGATTCACAGGATTTAGAAAACGTGGGAATAGGAAAAGTACTAGTGGTTGGGGCGCATCCTGGGTGCACCGCCTGAGCGGAAGCTTGGCGGCGCCACATAGGTGGCGTCCCTTCCACTTTCATGTATGTACGATGTGATGTTATTCTCCGAGACAAAGTATAGTAACATGAAGTACTTGTACATGCAAGTTAACAATTGTAAATAATGCAGAGCAATATAGTAGTTCATCTAGCAGCCCTTTGTGGTCAGCTTTACATTCCAGTTCACACTTCACTTCAAGAAATCGTTGCTTCAGTCTAGTACCAATGTCACATTGGCAAAGTTCACCTCATCAATACTACATGTTCTACCTTTGTATAGAACACTTATAGCGACGCAGCGAGCTTGTCGCACTGCGCCTGCACAAAGGACAACATGGCTCTGTCAATGTCGTAGACGACTTGCATGTCTGCTGCTTGTAGTTGTCGATGGCAGCCCTGTGCCCGGCCATCGTGTCTATGACCAGGCACACAACCCGCATGATGTGGTCCTCGAACACGTAGTTCCCGTGCGGTCGCTTCTAGAAATGGTGAGGTCGCTGCCCGTGCAAAGCAAGGTCCAGAATAAAACTTGATGTAGCAGAGTTATGATAACAAGACCATGCAACGAACCAGGATGTTTGAGAAATAAAATCAAGCGACCATGTTATACTCCAACAAGCTATACAACCATATTGTCGTTTTCTATCATCACACTGATTACATAATAGATGCATTGTTCTAAGAAAAAGGTATTCAGAAGTGAAAAATTGATTACATATTTTGTTCAATTAAGATAACCAGTATAGTACTAATGGCATAAATTGCATCACTGGCCTCATTGTTGAGCTAGAAGAAATTTGTGGCCACTGATTATAAGAATTAAAACAGTCACCTTCAGGTGCTGATTTTCTAAGAGAACCAGCTTAGCGAAAAGAAGGCGAACTGATTTCAGTATCTTATAAAACCGTGAAAGTATAACTCTGCAATTCATCAAGTTCTATATGAATCAAACATTAATAACTGTGCAATGATATTAGCAGGAGGAGTACTTCAAAAGCATAAATATTAGAGCGTAGACACAAACCGAAATGGCAATTCCATTTCGTTCTAATACCAACACATCAAAAGTGATAGACTCGTAATGTCGAAAACACATCAAAAGTGATCCGTTGATAGCTGAAAGAAATAACAAATAACACTTTAGAAGATCAGTAGTAGTTTAAATATTACGACTGAAAGAAACCAATTTGAGATATATAGGAAGAAGGAAGTTATCCGCGCTCTTCTTCTGCATGACCATCTATCAAATTGGAAGTATGAAATGAGCAATACGAATTAATATTACTGGTTATACCAATTCTGTGTGAAGCTCCGCAACATAAATTTGCAATGTGTAGATAGAAGATGAAATCATAAGCAATATAGAATAGTTTAACTGTAAATTCAGGTGTCTCCAGATAAGTGTGAGGAAAATATCTACCTTCCATTGATAAATAAATAGATTCTCTTGAGCTTCCACTAGAAAAAATTATCTAGAGTAGGATCAGCATCTTAAATCATGTCGAGTCGATGTACTGATACTACTCATAATCATGACACACTTGGACTGTTTGCACAAATCTTCGCTTTGGAACTTGAGAGTAGTCCAGAGATGACTGGCAGCTTCCTCAATTAGCTTCAGAAGAACATCATCGATTCGGTAGTGAGCAGAAAATACATGCAGAAGTGGCAACAAATGACTCTGCATAAAAAGAAATGAAACACACACCCTTACAAGGTATTAACACCCGCATTTGTGTGCAGGTCAACTGCAGGAGCAGCAAAAACTTTCCCGCACTTCCTTTCAAAAAGGTCCCAAATCCGACTAAGTTCAGAGAGTTCAGAGCACCTTGGGGCTGCAAATATCAAACTGCAGATACCTTCTATTAGGTCAGCTAGGCATTCCCTGAAGAAGTGGTTGGCCAGTAGCACAAGTTTAGGTCCTAGTTTTCTGTACAATCAATTCTGAAGGCAAGGAAATGTTGCAAGATACATACTTCTGCTTGGCAATGGTGGGAAGACGTGTAACAATCAGTTAGTAGAACAGTTCGATAATCTCATTTGCCGCCATAGTGTTTTGTTCTCTAATTACATGCTCGACGTGAAATACACCAAATAACTTGATTTGAGATATGGTCGACAGTTGTTTTTCTCATGTTCGGTACCATGGGCATATCCTTTTCTTGAATACATAAATATGCACATTTTTTAATTTAGAAAGGCCAATAACTAAATAAGATGGACATTTCTTTAGTTTAATGTTGGATTGGACGCAAATGTAGGAACAACCTTTTCTCTTATACGAAGAAAATTGTAACAATAACCTGATTGTCAGGAATTAACTAAAGTAAGTGTAGATTGTATCAATAAGGAAAGAATCCTCACAGTAGATAAAACTCTCCGAGTACTAACAGATGTGGCATGTCAGTAGATAAAATCTTAGAAATCGCCATGCCTCGATGGCCAACACACACAGAAAAATTCACCACACCTCAACAAGCAGAGGCACGCATCAGATATGGGGATAAGAAAAGGGATTCATACCTCCTACTTCCTCGGTCGCCATGGCCAAAGAAGGGCTAGGGTCGCCATGGAGATATATGTTCTCCTGCAGCAGAGAATGGAGGAATATTCACCAACAGAGGACGACATCAAAACGAGAGGAATATGTTCTCCGGCGGCGGCATGAGGACGAGAAAACGAGAGCCAGGGTGATTGGGTGAAAATAAGGAGACGAGCGGATAGACGGTTCGACGGGTTTCAACTTTTTTTTCTCTTCCGGTACAGTAAAATTTGACGTGGCATATCTCCTTGCTCGCCCCTTGCGCGTAGCTTAATGGGTTTGATATGATTGAAGTGTCATGCCCACTTAAATCATGGTAGTGTCTATTTAGCACTTGACTGTTTTTCAATTCGGTAACATTCACATTTCCTAACAAATAAACAAAGGACACTTGTATGTCCAAAAATAACCACCCGGGCGACTATATGTTTTTTGTTTCTAAAAAACGGGTCGGGCTAAACTGTCACTCAGTTTCAACTAAACCTGGGCCACATGATACTCTGGAAATGAGTGATCGCTAGCAGTGCCTAAACTTGGGAAATTACAGAAACTTTGAAGTATAGAATGAAGAAATAGAGTGGCAAAAAATCATAGAACCTACACTACAATCCTGAGGTAGCTGAAAATTACACTGTAGACCCAATATTAGTGAAAGCATGCAGAAAAATACAAAAGAATATGTGCACCTGATACCATAGAAACATTCAGAAAAATGACATGAACTCATTTCTAAAGTATAATACGAAAACAAGGCTGCAAAGAGTAGAAAAAAAATCAGAGCCTACAGACTGTGTAGACAAAGCAATAAATGACACTGAAAAATTACCAAGAATTGCAGTGCAAAAATGAAAAATGACACTGAAACTGCCAACTTGCCAACTTACAAATTACAGTCCAAGATTTACACTAGCAGAACATGCCAACTTACACTCCAACTGCCTAACAATTACAGTGCAATAGTCCAAGACTTACATTGTAAATCCCCTAGAAATTATAGTCCACATAGGAATTGACACTGAAAACTACAAGATATTTAAACTGGCCAAAACTTGTCAGCTTACACTGTAAAATACCTAGGAATTACAGTGTAACTGCACAAAAAATACAGTGGAAATCGCCTAGAATATACAGTGTAAATTTCACTGTAAATATGAACATTTACACTGTAAGAATGTTGTTGATCCAGGATTTACAGTGAAATAACCCAGGAATTACACTGTAAAGTGCCCCTATATATACATTGTAACTTCCTGGGCAATGTAGAAACACCTGGAGTTACACTGGAAAAAACCATAGAATTACCAAATGCCGCGAAACTTACAAGTACAGTGATCAATGAAAGTACAGATCAAGTACAATGAAAATGCCCTGGATTTACAGTGTAAGAACAGTGCATAAAACCACTAAAATACATAGCAAGTACATTGAAAAAGCATATGAACTTACAATGTAAATACAGACTAAAAATACAGAGTAACTACAGCGATACTACCATACTAAATATAGTGTAAATCACCAAACAATCTACGCTGGAAATACCAAAGAAACTAAAATACCCAAGAACTTTTAAAATACACTGGAAAGACCACTATCCTCCTAATTCTCAACTTTTTATACAGATCCAGTAAATTCACTGATAATTCTTTACAAAAAATGCAGATGGGGAGCATGAGAAGAACAATAACAGAAGACAGTCTATTGTCACTATCACAAGAAGATCTCATTCTAAATGTGAGTATCACTAAATGGCAAAAACTCAGAAGAAAATGTTGCGTACATCAAAATCAAAATAGCTCACACAAAAAATACATTGCAGGAATCGTTTTGTTTTACCACACTCCTACAATAAGACATTATGTACAAGGTCAGAAAAGCAACTTTGAAATACAGTAGTGGTACCAAACATCTTGACAAAAAAGAGTGTTTTCTTAGTATGCTATTCCAATAAGAACTCCAGTTAAACCCTTTAATCGTCGCGCAATGGTCGAGCGAGGAGCTATGCCACGTGGGCATTAGGGACGGGCGAGGGAAAAAACAGATAGATGGGAAAAAAGATCGTCCAGATAACACCTCCCCTGTTTTCTCCTCCCCACGAAGCAACCTCTACTCCTCTCCTCCGTTTCTCTCCCCCCCTCTTCCTTCGGGGGCGGCTGTAGAGGGATGGGGGGTCAAGGGGGCAAGCAAGATGGGTGGCCAGCTGATTTCTTCGCCGGATCTCCCAGCTAGGGTTGCCGCCGCCGCCGCCCTCACCCGCGCTCGTGCCCTCTTCAACTCCAGCTGTGAGCCCCACCCCCTCCAGCGGTCCAGCCTTCAGAGCACAGGGGTGCGGATCAAGGCAGTGGTGGACGGGCTTGTGAAGGAGCTGCAAGAGGCGCTGGACGCGGACATCCAAGCTGCATCATGAAGGAGCGGGAGATGCAGAGCTACATCAGGACCGCGAGCGCAAGATCGCCGGGTTAGTCCTCGTCAATTTGGAATCTACAGGACTTTCCATGAGTTCTGCTATTAAGGTTAGCCCTCCTCAATTTGGAATTTTGAATTTAGACTCCTAGACTTTGATTTGTTCTTTAAGTTTCTGATCTTGCGACTCAATACACGAAAACAAGGATTCACGGAAGCAAAAAGCCTGATTGGAGTAGAGGAATTAGTTTTTGCAATAAGCGTGATTGGAGTAGAGGATTTTTGTGTGTGCAAGGCAAGGCAAGCCAATATGCAGAGCTCTCATCTAGCCAGGGGAAGGAGACGCACGCATCATCACAGTTGGGCATGGGTGGTATCAACAAACGCATGATCAACTCGCACCTAGCCGAGCCGAAAGCACACAAAGGTAGCACGTCACACCAGCCCGTACACAAGGAGCCGGGCTTGCTGTAGTACAAAGACATGTACGCGTAGATCAGCTTGGTTGATAGCTACTGTTGTCTCGGCTGCACTCTCTTAACTGGGTGGTAGCCTTTGATTATCAGTCTATGACAAAAGTTCAAGGCAAGCTACTGAAGAAATCAATCGACGTGCCTCTGTTGGCTAGCTTTGGCTAGATTTGCATGTGTTCTTGCTCATGGAGAAATTGATCTAGGGCTATAAAACAAACATATATACTGTGGAAGTACACGGAGAAACACTTGCGATTGGAATAAGGAAGGTGCTGGCCACAAGGTTGATGAACGAGAATACAGAGATTTCTTGACAGGTCGAATTCATCTTGATTTACTAAAGTGAACCAGAATGGTGCATCTTTTGGCAGTGCTTTAGAATACTTAAACAGATATAGTTATTACCTTCAAGATGTACTGTAGAGTTGTGGGATTTGTAGTGTGTTAAGTTGTATAGATTTGACATGAAACTACTCAAAACTTGGTTATAGCTCTGTATTACATGGATCCTTGGCAACTATATGCGTTTTGTTCATGTTGTGTTGATTTATACAAGGTGTTTTGTTCAGTCTGTATTACATTGAATTTGTAAGTCAGAAATGTACTAAGTAGTTATATCGCAATAAGCATGGGCTTATTGGTTTTCATTCTACCTTCTCAATATTTGTTACTGTTAACAGTACCAACATAATCAGTGGCTGCGTTCGTGGGCATATTCACCGACGCGGCGTGCCACTATAGCAGACAGAAAGTGTGCTTTCTCAGCATGAAGATAATAGAATGGGAAGGTATGATCTTCATGGGCCTTAGTGGTACTATCATATTATGACAACTGCTGCAAAGTTCTTATAATGGTCCTTGTTTCAGACTCAGATCAAAGGAACAAGCTTGTCGGGGGAAACTGTCCGCCACGAACACCTATGGGACCGGAGCCCCTTGTCTGTGCGGTACGAGGGCGGAGGGAGCACAAAGAGCAGATCGTAGCGAGCACGCGGGCAGTTTTACCCAGGTTCGGGCCGCGGTAGACGCGTAAAACCCTACTCCTGCTTGGTTGTGTATTGAGTTTGAGCGCTCGGGAGCTTGAAGAAGCAGCTACACCAGGCGCGAGAGTGATCTAGGTTCCGAACCCCCTCCACGTTGTGCATGGGCCTCCTTTTATAGTGTAAGGGGTCACCGACAGGTGTCAACGTAGGAGAAAGGGGTAAAAATGTAAAAGAGGTGGTAGTTGTAACAGTGCGGGAACAGTGGAGCTACAGTACAGAACAGTGGTCTATACCTACTTTAACAGTGGGGGACAAGGGCATTTAATGCCCGGCGCCGTCGACCCCGAAAGCTCCCGCCTTAGCGTCTCCGTCTGCCACGGCGATGGATCCATCACCGTGGAGTGCCACCGTGTACCCCAGGCTGCACAGCCATCCGCCACGCGTCTCTGGATAGGCCCCAGGGCGACGCGTGGGCCGATGAGCTGGAGCGTAGGCACACAGCGCAGTCTCCCCGACAAGTACCTTGCCGGGGTCTTGATCTTGCCGGGCCCGGGAGCTTGCCGCTCCCCGGGCTCTTGCCGGGGCGCATATAGCGCCGAGGCGTTGTCTTCTAGTCTTCCTGGCAAGCTCCTCTTGCCAGGGTCTTGTGTTAGCAGGGCAGTCTTGAGCCTGGTACGGCCTTCCCGGCAAGCTCCTCTTGCCGGGGTCTCGGTCTCATGTCTTGTATACTTTGTTTTTGAATGGTTTAATAGGGAGTAGGAAAGGTCTCCGGCGAGCACGCGGTAAACCCTGCCGCGGGAAGCTGCAACTGCCCGTGCACAAGTTGGGGTACTAAGGTACCCCTACCTTAGTACACCGACAGGAGCCCCCGGGCCTGGGCCACACACGGTGCCGAGCGCTGTTGGGCCAGGCCCAAAACAGTGCACGGGCACCCGCGGCCCGCGGCGCGCCGAATCCACTTCCGTATCCGCCGCACCCCATTGTAACGGCACGCGTCGATCGCGGCGCCGGGGGATGGGACGTGCCCACGATCTCTTAATGGAAAGGGCGAAACGCCCCCCACTCCCCCATAAAAGTAGAGGAAGCGGGCGCGGTTCCCCTCCCTGCGCTTTCATTGCATCGTCTTCCTTCTCCAAAGATTCTCTCTTGCGCTCCGCCTCCACATCTCCGCCGCCGCCGAGCTCTTCGTTCCCCTCCTTCCGCCGCGTCCGCCATGGCCCCAAAGACCGACAAGGCGAAGGCGGAGAAGTCCAAGCGGGAGAAATCGGAGCAAGCGGCCAAGCTCATCGCGTACCGGAAGCAGCATCTCGTCTTCCCGCCGAAGCTCGGCGTGCGGGAGCTCTGGAACAAGTATTACCTGTTCTGGGCCAAGGAGACCGACGCGCATCCCCGCACGCGAGCATATCCGGCCGCCGCCAAGGACAGCTATCCCGGCGGGTACTACTTTTTTGCTGCCTTCTTTCATTGTGGTCTCTGTCCTCCTTTCTCAAACTTCTTCTGCGACGTCATGAACACATACGGCCTCCATCTGCTTGACTTCACCCCCAACGCCATCCTCACCATGGCGGTTTTCGCACATATGTGCGAAAACTTCATAGGAGTCCACCCCAATGTAGCACTCTTTAGACACTTCTTCACTCCTAGAGCCGAGGCCGATGCCCCCCTCTCCGGAGGAATTTCTTGGGTCTTTCGTCTGAATAAAAAGGGTGCGTACTTGCCGGGGGAGCTCCGCGGCAAGTGGGAGGAATGGCGAGCGGAGTGGTGCTGGATCGTCGAAGACCAGCCGCAAGCCTTCACCGCGCCGCGCACAACGCCCATCGTGCGCGGCAGGGACTGGAGCGAACTGGACTCGGACGATATCAAGCTCGATATCGCCCTTGTCCGGATTCTTCGTCTTCGGATGGCCAAGCTGTCAGTTGCTGAGGTGGGCGCAGATTTCCTCCGCCGGCGCATCGCCCCTCTCCAAGACCGGAAGAGGCCGGCCTGGGAGTACGGCGGCCCGGCAGACATCATGAGGCTGCGCCCCGGGCTCAACTTCAACTTCACCACGCTGGAGCTGAGGGGAATGGTCCGGGAACTCTTCAAGTATGACCCGGCACACCCCGAGTGGTTCAGGACTCCCCGGGAAGTGGTGCCGCTCTGCAACAACATCGTCAGGGATCGGATCCTCGCCATGATGCCCATGTGTGACTCGCACGGCTTGGACCGCACGTGGATCGCTCCGAAGCCCATCGACGTCCTCAACTTCTACGACAACCTCGCAGAGGTGGCGAAGAACAAGGACGACCTCAAGCTGCACACGCGGGACACCACCGACCAGGAGATCGCCTACATAGCTTCCCGGGCTGAAGAGGCCGCCGCAGCCGCGGCGGCAGGAATTTTCGGATACTCGCCGGAAGAGGCGGAGGCTGCGGACGCGTCCACCCAGGCGGAGGAGGCGGAGATCCGCAGGTTGCTGAAGCTTCCTCCCGACGCGCTCGCCGGAGTCCCCTCGCTGAGGCACTCCGGGATCCACGGGATCGCGGCCGAGGCCGCGGCAATGGAGGGTACCGCCGGAGGGAGCAGAGGCGCCGCGAGGGGCGGAGGCGCCAAGGGAAAGGGGGCCGCAGCGCAGGACGCTGGACCCAGTGAGCCGGCCGGGGAAGAGGAGGAGGAGGAGGAGGCCGAGGACTCCGGCGGATCCACGGAGTTGTACGCCGACGACCTCTCCTCGTCGGAGAGCTCCCCGCCCCCGGCAAGCCCGAGGCAGTCCTCGGCGAAACGTCTCTGCAAGGCGGCGACGGGGGAAAGGGCGCAGGCGCCCCGGCAACAGCCAGCTCGCCGGGCAGCTCCCCGGGGGAGCCAAGCCGCGGCAAGGCCATCCGGCGCACCAGCCGCAGCGGAGGCGGCCCGTGCGCGGACCACGACGGAGGCGCCTCGCAGGCCGGCAGCGAGCCGACAGGGGTCTTCTCGGAGCGGAGCAGCGGCTCCGCCCGCCCCTCGGGCGCCGGCTACCACAGGGGCTGGGTCTTCGCAGCCCCCAGCCCCGGTGAACACCAAGCACGCGAGGGAGTCTTCGTCTTCCGCTCCTCGCGCCGACGCGCCCACGGTGGAGTATGATTTCTCCGCCCTGAGCGAGGACGACGAGGAGGACCAGGAGTAAGGATCCGGGACCTTACACCTTCTCGATTTCTGTCTTGATTTTTTGTTGATGCCGACTCTGTTTATTGCTCTGATTTCAGGACCCTGGCCCATCGCGCGGCGAAGAAGGCCAAGGCGCCCGAAGTCGAGGTCGCGGAAGACTCGGCAGCTGCGGCAACAGGGGGTGTGCCGGAGCCGAGCCTGCCGGACCCGAGCGCTGCTCCGAGGAGCAGCCCCCAGCGCAGCCCGCAGCGCAGCCCCCAGCGTAAGTCTGGGGTTTACTCTTTTCGCCTGTCGGGGTACGCTTGAGGATTTGGTCTTGTCTTCCTGTCTTGATGTCTCTTGTCTTGTTCTGTGCAGAGGTGGAGCCACAGCGGGAAGAGCGGCCGGAGACTTTCGTTGAGGAGCCGCAGGCCCCGCCGTCCCCGCCAAGGCAGAACTCTCCGGCAAGGGAGAGTGCTCCGCCAAGGGCGGGTACTCCGCCGAGGCAGAGTACCCCGCCAAGGGCGAGCAGCCCGGCGAGGGTGACTACTCCGACAAGGCCGAGCTCCCCGGCGAGGGAGCCCGCCGCTGAGGACGTCCGCCAAGGTATGTTTTGTGACTTGTCTTTTTGGCCTGCCCCTTTTCGGATATTTGCTTGAGTCTTGAACTTCTTTTCCTTCTTCTTCTTTTTAGATCTTCCTCCTCCTGGGCCCATGGAGACGGAGGTTATCAACCTCGAGGAGGAGGGCGCGCAGGGCGGCGGCGGCGACGCTCCTGTCGTCGAGGAGATGGCCGAGGCCGCCGAGCCGGCCGCGCAGGAGACTGCCCCGGCTGCGGACGCAGCGGCTGGGGAGGGGGACGGCGACCGCACCGCCGGCCCGGAGGCGGCGGGAGCATCGGATGCTGCACCGGCCACCGGCCCCTCCGCCAGCAAGGAGCAGGGGTATTATCTTGAGGCCCCCAACGACGTCTTCATCCAGATGCCTTGGGGGTCTTCATCGCGAGCTCCTGCGGAGGGCGAGGCGTTCGACGGAGAAGTCCTCGCCTCCGCAGGCCTGAAGATCGTCGAGGCGCCCGGCGGGAGCGAGGGGCCCGAGGAGGAGAGATTGCTCCACCAGCTCCTGGCCCTTTACCGGGCCAGGCAGGCGAAGCTCGCCTCCCGGGAGGCCCTTGCCGCCAAGGCCGCCGCGGAAATGGAGAAGCGTGCGGCGGAGCTCAGCGCCGCCAATCAGGCGGCCCTCCGCGAGGTGGCGGAGGAGCGTGAGCGTCTCGCCGGCGAGTACCAGGAGTGGGTGCTCGAGAAGGCTGAAGCTGACGAACAGCAGCGGCTCGCCGGGGTGGAGATGTCCCGGCGAGAGGGAGAGCTCGCGCAGCGGAAGGTCGAGCTGGACTCCCATGAGGAGGACCTTGCCGCTCGCGAGGCTGCCCTTGGCGGGGAGCTGAAGGAGGCGAAAGCCGCCGCGGTTGCCGCGGAAGACGCCAAGAAGGAGCTTGCCGCCAAGGTTGAACAGTTGGAGAAGGCGCTGAAGGTGAGCGCAGAGAAGGTTGCCGCGCTCATCCTGGAGCGCGAGAAGGACGCTCACACAAACTCTGAGCTTCAGGTGAGTCTCTCCAAGAGGGGCGACGAGTTGAAGGCCGCCAAGGACTCCATCGAGGACTTGGAACTGAAGGTCACCACTCTGAAGGATTCGCTCGACGCTGCCCGGGCTCAGGAGAACAAGCTGAAGGAGGAGCTCCGCAAGGAGCGGACCCTGGTGGACAGCGTCAACAAGGCATCCGAGCTCTTCCGCCAGACCATCGAGGTATGGACCGAAGACTTGGTTTCTTCTGCGTGCAACATTGACCAGGAGCTGCTGGCGCTGAAGGTCGAACACCTCATCTACTCGCCGGATCCGGATCTCCCGCACAGCGCCAAGCTCAGCCTCTTCTTCAGAGGAATCGCGTCGGCCCTTGCAGGTCTCCGGAACCGCATCCCCGCGCAGCTGGCCGAGGAGTCGCGCCTGCTCTGCGCGGGAACTCTGGAGCGGGTGCTGACGAAGATCGTGTACCGCAACCCGGGGATCAATCTCACCAACGTTCTTCGCAGCTTGCCGGCTGATGCAGACACGGAGGCCCTGAAGGAGCAGGTCGGCCACATTATCGCCAAGGTGGCAAAGCTTGGCAGGAAGGAAGGCGACCGCGTAGACTAGGGCTCCATTATCTTTATCTTTTTGTTGCTGCACATTATGTCACGAACTTATTAGTCCATTGCGACAAGTTATCCTTTGTAAGATATTTACTTTATTTTGATTAATCAGTGCAATGTCATCTTCCTTGTCTTAATCCTTGACTTTGTATGTTTTCCACCCTACGCTCCCGGGGAGCTTGCCGGCAAGGGGCCCTTGCCGCGAGCGCTGAGTGCTGGACTCTGAGCAGCCTGCTGGCCAAGGTCTTCGCCGGCAAGCAACCTTGCCGCAGCTAGCCGCAACGCACCTAGCTTGCTGAGCGTACTCGGAAACGAAGCAAGGGCGCGACACTTGTCGCAGCTCACTTAAATCGTTGAGTGGACTCGAAAACAAGATAAGGGTGCGGCAAGCTACGAGTAGGTTCCTCCGCGCACAGGTTTTCCATACAAAATGTGATCGTTCAAGGAAGACAACTAAAATTTAAAATTTGAACTGGTCAAATTCTAACAACTTATCTCTCATATGTTGCTTGCTTATGTTGTTTGCTTTCCGGTAAGACTTCTCTTTCTTGGACAGCACTTGGTTCCTCCTCCACCTCCTTCCCCCCCGGCAAACTTGTGCGCGAGGAACGTTCCTTCTGCTTAAGAGGAAAGAAAAGGGAGAGGGAAACAAGCATATGGCCTTTCGGCGTGCTAATGCTTACCGTATACTTGAGTGTTGCACCAAATGCCAAACAGAACATGCAAATAGCAAAGAGAAGCATGCAAAAGGCAATCGATGCGAAAAACACAAAAACTTTACTGATGCACGGGGTCTGCGCCCGGCTTTGTACAAAGGGTTACATGCAACAGCGGCAAAGCTTGTACAAAAGGTGGTTGCCGGAGCGGATCACGGCAACCGCGCCTTAGGGGTGAAACTTGCGAAGATGCTCTATGTTCCAGGAGTTGCTCACCGGTAAGCCTTCTTCGGTCTCGAGGCGGACAGCGCCGGGCCTCGTAACTTGTCTCACCCGATAAGGGCCTTCCCACTTCGGCGTCAACTTGCTGGAATTCTTGGCGGACTGAACGCGCCGAAGAACAAGGTCGCCTTCCTCGAGACTCCTGGCCTTGACTTTGCGGCTATGGTAGCGGCGCAAAGCTTGCTGGTATCGAGCAGCTCGTACAGCAGCCTGGAGACGTCCCTCCTCAAGGAGCAATGCGTCATCTTGCCGCAGTTGCTCTTGCTCGAGCTCATCATAAGCGAGCACTCGAGGAGATCCGTATACGAGTTCCGTGGGGAGAACTGCCTCTGCTCCATAGGCTAGAGCAAAGGGTGTCTGTCCGGTGGCTCGACTTGGTGTCGTTCTGATTGACCAAAGAGCCGCCGGGAGCTCCTCTATCCAATTTCTTCCGCACTTGCGCAGCCTGTCAAAGGTCCTCGTCTTGAGTCCGCGCAGCACTTCAGCATTTGCCCTCTCCGCTTGACCGTTGCTCCTCGGGTGAGCAACAGAAGCGAAACAGACCTTGGCGCCAAGGTCTTGGACGTACTGCATGAAGGTGCGACTAGTGAATTGCGTACCGTTGTCGGTGATGATCCTGTTAGGGATCCCGAAACGGCAAACAATCGACCTGAAGAACCTGACTGCTGACTGTGCTGTCACCTTCCTCACTGGCTCCACTTCTGGCCACTTTGTGAACTTGTCGATTGCAACGTACAAGTACTCAAAGCCCCCGACAGCACGAGGGAAAGGGCCGAGGATATCGAGCCCCCAGACCGAGAAGGGCCATGACAAAGGGATTGTTTGGAGAGCTTGAGTTGGCTGATGGATTTGCTTTGCATGGAACTGGCACGCTTCACACTTGGTTACTAGTGCAGTTGCATCTTGGAGGGCTTCTTGCCAAAAGAACCCTTGCCGGAAAGCTTTCCGGGCAAGCGCCCTTGCGCCAATGTGGTGGCCGCATATGCCTCCGTGTATTTCTGCCAACAGCTTCTGTCCATCTTCTCCGGAGATGCACTTCAACCTGACACCATTGAGTCTTCTTCTGTACAGCTCGTTATCGACGAACTGATACATACTTGACTGCCTGGTTATCTTCTCTATCTCTTGAGGGTCGTCGGGAAGTTCTCCAGTTTGCAGAAAACGGACTATCTGCTGTGCCCATGCCGGAGCCCGAGGCTCGACGGCAAGGACTAAAGGCTCGAGGACCGCTGTGGGAACCTCAGCTTCTACGGCAAAGACCTCTGGTTCTGCCGGAGCTGACGGTCCCCCGGCAAGCTCGCCGGGGCGAGGCTTGCCGGGAACGCTTGCTTCAACTGTACAAGTCCGAGGACTTGCAGGAGCAAACTGTTCCTCAGCGTTCCGGTTGTTGATCTTGAGGACCTTGGCGGCGGTTTCAGGAAGATCCGCTGGCAAGTAGTCGCCGGAGACCAACTTTCTCTTCTTGGACTGCCCAATTGATGGTGTAACGGATGGTTGAGTCAGCTTGAGCAAGAAGGTCCCTGGTTCCACAGGTAACTTCATCGCGGCGCACTTTGAAAGGCCGTCTGCAATTTCGTTTTGAGCTCTCGGGACGTGCTCCATCTGCAGACCTTCAAAGTGCTCTTCAAGCTTTCTCACTTCATCGACATAAGCTTCCATCAAAGGGCTCTGATAGCTCTTGTTAACTTGCCGGACCACCAACTGAGAATCTCCCCGCACAATCAGCTTTCTGATCCCAAGTTCGGCCGCAATTCTGAGGCCGGCAAGCAAGCCTTCATATTCTGCAGTGTTGTTTGTCGCCTGCTCCCTGGGAAAGTGCATCTGGATAACATATTTGAGGTGCTCTCCGGTGGGTGCGATGAGTACCACGCCAGCACCGGCGCCTTGCAGCGAGAAGGCACCGTCAAAATACATTACCCATTCACTTGTCGCTTCTTGCACGGGTGCACTTGTTTCTTGAACTTCTTCTTCTGGTGTTGGGGTCCACTCAGCTATGAATTCTGCCAAAGCTCGGCTCTGTATGGTTGAAGTACTTTCAAACTTGAGTCCAAAGCTCGACAGCTCCAGTGCCCACTCAACGATCCTGCCTGTTGCTTCTGGATTGTGCAATATCCTCTTCAGCGGAAAGCGAGTGACCACTGTTATCTCATGGGCTTGGAAGTAATGGCGCAGCTTTCTCGAGGCCATGAGGAGGCCGAAAAGCAATTTTTGCACACCAGAGTATCTTGATCTAGCCCCCTGGAGAAGGGAACTTACAAAATACACTGGGCGCTGCACCATCTTCTTCCGCACCTCTCCTTGCTCCTGCGCAGAGTCATCCTTGTCGGGACCAGAGCTTGTCGGGACAGCCCCCTGCTTGTCGCTGGATTCGCTTGCCGGTGGTGCTGACTCCTCGTCAGACTCCCTCTCCGCTACTAACGCAGCACTAACCACCTGGTTGGTTGCCGCTAAGTATAGCAACAACTTTTCCTGTGGTCTAGGTGCGACAAGTATAGGAGTGGAGGACAGGTACCGTTTCAAATCCTGCAGCGCCGCCTCCGCTTCCGGAGTCCACTTCATGGGACCTGCCTTCTTCAAGATTTTGAAGAAAGGTAGGGCGCGTTCTACAGACTTTGAAATGAACCTACTGAGGGCAGCCACACAACCCGCAAGCCTCCTGACATCCTTGACGCGCTTTGGGGCCTCTATCTGCTCAATGGCCTTAATCTTGTCGGGGTTGGCTTCAATCCCCCTCTGCGACACAAAGAACCCGAGAAGCTTGCCGGAGGGGACTCCAAAGACGCACTTCTCGGGGTTCAACTTGAGCTGTATCCTGCGCAGGTTCTGAAACGTTTCTTCCAAGTCTTGAATCAGGGTTTCCTTGCTCTTGCTCTTCACCACGATGTCATCCATGTAAGCTTCTACATTTCTGTGGATCTGTGGCTCAAAAGCAGTGTACACTACCCTTGCAAAGGTTGAACCTGCATTCTTCAATCCAAACGGCATGCGAATAAAGCAATAGGTGCCGCATGGAGTGATAAATGCAGTCTTCTCTTCATCCTCCTTGGCCATAAAGATCTGATGATAGCCTGAGTATGCATCAAGAAAACAGAGTAGCTCACATCCGGCAGTGGAGTCGACGATCTGGTCAATGCGCGGCAAAGGGAATGGATCCTTGGGACATGCTTTATTCACATCGGTGAAGTCTATACATAGTCTCCACTTCCCGTTGGCCTTGCGCACGACGACTGGGTTTGCCAACCACGTCGGATGGATCACACCTCTAACTAGGCCTGCTGCTTCTAGCTTCTTGATTTCCTCGTTGATGAACTCTTGGCGCTCCACGGCTTGCTTCCTCACTTTCTGCTTGATGGGCCGTGCGTGAGGACAGACAGCAAGCTTGTGCTCAATCACCTTCCTGGGAACACCGGGGATGTCAGATGGTTGCCAGGCAAACACATCGACATTCGCCCGCAGGAAGGCAACGAGCGCGCTTTCCTATTTGCTGTCAAGGGTGGCACTGATGGTGAAAGTACCACCAGTGCCGTCCTCCCTTGCGGACACTTTCTTGGTTGCCGGAGGAGCAGCCATTCCTTTCTTACTCTTGCCGGTGGAGCTCGATGGAACGTCCTCGACGGCAGCGCAGCACTCCGAGGAGGTGCGGTTGCCGGAGTGGGTCCCAGGGCACTTGCCGGACTTGGTCTTCGTCTTCTTCCCCCCGGGAGCTTCAGCGGCAAGAGTATCCTTCTCGGCCGCAGCTGCCGCATCCCGGTAAATCTTGTCGGCGCAAATAAGCGCATCCTTCTTGTCGCTATGGATAGTGATGACGCTTATCGGCCCCGGCATCTTCAACACGTTGTAGGCATAGTGGGAAGCTGCCATGAACTTGGCGAGGGCAGGACGGCCAAGTATTCCATTGTAGGGCAATGGAATATCGACGACGTCGAAGGTGATGCGCTCAGTCCTGAAGTTGAGCTCCCCGCCAAAGGTCACCGGCAGAGTGATCTTTCCCTTGGGCTTGCTCCTTCCCGGGTTGATTCCTTGGAATGAACCGGTCTCTTCGAGCTCGCCATCTTGAATCTGGAGTTTCTTGATCACAGCAGAGGAGATCAAGTTCAGCCCGGCCCCGCCGTCAACCAACATTTTAGTGACCTTGAGGTTGCGGATGGTGGGAGAAACCAGCATCGGCAAGCACCCGACCGCGGTGGTGCGGTCAGGGTGATCCTCAAGATCAAAAATGATGGGCGTGCTGGACCATTTGAGGAGCCTGCGCGACTCCACGGGCGGCTCCGCTGCGTTTACCTCACGCACCCACTGCTTTAGCTGGCGGTGGGAGGTGTGCAGGGAGGCGCCACCGTCGACGCACAGGACCTCGGTGGCCTTCTGGAACTCCTGCTCGCTGTTCTCCTCGTCCTCCATGTCTTCGTCGTCATCTTCTTCGTCGTTGTCGCGGCCCCGGGGAGGTCGATCTCCTTGCCGCTGCTTAGCCTTGCCGCGGCGTCCTCCCCGGCCGTTGAACGGCCGCTTCTTGCTGGGCTCCTCCCCGCCACCTTGGGCCTTCTCCTTGTCGCGCCTCTCGTACTCAGCCTTCTGCTGCTCGACGAGGTATTCGACGCGCTTGGAGTTGGAGAGATCGTGACCCTTGGTGCGGTGGATCTTACAGTATTGCTTGTCGGAGCTACCCGGCTTGTCGGCCGCCGCTGCAGGGGCAGGCTCCTTGCCGGAGCCGCCAGCCTGCGCTTGCTTGGCGGGGGCCTCCTTGCCGGACTTCTCGACGGCAAGCACCTCTTTCTTGCCCTTCTTTCTGTTGTTCCGCCGCCGGCTCTTCTTCGCCGGGGCGGCGTCGTCGCTGTCGCTTCCTCCTGCGCCAGTATCCTCCCCGGGGAGTCTCCTCCCCTCTTCCGCGCGTGCGCACTTGTCAGCAAGGGCGTATAGCTCGCTGACATCCCGAATCTTCGTCATCGCCATCTCCTCACGCATGCGGCGGTTACGCACGTTCTGATGGAACGCGCTGATAACCGCGGCAGGGTGAACATCAGGGATGTTGTGCTGCACCCGGCTGAAGCGTTGGATATACTTGCGCAGGGTCTCGCCTTCCTTCTGGGCCAAGATGTGGAGATCGCTCTCCTGGCCGTGAGGTTTGTGGCCGCCGGTGAAGGCGCCGACAAACTGGTGGCAGAGGTCGGCCCAAGAAGAGATGGAACCTTCCGGCAAGTGCATGAGCCACGAACGGACGTTCGGCTTTAGCACGAGCGGGAAGTAATTCGCCAAGATCTTCTCGTCGCGCCCCCCGGCAGCTTGCACTGCGATGGTGTAGACGCTGAGAAACTCCGAGGGGTGCGTCTTGCCGTCGTACTTCTCCGGTACGTCGGGCTTAAAATTCTTCATGCTGGGCCACTGGACGTGCCGCAGCTCGCGGGTGAACGCAGGGCAGCCTGCCGCGTACGGCAAGTCGCCTGGCTCACCGGGCGCGTTTGCGTCGACAGTGTTCCCAGCTCTCTTGTCTGATTGTCGCCGAGCTTCTCGGCGGCGCTCGATTGTGGTCCGAGCGTCTTCTTCTCGCCGGTCGTCGAGGACCTGGCGCTGGTCCCGACGGGCCCGCGGGTCCGACGAGGCTGTGGAGCCGTCGTCGGGGTTGTTCCGGCGGGGCGGCGTCTTCTGCTTCTGCGGCGGGGAATGCACGCTTGTCGCGCCCCCGGCAGTCCTGTCGCCGACAGCCTTCGTCTTCTCAGCTTGCCGCGGCCGTGAGGTCGACGGCTGCTGTGGAGAATCGTTGTTGGCGAAGTCTATCAGGCTCCGTATAGTGGCCCTCCATTCTTCGGCCTTGTCGGCCGCTGGAGGAAAGTCGAGGAGCAGTTGCGCTCTTGCGAGCGCTTCCGCTGGAGTGGAGGGGAACGCGGGCGAGCGGTGCAAGGAGCGGGATACGCTCGGACTTCTAACAACGTTAGAAGGAGCGGGGTCCCGCGCCGGCGCCTTCGCTTTGCTGGTGCCCGGACGGGGGTCCGGGGCGTCCCGCGAGCCTCCGGTTTGGCCTTGCCCCAGCAAGCGGATACCACCTCCCGTGGTATGGCGCTGCTGGGTCGTCGTGTGTTAAGATGGACGCAGCGCGTCCACGGAGACCGAGGTTCGGTCATCCGTCCTGTTCTTGGATCTGGTGGCGCCGTGAGTGTCCTCACCGGCGGTCACCCTTCCGACGGCATCTCCCCCGCCCACCGTTGGCTCTGGTGGCGGCGGGTGAGACGCAGACGGGCCTCCGATCTCCGAAGCCTTCTTCTTCGGGGCCATGGAGTTGTCGCTGATGAAGTTGCTGATGAAGCTGGAGAGGTTGATGAAGAATGCGCCCGCGCGAACGCCGGATCAGGTTCGCACAACCTCGACGCCCCCTACCTGGCGCGCCAAAGATGTCGGGGGAAACTGTCCGCCACGAACACCTATGGGACCGGAGCCCCTTGTCTGTGCGGTACGAGGGCGGAGGGAGCACAAAGAGCAGATCGTAGCGAGCACGCGGGCAGTTTTACCCAGGTTCGGGCCGCGGTAGACGCGTAAAACCCTACTCCTGCTTGGTTGTGTATTGAGTTTGAGCGCTCGGGAGCTTGAAGAAGCAGCTACACCAGGCGCGAGAGTGATCTAGGTTCCGAACCCCCTCCACGTTGTGCATGGGCCTCCTTTTATAGTGTAAGGGGTCACCGACAGGTGCCAACGTAGGAGAAAGGGGTAAAAATGTAAAAGAGGTGGTAGTTGTAACAGTGCGGGAACAGTGGAGCTACAGTACAGAACAGTGGTCTATACCTACTTTAACAGTGGGGGACAAGGGCATTTAATTCCCGTCGCCGTCGACCCCGAAAGCTCCCGCCTTAGCGTCTCCGTCTGCCACGGCGATGGATCCATCACCGTGGAGTGCCACCGTGTACCCCAGGCTGCACAGCCATCCGCCACGCGTCTCTGGATAGGCCCCAGGGCGACGCGTGGGCCGATGAGCTGGAGCGTAGGCACACAGCGCAGTCTCCCCGACAAGCACCTTGCCGGGGTCTTGAACTTGCCGGGCCCGGGAGCTTGCCGCTCCCCGGGCTCTTGCCGGGGCGCATATAGCGCCGAGGCGTTGTCTTCTAGTCTTCCTGGCAAGCTCCTCTTGCCAGGGTCTTGTGTTAGCAGGGCAGTCTTGAGCCTGGTACGGCCTTCCCGGCAAGCTCCTCTTGCCGGGGTCTCGGTCTCATGTCTTGTATACTTTGTTTTTGAATGGTTTAATAGGGAGTAGGAAAGGTCTCCGGCGAGCACGCGGTAAACCCTGCCGCGGGAAGCTGCAACTGCCCGTGCACAAGTTGGGGTACTAAGGTACCCCTACCTTAGTACACCGACAAAGCTGATCAATAGGTTTCAGCCATGGCTATCCTCTCTAGCAATTTTGTGATGTCAGATTTTAGCCATATTTTTTGCGATCATTTTCTCAGAATTCTCATAAGCATCCTCCTTGAATATGTAGGAATATTGTGTCAAGAAGAACGATTGGATAGAGCTTATCACGGCAAGCTACAGGTCGTACCTAGCAGACAAGCATTGTCTCATGAAAGTTTACCTTTTGTAGATGTACAAATTGATGTAGAAAAGGTATTTAATTTCATCTATACATGACCAATTGCTTGCTGTACATTTGATTAAATAAAGCGATAAATCAGACCATAAGTAAAGTACTTAATAATTAAGTGGATAGTGTATGTTTGGTGAACCTAGATATATGTATGGACAATAAAGAGACAAGGTATTTCAAAATTTATTTTCATGCTTATATACACAAGAACTACAACATAAATACGGTTGAAGCTTTACTGCAATATTAAGCTGTAACATATATGTGTGGTGAATCAAGATTGAGCACCTCATTATTTTTCTTCGATTAGGACGATATAAATTCTTTAATCCATTGAGTTCCTTGTATTGCATATTGTAAAAGTTATTTTCATGCATATATATATGACAACTGCAGTGTAAATACGGTTCAAGCTCTGTGATGTCATATTAAATTCTAACATATATGTGTGGTGAATATAGATTGATCATCCCATTCATTTGCGGGATACGTTTTCCTTAGTCCGTTGAGTTACCTCTATTGCATATTTAAAAAATGGCTTCTTCACTCGGTTAGATCATTTGAACATGCCAAGTCCAGTGATGGTAGCTTTACTCAGTTTGAATATTACTATAGCTTAGTAGGTTCTTCCAAGAATTTCTTTTGTGTTCCCTCTCTTTCTAGACACGCACGCACGCTCGCGTTCCGTGGTTAATTTTGTAGAGGGTAAAAAGTTGAGGACTTATTGTTATGTCTAATTGTTGACATGCCAACGGAAGTGCTTGATTGTCTTATAAGCTAGAATTCTTACTGGGCTTGTTTTGTTTTATTTTCCAAAAACCCCATGATTTTATCGTAATCCCAAATTGCCGAGGTGGATTAGAATAAGGAGAATCCAAGCCTAATTCTTATATAGTTGTAATGCACCATATATACATTGAAGTAGTATTTGTGTTCTTCCTGATGAATCCATGTATTATCACACTTTGAAAAACATAAATATTTGATGCAGCAAATATGTAGTTCCCCAGGTGTTCTGACATAGCTCAGTTTATTATGGAAGTCATCGAACAGAAGAACCAGTCTCTCTCTCTCTCTCTCTCTCTCTCTCTCTCTCTCTGTGTGTGTGTGTGTGTGTGTGTGTGTGCGTAGAACGAATGACCTACTTTTTTTGGTTAATAAGTCTAATCCCCCCCCCTATATATGCAAGGCTCATGAACGTTTTCTTCATTTGTTTGGACCAATAAAGCTGGAAGATTTTATGCCATGGTCTGAATTTTTTTGTATAATCATTCCTCATAGGAGGTAGCAAACATGTCATAACGCATTCTGATGCTTCCAGGCCAAAGTTAATGAGCTTTACATATTGATTTCCTCGCTTTTGTCTGTTGAGCAGTTCAAGGTAATGTTGTACCACCTATGTATCTCACATATTTGTGTATTCTATCTTCAGTAGAGCTGTTGCGTTGGTCTGCTTGTACCATTCAGTCTTTGATCACTACCACCTATGTATCTCACATATTTGTGCCTTATATCTTCAGTAGAGCTGTTGAGTTGGTCTGCTTGTAACATTTAGTCTTCCATCCCTGTGTTTTAATAGTTCAAATTGACATCTGGAATCATTACCAAAAGATGAATGACTAAAAGTTGATCAATCTCAGTGAGACACTTGAGGAAGATCAACTTATGATGGATCAAGAAGTGTTGTGTTTCTTATCATGCACTATTCTCTTTTCTGAAACATTGAAGGTTACTGTTATGTTTATCAACATCATGGCTCATGTTCATTTGCTGTGTTGACTTGCATCTCTTTTCTCAGTCTAATGGTTTGTTGTTGCATGCCACCTGTCTGTAGATGAATATACGTTTGTGCACATTCATTATGCTATGATATGGACATATGATTTTGCAGTACTTGTATTAAGATGTGAGATGAATATCCATTGTGAGTTTATTTCTGCTACATGTCAATGTACTCATGTTATCTTTCCAGGCTTCCGATGCTAAAATTAGATTTACTATGTTTGCCAATTGAAAGTTTACATGTATTTCAGTTGTTGTTGTATCATCTGGGCTGCTTGTTTTCTCGCTAAACTGAGCCTATTATTGTATAGTCACGTTAACAAACACGGCTACGACGACTTGATTAGTGCGCATAATCCCGCCTTAAGAGGCGCCACTAGGTGGCGCCCCAACCACTAGTTAACTTAACATGGTGATTGCAGGTACATTCGGCAAATGGGGCTACATCAACAACACAATTAAGAATGGAGGACTAGTAACAAAACACATAACAACAACAGCCCAACATTTTATTCTAGAGTAAGTGAAACTATTGGTGAAAAATTCATGACCTGACAAAAAAGTGAGAAACTTACATCTTAAGAACTCTGCTGCAGACATTGGACAAAATGCAAAACGAAGCTACACCAAGCGAAGAAGGCGCAACAGAACCGACCCCTGGAACGCAGACCTGCCTGCCACCATGAATTTGGAACAGGTGGGCACATTAATAAAATTTCTGAAACAAGTACATATCATACAAGTTGAAACTAGTAAGAAGAAGAAATCGGAAAGAAAATGCTAAGTATCCAGGAGACTGATGATGTTCACCCCAGTTCAGCAGCAACAAAAACAAACTCAAATAGTTGCCACAGCAATGAAGAAAGAGAAAGGGGAGAATCAGAGCACTCACAACAAATGCAAACTCCGAAGATGATACTAACAGAATGTCCTGGTGAGAGACTTTCGGAAGCTTACCCATTAAACTAAAACCTATAAATTGCAGAGCTGAAGCATCAATATTACACTAAAAATTAGGGCGAAAATTACACTATAAATAAAAAAATAAAAGCAAGGAGGCTTAGACTGTAAATCTGGGATAACACTGCATTATTGGAAACATTACACTTTAAATACATAGAATAAGCAAGGCGTTCACACTGTAAAACTAGGGTTACACTAGAATTCTTGGAAAGATTACACTGTAAACAGGACATAGTTCATAACTGCAACGCAACGACACTCGAACAATCAACAAGAATGAAAGGCAAAATTCCAGGAATTACATAACCGAATCATACAAACTTACACTGTAAAAAATGGGAATTACACAATATAACTCTGGGATAACATGTAAGCAGCATGTGAATTACACAGTAACTCTGGGGTTAATTACACCGAAACTCTGGGAAAAATTACACAGCAACTCTGGGGTATATTACACTGAAACTCTGGGGTAATTATACAGTAACTCTGGGGGTAATCACACAGTGTAAATCTCTAGGGTCAAGTACATATAATAAGCATGAGAATTACTGTAGGATCGAAAGTATGTCTAGAGGGGGGGTGATTAGACTACTTGTAAATATAAAAATTCTGCCTTTTGACAAAGAACAGTTTTTGGCAGATTCACAATTATGATCAAGTCAAGCATCACCCTACACATGCAATTCTAGAGTATAGGCAGCGGAAAGTAAATTGCACATGTAGTAAAGAGAGGTGGAGAAGAGCAAACGCAATTTGGAGACGCGGTGATTTTTCCCGTGGTTCCGATAGGTGGTGCTATCGTACATCCACGTTGATGGAGACTTCAACCCACGGAGGGTAACGGCTGCGCGAGTCCACGGAGGGCTCCACCCACGAAGGGTCCACGAAGAAGCAACCTTGTCTATTTCATCATGGCCTACGCCCACGGAGGGCTAGCCTTACTCGGGGTAGATCTTCACGAAGTAGGCGATCTCCTTGCCCTTACAAACTTCTTGGTTCAACTCCACATCTCGATTACGGAGGCTCCCAAGCGACACCTAACCGATCTAGGAGGCACCACCCTCCAAAAGGTAATAGATGTTGTAGATGATGATGACCTCCTTGCTCTTGTGCTTCAAATGATAATCTCCCCAACACTCAACTCTCCTCACTGATTTGGCTGTGGTGGAAGAAAGGATTGAGTGGAAAGCAACTTGGGAAGGTTAGAGATCAAGTTTCATATGGTGGGAGTGGAGCAACTTGATCTCAACACAAGGATAGGTAGTTCTCTTCTCAGAAATGTAAGGTAGGAGTGGTAGTTCTTTTCTGATGGCTCTCTCCACGAATGAAGAGGGGGTGGAGGGGTATATATAGCCTCCACACAAAATCCAACCGTTACACACATATTTGAGCAATCTCGGTGGGACCGAAGTGGACAACTCGGTGAGACCGAAAGTTCAAATAATGTGAACGTTGGGGTTTTCGGTGGGACCGAAAATACCATCTCGGTTAGACCGATTTGAGCAAAGACAGGAGCATGCCAGTTTCGGTAAGACCGACTTTATCATCTCGGTGACACCGATTTGATGACAGAAGGTTACAGAAGCTTGGCAGCCCATGTTTCGGTGAAACCGATTTCAAACTCGGAATATCCGATTTTTCTAGGGTTTGGCTTATGGATGAGGTGGTTCATCTCGGTGTGACTGAGTGTGGAATATCGGTGGGACCGAGATTACTTATGAGTGTATTTTGTAGTGAAGGTTGCTGATAGTTTAGGGAGATATATCACTAAGCACTTGAGCAACCAGATCATCAACATAACCTCATCCCCTTTTAATAGTATTGGCTTTTCCTATGGACTCAATGTGATCTTGGATCACTAAACCAAAAATGGAGTCTTGAGCTTTTGCCAATGCTTGCCTTAGCATTTTGAGGGGTCCACTTCTTCAGTTATTGCCATACCCATATCACTGAACTTCTCTGAAATGATTCTCAAGTAACTATTAGTTCAATGATATATATGTTGTTATTAATTGCCAAAACCACCCGGGGATTAGTTGCACTTTCAATCTCCCCCTTTTTGGTAATTGATGACAACATATAGATCAAAGCTTTGACAATGGATATAATCAATGAATAATATCGTCGCTTTGAGAAGTATGTGATAAGCAAGAGCTCCCCCTAAATTTGTGCATTATTTAAGATTTGTGTTTGAATGCAAATGCACAATCGATTAGGATCATGGGTCACTCTTCCATGTCACATACATCGTGGTGGAGCGCAGAAAATGATAAGAATGAATAGCATGCACCCAATCACCAAGACAAGAGTAAATAGTCATACAAGATAGGAATGAGTTATGATAAGCATTAAGCACACATTAAAGCATAGTACGACCAAGCACTCATTAAGGTAGCATCAAACGTAGTATCAAGCACACTGAAAGTTTCGAAAACCAAAAGTATCTCAAAGAAACCGCAAAAGAACGAAAGAGCAATTGCGCAAAGACAACAGCACTCTCTCTCTCGAAGCCCTATGATCTATACAATTGCTCCCCCTTTGGCAACAAGTTACCAAAAAGTTCGAAAAAGCATAGAGCTAAACGTCACTGTGGGCTCTGCTGGCGGCTCCCGTCTGGGTTGATGTCGGAGTAGATATGACGGCATCGGCGAAGACTTCAGCTGATGTCTGTGCTGGAGGAGTGGACACTGGAGCTGTAGCTGGAGTAACTGCTGGAGCTGTGGGAGGTGCTGAAGTTGTAGTCGTGGTGTCAGTCACTGGAATAGCAGCTGATCGGGATCCTCTGGGAACCGGAGCAGTCTGGCGATGAGAGTCCTGGACTAAGTCATCCTGCAACTCTGCCTTGTCCTGCTTTGCTTCCTCCATGTCTGCCTCAAGCTTGTTGACGGACACTTGAATTTCAGTCAGCTTCACGTCCAGAGCGTGGATCTTCTCGTCAACAATCCTCTCTAGGCTCTCCTGAGACTGTTCAATGCTGGCCAGGCGTTGTTCAATCCTTTGGGTAGCTTCAAGAATCTGTTCTCCGAAACTCTTTGGTTTAGCTGCTGCTGCTGCTGCTTCTTTGTCAGCTTTGGCTTTCTTAGCAGCTTCGATCTTGGCTTGACCTTCAACAGATGTTGGATCCTCCTCGTCCATCACAACAACATTATCTTCATGCTCTGGCTGCAGGGGTAAGTGTTTCCTATCCAACAAGAATTTGCCCGTGCCAAACTTGGCATTGATAAGCATCTGAATCTGTGGGGCAAATCCACATGACCTTTTCTGGTCAGCCGCAGTCCTCTTAATGGTCTCTACCATCAAGTCCATCACCTTGAAAGGTGCTTTCTCATCAAGTATATGCAGCATGTTGATAGAATATCCTCTGATCATGCGATGATCTCCAGACTTGGGCATCAAGGTATGCCTCAAAATAGTGTTAGTGGTAGGTAAGCCTGCCTGGAGATGGTAGACTGAGCCGAGCTTCCACACTTCCAAATCTGCTGCGGGGATCTCCTTGTACATGTTCTTCATGGAATCATGATTCTTCTTTGGAATCCCATAGACATCAATGTCATCCTCTCGTTGCACTGGAGAATTCAGAAGTTCTGCCCATTCTTCAACAGAAGAAGAATACCTTTGACCTTCAGTCATCCAGGTGATCTTTCCATCAGGATAGAAATGAGATGTGGCATAGAATTGCATAATCATCTCATCATTCCAACTAGTCAACTCCTGACCCACAAACTCTGCAACTCCACATGCAGTGAAGCTTTCATGCACATGGGGAAAGAAATCTCTGTGCTCTTCGCTGTCAATGTATTCCCAGTCAATGTATCTGGTGTCTGCGACTATGGGCTTCTTGTCCATCAGCACGGTCTCATAGAAGTCCTGCTGCTCTCTGGTGTGGAATCTGGGATCTACAGCAGTTCTTCTCCTCACGGCATATGGGTCAGCTTGTCTCCATAGCCTGAGACCTCTATCTTTCCTTGCCTTCATATCCTCGGCTTGAGGATGAGCATCATTGTGAAGTGGCAGTTTTGGACGGAGTTTCAGCAACACTTGTCCTTCCTCATCAGACTCAGATGGTGGCACATCACCCTTGTTCTTCTCAGATGCTGGAATGTTTCTGGTAGTCCTCTTGGGCTTGGCAGTAGGCTTTGCTGGAGCTGCCTTAGCTTGAGCAGATTTCTTGGGCTTTGAAGTGGCTCCAGCCCTAATGGCATCACCCATGAGCTTCTGCTTCTGAGGAGCAGGCTGGGGTGCTTCTTCTTCTTCTTCATCCTCAACTGCTGCATCTGCATGAGGATCACTATACACAACCCTCTTTCTCTTGGAGGTTTTCTTCACTTTGCTTGGGGCTGGCTCTCCCAAGTTCAGCTTCTTGGCAACAGTTGACTGCTTGACTTTGCTGGTGCCCTTCTTTGCTTGCTGACCTTGTTGCTCTTTGGCAACAACCTTCCTCTTAGGCTTTGAGGTCACCTCTTCCTCAGCAATGAAATCAGAATCCTCATCATCGGAATTCTTCTCCTTTCTAGCTCTGGTGGCTGCAGGAGGCAAGCCACTTGGTGTACTCCTCTCACCATCATCAAATGGGCTACTAGTCTCTGGACTAGTGTCTGCCTCAGGAATGTCTGCGATAGGTGATTCTGACCTGTTCTGACTGTCACTGGCATCTGACATGGCTGACAACCTGTGAATAGATAAGGTATAGGCAGAGAAGAAGAGTTATCACAAACTGCAGAAGTTTTTGCAAAAAAAAATGAGTTCAAATTTTAGTTTTAAGTTTTCACAGAAGACATATCGGTCAGGCCGAGTTTAAATTTCGGTGAATCCGAAGTGTTAAACAGAGGCTTTACACACCACTTTCGGTTTGACCGAAGTGGGTTTCGGTCCTGCCGAAACACTAGGGTTTCACAGAAACTGTATTTCGGTCACACCGATTTGCACAACTCGGTTGGACCGAAGGGTGCAGTGCAATGGCCAGAGGCCGAATCGGTCACACCGAAATTTTAAAATCGGTTTCACCGAGATGTGTTCCGTGGAAACCTAACCCTAAAAATTTTACTCGAAGCTAGTTCAAACAAACCGATCTGGTGTAAAGGAAGATTTAAATCGTGGCCAGATATTGGGCAAACCAAACGTGCATTGAATCGGAGATGGGAGCACGAGTGGGATCAAGACTCACCCTAACTTGGTGGAGTCTCTCTACGGCGGCAACGGCGCGGAGGAGAAGTCCGTTGACGGCGATGGAGACCTGCGGCGAGGGCGCACAGGCGACGATGGCGACGATCCGGATATCAAGGCGACGGCAGCAGGGGATGTGGGGCGAAAACGTTTGAAGGAGTAATCAACGCGCGCTGCCCTCAGTATATATATCCCTTTGCTGTCGGTGAGACCGAGTTGAAAAACTCGGTGGCACCGAGATGGATAACTGTCAGGCAGTTATGCATTTCGGTCACGCCGAAAATTACAACTCGGTTTCACTGAGATGAAACCTAGATCAGTCTAAATGCTTTCGGTTTGACCAAGTTTGAATGAGTTGGTCTGACCGAAATCACTTAGAAGGTTTTGGAAGTTAGCCCTTGACGGATCGGTGGCTCCGAGTGCTCCTCACTCGGAGGGTCCGAAAATGACTTGTTCAAAGTTTGTGATATAAGCATGAATAGAATTTGAGACAAGAAAGCATAGATAGCTAGGGGAGGTACTTAGGCATTCTTGTCCATCCATTTGGCCAGAAAAATCAAAACAACCAAAACAACAAATGGATGTCCTCGAATGGATAAAATTATGCATTCAACATGCTCACACAATAAGATATCAAATGAAATATGTGTCAAACATGCACAACCGAAACTCTAGCTACTAGCACACAATTTGTCGATGACTAGGTCATCTTTATATGAGTATTTTGACTTAGGAGCCAAATGAGAACATTTGATCATAGGTCATACTCATCGTTTAAGCACAAGTGGGGTTACCACTTTTACATAAAGCATTGATGTGTTCACATCATTTGAAGATGCTTTAGCTCAATTTTTTAGAGCAAAGCTCCCCCTAGATGTGAGAACCCCTTTTAAAGGGTCAAACTAACCTTGGGTTGTCGTAGAAGACTTCATGTAGATGTTGAAGATGTGGATGCTCAATGTTGATGGAGATCATCAAGAGTTGGGAGCTATCCTTTGGATTAGGGCACTTTCAATACCTACATGGGTTAGTCCCACAAGGAACAAACAAGGATATCCATGGACATAGATTGAAGTCCATGAAAGCAATGATTACCTTGTCCCTTGACTTACCAACAAGAGGGTTTGTGACTCCATGAACTAGTGCACGATATGGAAGTTGATTGCACAAGTTCTTTGCCAAAATGAATGTGAGTGAAGTATGTTGGCGGAGTCACCCTCAAGAACTTTCTAGTTCTTTTTCTTCGGGATCCACATCATCTTGATGGCAATCCTTGGGGTTGTAGTTGAGCTTGACGAAGTAGAACTTGACGTTTCCTTGGGAACCCACTTGACCATGGCTTGAGGTGCTTCAATGAATGCATCAATCTCCTCTTGAAGCTTGTCCTTGGCTTTCAGCTTGTGGTCTTGTGGTGGAAGGTCATCTTGAGCTTGTTCCACATTGGAAGAAATAGGATCATACTTCTCCTTTTGAGAAACAAAATGTGGAGTAGGATATTGACCTTCTTCCCACTCAACACCTTCGGCGTTGAACTTTCGCTCAAAACCAATCCCTTGATTCTTCCGGTGCCTTCCTTGCTTGCGAATAATTTCCTCAAAGTTCTTGCTTCCGGCAAGGCTCTTGTAGACACCTTTCTCTATGATCCCTTTCAATAGACTATTCTCTTGCTCAAGTGTAACTTGGCTTGAAACATTGTTAGTGGAATCACGAGAACTACTAGAAGCAACAATATTGGATTTAGCATGGTTATTGTTACTACTAGAGGAAGAATTTTTCTTATGCTTGTCATGCTTAGTCTTAATGGGTGGCAAGAAATTAGACAAGAGAAGTCGTTTGGCAAGATATGAAGAACTCTTCTTTCGAAGATCGTCATTGATCGCTTCTAGAAACTCATGTTCTTGCTCTAGAGTGAGCTTCTCGAAGCGTAGCTTCTCATGAGATCTTAAGAGCTCTCTATGATCTTCTTGAGTTGTTTCTTGAGCTAACTTAAGAGTGTTTAGTTCTTTAGTTAGACGCTCAATCTCCTTCATAGCATTGTCATTCGACTCTTCTCGACTATAAAGACTACTAGCATTTTCATCGTTACTAGGCTCACTAGATTTATCATGCAAGAGCTCATCTTCACCAAGCAAGTCATCCTCATCACTATTGAAGTCAATGAATGCAGGGTGTGATACCTTGGGGCCTTTAGCCATGAAGCATCTTCCAATTCCCTCATTTGGTGAATCAAATAAGTCGTAGGAGTTGGAGTTGGAGGATACGAGAGCAAGACCGGCAACACCTTCATCTTGACTGTAGTCGGAGTCGGAGTGATAGCTTCCATCGGATTGATTGTCGGAGTCGGAGCCGGAGACCCATTCACCTACATGAGCTTGATGTCTTCTTCTTGTGTAGCTCCTTGATGACTTGTCTTTCCTCTCCGAATCCTTGCTTCTCCGAGAGGGTCTTCGTTCATAACGATCATCTCTACTCCTTCTCTCTTTCCGAGATGACTCATCTCTTGAGCTTCTTCTTCTTGGAGATTCTTCTCTTCTCTTGTGGGGAGCCGTACACTCATTTGAGTAGTGTCCGGGTCTTCCACAATTGTAGCAGTTTCGATCACGACTAGAAGATCTCTTTTCATCATATGATCTAGACTTTGAGCTTCTCTCTTTGCCTCTATACTTGTAGAATTTGTTGAAGTTCTTAACCATTAGGCTTATCTCTTCATTGGAAACTAACTTGTCACTTGAGGTTGTGGAAGCATCACTTGTAGCTTTGTAAGCACCACTTGACTTGTTGTGAAGCTCTTCCTTATCCTTAAGTGTCATCTCATGAGCAACAATTCTTCCAATGACTTCAGTTGGCTTGAGAGTCTTGTAGTTTGGCATCATTTGGATCAAAGTGCACACGGTGTCATACTTTCCATCCAAAGCTCTGAGAATCTTCTTGATGATGAATCGATCGGTCATTTCTTCGCTTCCTAAGCCGTCAATCTCATTTGTGATGAGAGCAAGCCTAGAGTACATTTCAGCGACTCCTTCACCATCCTTCATCTTGAACTTGTCAAGTTGACCTTGAAGAATATCTAGCTTTGATTCCTTCACAGACTCGGTACCTTCGTGCATTTCAACCAAAGTATCCCAAATCTCTTTTGCATTCTCAAGACGGCTGATTTTGTTGAACTCCTCGGGACACAAGGCATTGAAGAGAATGTCACAAGCTTGAGCATTGTTTTGCAACATCCATAATTCTTCAGGTGTAGCTTCGCGATCCGGGACTTCTCCTTCCTCGAAGAATTCACCTTGCATACCAACACAAATAATCCCCCATGCGGCTGGGTTATGACCAAGAATATGCATTTTCATTTTATGTTTCCAACTAGCAAAATTTGTACCATCAAAGTAAGGACCTCTACGATAATTACCCTCACTAGACGCCATACTCTCCTAGGTTGTGAAACCAAGCTTATGGAGTCCAATGCAATGGAAACCAAAACAATGGAGACCAAGGCTCTGATACCACTTGTAGGATCGAAAGTATGTCTAGAGGGGGGGGGGGTGATTAGACTACTTGTAAATATAAAAATTCTGCCTTTTGACAAAGAACAGTTTTTGGCAGATTCACAATTATGATCAAGTCAAGCATCACCCTACACATGCAATTCTAGAGTATAGGCAGCGGAAAGTAAATTGCACATGTAGTAAAGAGAGGTGGAGAAGAGCAAACACAATTTGGAGACGCGGTGATTTTTCCCGTGGTTCCGATAGGTGGTGCTATCGTACATCCACGTTGATGGAGACTTCAACCCACGGAGGGTAACGGCTGCGCGAGTCCACGGAGGGCTCCACCCACGAAGGGTCCACGAAGAAGCAACCTTGTCTATTCCATCATGGCCTACGCCCACGGAGGGCTAGCCTTACTCGGGGTAGATCTTCACGAAGTAGGCGATCTCCTTGCCCTTACAAACTTCTTGGTTCAACTCCACATCTCGATGACGGAGGCTCCCAAGCGACACCTAACCGATCTAGGAGGCACCACCCTCCAAAAGGTAATAGATGTTGTAGATGATGATGAACTCCTTGCTCTTGTGCTTCAAATGATAATCTCCCCAACACTCAACTCTCCTCACTGATTTGGCTGTGGTGGAAGAAAGGATTGAGTGGAAAGCAACTTGGGAAGGTTAGAGATCAAGTTTCATATGGTGGGAGTGGAGCAACTTGATCTCAACACAAGGATAGGTAGTTCTCTTCTCAGAAATGTAAGGTAGGAGTGGTAGTTCTTTTCCTATGGCTCTCTCCACGAATGAAGAGGGGGTGGAGGGGTATATATAGCCTCCACACAAAATCCAACCGTTACACACATATTTGAGCAATCTCGGTGGGACCGAAGTGGACAACTCGGTGAGACCGAAAGTTCAAATAATGTGAACGTTGGGGTTTTCGGTGGGACCGAAAATACCATCTCGGTTAGACCGATTTGAGCAAAGACAGGAGCATGCCAGTTTCGGTAAGACCGACTTTATCATCTCGGTGACACCGATTTGATGACAGAAGGTTACAGAAGCTTGGCAGCCCATGTTTCGGTGAAACCGATTTCAAACTCGGAATATCCGATTTTTCTAGGGTTTGGCATATGGCTGAGGTGGTTCATCTCGGTGTGACTGAGTGTGGAATATCGGTGGGACCGAGATTACTTATGAGTGTATTTTGTAGTGAAGGTTGCTGATAGTTTAGGGAGATATATCACTAAGCACTTGAGCAACCAGATCATCAACATAACCTCATCCCCTTTTAATAGTATTGGCTTTTCCTATGGACTCAATGTGATCTTGGATCACTAAACAAAAAATGGAGTCTTGAGCTTTTGCCAATGCTTGCCTTAGCATTTTGAGGGGTCCACTTCTTCAGTTATTGCCATACCCATATCACTGAACTTCTCTGAAATGATTCTCAAGTAACTATTAGTTCAATGATATATATGTTGTTATTAATTGCCAAAACCACCCGGGGATTAGTTGCACTTTCAATTACACAGTAACTCTGGGGGGAATTACACTGCAACTTAGGGGAAAATTACACAGTAACTCTGGCCTATATTACACTGAAACTCTGGACATAATTACACAGTAACTCTAGGATAAATACACTACAGAAACATAAGTAAAATACAGACTCAACACAAACAGA
Source organism: Secale cereale (assembly GCA_902687465.1). Lineage (NCBI taxonomy): Eukaryota > Viridiplantae > Streptophyta > Magnoliopsida > Poales > Poaceae > Secale > Secale cereale. The sequence continues at coordinate 222,315,427 of LR738710.1, read as the reverse complement.
GTTACACTGCAAATCCTGGTTGGTTCAATCAACTAGGAGCATTAACTAATGAAATAATAGAGGAATTGCAGTGCAAAGCACATAAAAATACAAGGAAAAGCGCACAATTCGATAGATAATCAAGATAACCTACATGAACTTCAGAAAATAAATACTAGCAAAAGAACACATAAATTATTGTGCTTGCACTCTAATACATGAGCACTGAAAAAAAACATTGATAAGAACCAACACTCACAAACTAGAGGTAACTACAGGGCTAGAACACAGGGGAAAATAGAAAATGTGACCTGGCAAATACACCAAAAAACAGAGCTAACTGGGGTAAGTCTGATACACCCAGAGGCCATTGATAACACTCAGAGGTCATGGAACCTGTGCACTGCATGTAGTAGAGGCCACTGATAACAACTAACTACGACTAAACCTACCAAAATCCATGTATCTACAACCAAAAACCAACAGGATCCACGAACATAAAGACCACCTACCAGCACAAGTCACCAAACTCTAACCACAAAAACACGCATCTGAAACCCTGCATCTAATCCATACATCTACATCTAACAAAAAAATGAGACATCTACCAGCGCCTACACAAGAGTAGATGGGGAACAATGGAGGATTACGCATGCCAGGAAACAGAGTCAACCGCTAAAACTACAAGCGCCTACCACGAATCTACAACTACACGGCGGCTACAAACACCAATCACGAAGCCACAAAGAAATCACGGCAGCAATTCACCAAGATCTGGAAGCTACACACCCAGAAACAATAAAAAAATCATGCGTGAGAGGGAGAATGACGAGGCCAACCAACCGATGACGTCATGAATCGAAGAGAAAGGGGAGAGAAATCAAGCTCGACAGGTGGGGAGGGGGGGGGGGTCTCGGAATCGACATGAACAACACGAATCGCCTGGTTTCCTCCTCCGCTCGAGCGCCTCTTCCTTTCTCTCTCTGCCTTATCGAAACAGTGACTCTCGAATGGAAAGGGAAAACCGTGCCGAAAATTCAGATAGGACAAAACCAAACAGGGGTTGGGCGGGCGTTGCGGTAACGGGCTGAGACAGAAAACCGACCGACAGCAAAAACCAGCCCGAAAACCAAACCTCACAGCGTGAATCTCTGCGCAAGAGCGGACGGAGAGAGATTTAAATACAAGCGAATTGAAAAACAGTCAACTGTAAAATAGCAAATCCGTAAATCATATAGGATTAGCAAGGAGCGTTTGGTTTCATAAGACAAGCAAAGGAATTGTAAAAAAAAGATTTGAGTGGATGTTATATTTCCTATAAAATGTAGTACAAAAGATTCAATTGGAAAATTTTCTATGGAATTCAATCCTATGAATCTAAAAACAAACATAGGAAAAATTTCAAAGAATTTCAATCCTCCGAAAATCATATAGAATTCCTTTGAGTCAAAGGAGCCCTCAGATGATATCTATCATTTACCCTTTTTTTTTTTTACTTTGCAGCCAAATGACTTACAACCGGATGCAAATAATGCGTAGACCCTTTT
>LR738710.1:222294594-222313755 GCA_902687465.1 Secale cereale | reverse complement strand
TTTTTTGACTTTGCAGCCAAATGACTTACAACCGGATGCAAATAATGCGTAGCTCAAGAAAGGCACACTTCTGAAACATCATGTTAATTTCACATCGTCATCTTTCACTACGCTACAACCGGGGCAAACACTACTTCTCTACTGATGCTAACCAATAGACCAACAATTCAGTTCTAAAATCGAAAGAGAAAACACTACAGCTCCATTCTTGAATTCATCCCCCCCGGGAAACTCAAACCCAATCATGTTGCCGGAAACTCAAGCTGCCGACGGCGATGTCATCCTTGGTGGTGACCGAGCTCTCGAGATGGCTGAATGAGTACCGGTGCCTTGCTGCATCGCCTGAAATTTGAGGGAAAATGATGTTAGAATTAACATGGCATAATGAGAGGTGTTCATTGTTCATCCAGGAATAAAAACGCACCGGGCGTCTTCCCAAAAAGGTTTATGTGGGTCTTGTTGCAGACTGGGCAAGCCAGGTTGACGGCGACCCAAGGCTTGATGCACTGCCCATGAAAGACGTGGCCGCAATTCAGCCTTTCCGGTGCCCACCTACTCGGCTCTTTTTCGTACCGGCGGCCACATATCGGACAGCCGGTGGCTTGGACTCCGGCTCCCTCGCCGGCGCCGCTGCTTTCGCCCGTGTGGACGACCGCTGCGTCGGCCGAGAGTCGCCCGGCGCCGCTCTCTCCGATGCGGACGGCCGCTGCGTCGGCCGGGAGTCGCCCGGCGCCGCTCTCTCCGATGAGGACGGCCGCTGCGTCGGCCGAGAGTCGCCCGGCGCCGCTCTCTCCGATGCGGACGGCCGCTGCGTCGGCCGAGAGTCGCCCGGCGCCGCTCTCTCCGATCCGAACGGCCGCTGTCCCGGCCGGGGGTCGCTCGCGCCGAGGGATCGCAGCTGGAGCCCTGGGCTTCTGCTTCCGCCGGCGGATGCAGCAGACAGCCAGGACCAGCAGCCCCACGGCGGCGAGGACCAGCAAGACGATGATGACGATCCAGGCAGTGTCGAGCGACTTGCTGGAGGCTGGCTTGTCGGTGGGTTCCGTACGATGTAAGCCGATGGGATCCATCTTGCATACAGCCGGAGAGGAGGATCAAAGCCGTTATATAGCGCGGCGGAGGGGCGGAGCCACAGTACGACGTCGCCATTTCTGGCAGGAGCCGTTAGGCCAAGACGGAGAGGCAACGGGCGGTTCAGAGGAGGAATGCTACGTCCGGGGCATATGTGGATGTATCCGTTGGGGACGGGAAGAGGGAGCAGTCGGAGTGGAGAAGCGAAGCGCGACGGAGGGCCGAGCCACTGTACGACGTCGCCATTTCTGGCAGGAGCCGTTAGGCCAAGGCGGAGCGGCGACGCGCGGTTCAGAGGAGGAATGCGACGTCCGGCGCATATGTGGAAGTGTCCGTTGGGGAAGGGAAGAGGGAGGGTGGATTCTCGCGGAGTTCAGGCCAATTTGATCTCGAGGTAGGAGAAGGGGGAATAGTGAAGCGAATCAATCTTTTTCTCATACGCTGAATGTGGGACCCGGATTTCATTATTTTTCATATCATATAACAGAACAAATGTTTCAAACTGCTGAACAAAAAAGCAAACGAAAAAGCTCCTGGTAGGTAGGGAGGTCCACTATCAGATCTCTAGCTTGGCAACTCGGATGTAGCCCTACCACACTGCATAGAAAGTTCAAGCTAAGATTGATAAAGAGACACACAAACTGTGTGAAGCCAGCTCTAAAGGAAAAGAATAAGAAGGATAGGATGGAATTTTGTATGTCTATGCTTGATGAGACAACGATAGAAACTTCAAGGCCTAAATTCAAGACAATGCATAATGTTGTGCATATTGATGAGAAATGGTTCAATATGACGAAGAAAAATAAGACCTACTATCTGCTGGATGGGGAGGAGGAGCCTACGAGGCCTATACATGGCAACAGTATTGGCAAGGTGATGTTCTTAACGGCCGTTGCTAGGCCAAGGTGGGACCGTGAAGGAAACGTGACTTTCTCTGGGAAAATCGGTATATGGCCATTCGTGAAAGAAGTTCCTGCTCAAAGGAGAAGTGATAACAGGCCCAGAGGTACAATAGAGACAAAGTCAATAAAGGTCGACAGAAAAGTGATGAGGGAGTTCCTAATAGAGAAGGTCTTGCCGGCGATACAAGCAGTTTGGCCTGAAAGTGATGCTGGACAGACCATCTACATTCAGCAGGATAATGCTAAGCCCCATATCTTGCCAAATGACTTGGAATTTCTAGCGGCTGTCGCACAAACTGGACTTGACATCAGAATAATACAACAACCTCCCAACAGTCCTGATCTGAATGTGCTTGACCTTGGATTTTTCAACTCGCTGCAATCCTTGACAGATTGTCTGAGTCCTAAAACACTACAAGACCTTATTACTGGTGTTTTGGAGGAATTTGAAGGCTATGATGTTTACAAGCTTAACAGAATTTTTCTAACTCTGCAAACATGCATGATTGAGATCCTGAATCATGCAGGGGGCAATGGGTATAAAACACCACATGTTAATAAGGAAAGGCTTGAGGGTCTTGGGCAGCTACCTCCAAGACTGACATGCCCTCAAGAGGTTTACGCAAATGCCCTACACAACTTAGGGCTAATGGAGAGGGTTCAGTAATGGAAGAGGCCTGAGATGCTTGTTGTCAAGAGACCCGCGATGCTTGTTGTCAAGAGACCCGCGATGCTTGTTGTTAATAGACCTGAGATGCTTGTTGCCAAGAGACTTGAGATGCTTGTTGCTAAGAGACCTGAGATGCTTGTCGCCAAGAGACCAGAGATGCCTGTTGCTAAGAGACTTGAGATGCTTGTTGTCAAGAGACTTGAGATGCTTGTTGCTAAGAGACCTGAGATGCTTGTTGCTAAGAGACTTGAGATGCTTGTCGCCAAGAGACCCGAGATGCTTGTTGTCAAGAGACCTGCGATGCTTGTTGTCAAGAGACCTGTGATGCTTGTTGTCAAGAGACCTGAGATGCTTGTTGCCAAGAGACCTGAGATGCTTGTTGTCAAGAGACCTGAGATGCTTGTTGCCAAGAGACCTGAGATGCTTGTTGTCAAGAGACCTGAGATGCTTGTTGTCATGAGACCTGAGATGAGGCTTATGGAGTATGCTTGTTGCATCCTTGTGATTCTTTGTGTGGAGTATGATTATAATCCATATTTGAGTATGTTTGCAAAGGCTTGTGTGCAGTGGATTTTTTTACTCCATTTGTATGATCATTTTTACTCCATATGTTTGCATCGGCTTGTGTGGAGTGAACTCTCTTATTTTCTTAGGATGAAAGGACTAGAAGAGGAAAGGAGTGGAATAGAAGAGGAGAGGATTAATTTAGATTTAATTAACAGAAAAGGTTTCATTTAGATCTAATTAACAGAAAATGTTTACTCTAAGTTTAATTAACTAAAAGGTTTAATTTAAGTTTAATTAACTAAAAGTGTTTAATTTAGATTTAATTAACATAAAATATTTTAATTTCTACTCCTACAGAAATTGGTAATGGAATTGCTACAAATTTTAATTAGGAGTAGATAAGAAAAGAGAAGAGAGGAGAGATAAGAAAAGAGAAAGGAGAGAGAAGAGAGCATGACGGAAACTAACGGAAGGCTCAGTTCACTAAGATAGCCCGTGACAAATGATTGTCATGCTCCTAGCGTATCATAAGCATATCACTGCATACACTTTTTTGACCCAAAATGGCACTGGATTATACTGAACACAGCTTTCATTTCTATGTCCTCATCAGCAGGCTCATCAGTGTCTTGCCTCTTAAACATAGCACACTTTACCCTCTTCATATAATACTTTCACTCATAGCTAATTCCTGACTGATAGGAAAAGGAGGCTATAAATCATACTGAGTGTAGTTGTCCCAAAATGGTGCACGGAAAACAGCAAGACAAGATAATTGCTGCTAATTTAGTGATACAGACAGATCTTTGGTACTTATGTGAGACACATTTTTGCGAAAAGGAAAGGAAAAACTCATGCAAAAAAGTATGGCATGACCCTACAGTTTCTTACTTGGTCTGTGGTGGCCGTCTGTGTGATTTTGCGACATAACATAACTGATAAATGTGTCCTTTTGCATTTTCTTACTCCCTCTTCATATAATACTTTCACTCATAGACACATTTTCAGCAGTGGAGTAGAAGTGAATCAATATGTTCTTTTCATTTGAAACTTTAACAAACTGTACATATACTCAGGTGAGATTCATGGACAAGACAAGCCCAATTGAAATGAGGGTGAGTGCCAATCTGGGTTTATCATCTCATACCTTGTCAGCTAGCTGCTGTTAAATGTCAGAAATCCTTCTCCACTGCAGCTTAAGCGATGGGAACGCAAGAAGTGTAAGCCAAACAGTCTTCCTATGCTGCACAAGATGCATGTCAGGGTCGGCGACACGGTGCAGGTCATCGCAGGACGTGAGAAAGGTAAAGTTGGAGAAGTTGTACGGCTTTACAAGCACAGCAGCACTGTGATAGTGAAGGATCTGAAGTTGAAGTCAAAGCACAAGAAAGGCACAGAGGATGAACCGGGTGAAATTGTCATGGTTAGTACTCCAATCCCTCTTGTCTCCAATCCCTCTTGCCTTGTATGCTCGCATATTTACCTGGCAAGGACATAGATTCAGCGTCAATAATTATTATCTTTTGACAACAGAGGATTGGAACTCTGAATTGAACGACAACTGGAGCAAAACAATCGACCATCGACAGTAAACTTCTGAAGAAATGTTGGAGTGCTGCTGCTGCTTGGTTGATTATACTCCTAGCACTACTCCTAGCATCCGTAACATTTCCTAGCACTACTCCTAGCAGTACACAAGATCATAAGAATCTCCATTTGCTAGCACTACTCCTAGCATCTGACATCAAGTTTTCACGGAGAAGAGACAGTAAGAGGAAGAGAGAGCAATACCTCAAGGAGTCACCTGACGCACAGCCGGGCCACCATGTCCATCCTCTCGCCACCTGACGCAGCAGCTGCTCCTCAAGGAATCGCTCATGGAGGCCGCGCGCAAGGAGGAGGACAGCGGTAGCCGCGGCGACGACAAGCTGCCGCAGGTGGTGTTCGACAGATGGTGTACGACCCGCTCAAGCGCGGGGGCGGGGAGGAGGTGCCGTCGTGGGTCCAGCTGCTCACCATCCTCCTTTCCTTCGGCCCGTCGGCGCTCGGCATCGCGGGGGCGGGGAGGAGGTGCCGTCGCGGGAGCTCCTCGTCACCACAGATGCAGCAGCTCCCCACAGCCGCATAGATCCGGCAGCTCCCCACAGCCGCACAGATCCGGCAGCTCCTCACCGCCACAGTTCCTCTTCCCGCAGCTCCTCCTACTCGAGCAGCTCCTCCGGCGGTAAAAATCGAATCTTGGGACGACGAAGCGAGGACGACGCGAGAGAAAGAGGGCAGCGGCGACGCGGTTAAGGGAGATGCAGCGATGCGGGCGAGGGAGATGCGGCTGCTACGCAGGCGAGGGAGATACACGGCGACGCGGGCGAGGGAGATGCGGCGGCGCCATGGGCGAGGGAGATGCGGTGGGAGAGAAGCAGAGAAGCAGAGAGCGATGCGGTGAGAGAGACTGAGAGAGCGATGCGATGCGGTGAGAGAGCGATGCGGTCGATGCGGTCGAGGGTAAAAAGGGAAAACGCGGATATTTCGTAGCATTAGGAGATTTCAACGTGCAGACTTAAAACGTCATGTATTTCGGAACGGAGGGAGTAGAAGACATTGGTTTTGGTTCGGATTCTCAATTTTGACTTAGTCAAAGCTCTCTGGTTGAAGAGAGTTGTTTAATTTTAATTTGATTCACAATTTTGACTACTCAATAATTTCTCAACTCAATCGGCAACGATCGGCTTATAAAAATGTGTGCACGCACTCTTATCACCTAATAAAAAATTAATACTAAGCGTATATAATTTTGGATTGAGTTCCAATATTTGACTTGGTACACAATTTTTGATGAAGCTCTCTTATTCAAGTGAGGTGTTTAATTTTAAATCTGGTTCATGATTTTGACTGGTGAATGATTTCTCAAATCAATCCAAAACAACCACCTTATAAGAATACATCAGTCTCGCACCCTTTCGCAGCAAAAAGTAAATGCTAACGTGCGACACTGTAGATCAATATGGTATATGTGGCCACCACTGCAAAAGAAAATCCATGCACATGTGTGGGTTAATTTACAAATAATACATAATTGCACACTACAAAGAGACGACACTAAAAAGTTCCAGAACTTCTGGGTCCCGGAACTTCCGGGCTGGCCAGAACTTCCGGGGCACGAAACTTTTATGGCAAGGACGGATAGCTTCTGGGCTCCGAGAGAGGGTGCTCACCTGTGCAAACTCTCTGTGTAGCCCGGAACCTGTCCTGGAACTTCCATCTGCATCCAGAACTTTCGGGGCACGTACAAAAACTGCCTCGACGGTTGGATTTGGAGCCCACCTACAAAGAGTCTTCTTCTTCCCAAAGAATGTGACCACTCCATCTCTCTCTCCTGCATTTTCAGACCTCAATTTCTTGGAGATCTCCCTCCTTAGCCAACCAAAGCTCTTGATCTTTTGAGAAGCAAAGGAGAAGTTCGATCTACACCCTTGCCAAAGCAATTGATCCCCCCTTGTTTTCGTGGTGCATCTCGTTACTCTTGGAGGTTGGAAACTCCTAGGTGGTAGGAGTGGTCCGGCGAGGAAGCGTTCATTGTGATTACCCCCAAAAGTTTGTGAAGGTTTGGAGTCCACCTCAACATCTACCACTAGTGGTTGAAAAACGCCTTCATGGTGTTGTCTTAAGGGGATAATAGGGTGAGCCTTCATGGCGTCGATGTGCCTTCATGGTAACATCCACCTCCCTAACAGTGACTAGCTTCCCTCTAAGTAAGTGCACATCGGTATACATCCTCGTCTCTCGAAGTTGCGGTTATCCCTAAGCCTAACTCTCAATTTGTGGTTATTTGTCTCTAAGCTTTTATTTACTATCTTGTGCTTTCTTAGTTTACTACTTGTTGTTGTAGGGTATATTGCCTTACCCTAGAATCACCTTTTCAATTGTTAGGCTCACTTTCCTATTCCGCTTTATTGCCTAAAATTCCTAAGTAACAATTAAAATTTGTAATTGTACCTATTAATCACCCTTAGCTCCATCTCAATCCTTTCAATTGGTATTAGAGCCTCGTGCTCTATTCTTGTGGCTTAACCACCCTAGAGCGAGATGAAGCCGACGGGACCTCCCCTGTTGCAAATCCTAAAGAGAAGGATGCACCTTCCTCGGAAGTGCACAAGTCTTTCAGTTATGAGGATTTGGAATGGACCCTAGCTAAGCAAAAGGAGGAGCATGATGCTTCTATCGAGGCCTTGATCCAAATGAGGTTGGCCGCATTAACTTCAAATCCCACACCACTTGTTAATTCGAGTAGTGTGGCTCCGGGGCACAATGCAACTCTTGCTCCCTTGGGCCAACAACCTCCTAATAGTGATACTTTCGGTGTTTCATGGCCAACTGTAAAGTAGAGAAACCAAATTATAATCCTAGGGGTAAACCTCCTTTGCTTGATGAGACTACCAATTTTTCTTTGAGGAGAGTTGGGATGTAGGATCATCTTAGGTTCGCCAACAATGAGATGTTGGAGATTATGGAGAACGACTACAACCTAGTCAACCTGAAGAATCTCACATCAGGTGAAGCATCTAACAAGCATCTCAACGACACTGCAATTATGCTCATAAGAAGAGGCACGATAGACAACAAAAGAGGCCTTACATTCACATCACAAATGCCAAGGAATTATGGGACAACAATGTGATGACCAAGACCTATACCTCCACTATCTGGCTTGCACAATATGAGATTGTCAAAGGGGCATTGCAATAATTTTGTATGGAGAAGGTGAATCCCCCAAGCATCTTCTTGAGCGTCTCATGACTCTTGCTGTTGACATTGAGTCCTATGATTGTGACAATACTCAAGATAGATTGAACTTGACCAAGTGAATCCCTGTGGACAAATTGCTAAATGATCTTGCTCCTTATCATCATCAAATGGTCTGGGACATAAGGCACCAATATGGGTTTAATTAAATGTCTCCCGATGATATTATCTCCACATTCCAATTGTTTGAGGAATCCAAGGCTACTACTACAAAACATCTTGCCATGCATGGTAGCTCATCACCAAAGACTAATCTTGCTTTGAATGCCAAACATGCGTGTAAGGAAGAGCAAAGTGATGAAGAAGAATATGAAGTTGTAAAAGGTGATGAGATTGACTCAGATGAGAGACCATCAAATGAAGATATTGCTCTCTTTGTCAAGAAGATCAGCGCAGGAAAATTAAGGGGAAGATTCTCAAAGAAGAAAGTGAGAAGTTGTTACAAATGTGAATAAGCCAACCACTTCTCTAATGAGTGCCTCTATGAGAAGAGAAGAGATAGATCAAGGTTTCCCAGGACCTTTGTAGAGTAGAAGTTACCAAACCCCTTGCACTCCAACCTCAAGAAGAGAGATGGAAAGACAATGGTTGCTGGAAATATGCCCTAGAGGCCAAATATTGTATTCCCGTTATTCATAATTAAGAGTTTATATTTCATGCTATAACTGCTATGATCCTAGAATATGCAATCCAGTGGAAAACTCATATGCACATGTGAAATGATAAATGGTTAACAATACGTTCCCGGTCTCGCCTCTAAGATTGGCTCATGTCTTGTTGGTGTCACGTTTTCTGGATCTTAGGATATCGTTAAGTGTAACAATAGTCCTAAAACAACATTGAGGGTATGGCGTTAGAAGAACGATCATATTGAATCGACCCAAACTTTTCTATTATACTTTGTGATTATATCGTCTACAATCATCAGTTATAACACATAGTGTTAGCTATGTGTTTTAGTTCCTCAGACCATGAGAGTCTCTCGGTCACTTCTTACAGGATAGTGGGCTTTGGGGTTGCTGAAACATCATCTATAAGAAGGTGATCATAACGACAACTTTCAGGTTCACCGGAAAGTTTGACAAGTGATCGGATAGCTCGACAGTGGGATTTGATCCTCCGACGATGGAGAGATACTATTAGGGCCCTCTCGGTGTGACATCATCCATCATCGTCTAGCCAGACATAGGTGACACTACTGCAGGATGCTGCTAACGCGACACTACGTAAAGAGATCACCCTTCGACGAAATTGTGTGCGATGCCATAATCGCAAACGGTGGTGCAAAAAAACCATCAAAAAGGTGCAAAACGTTTGCGATGGTGGAGCCATCAAACACGGTTCAGATTTTAGTTGCGTGTGCGATGCAGGGCATACGGTTCAGTTCAATTAATTGTTTGGCATGAGGAGGAACAAAAGAAACGGGCAGGCAGATGGTGGTGTGTGCAATATACAACATACGGTTCACTCGGATGATCTGTTTGTGATTAGGCAACACAAAAGAAACGGTCAACCAGATGAAGGTGTGTACGGTATACGGCATGCGGTTCACTCGGATGAACTGTTTGTGTTGAGACATGAGAACAGAAACGGTTCAACTTAACAAGATGTGTGTGATACGCGACAAACATGTTTGTAATCAAAAATGTGTGTTAAGACAGATAATACCACAGACGGTTGCTGCTAATAAGACGTGTATGTTGTGCGATGGGATTGCATACAGAACAACAACACTTATAAGGACATGCTTACATAACCAAATTAAACATCCACTTACATAGGTGGCTACTAGAACCATGGCATTTGCACACACCAAAGTAAACTATTACATGCATAATTACATAGGTGGCTACTACACACATGACATTTCCACACATCAATAAAGTAAACTATATATTACATGCATGATTAACTAGCATAAACGATCATCCGATCATCATCTACTTCTTGTGACGCTTGCTCTGCTTGTGGCTCGATCCGGGCTCGTCGATTTGGGTAACGAAGCACTTCCACATGTCAATGATCCGCCTGTGCATCTCGTAGCATGTGTACACGCTCTTGGCCGCGAACCTGAGGTGAGGTTCATCCAGTTGCCGCATCCAGGCCCTATGCCAGGATAGGGGACTTGTTCTCTGGGCATCCCGCTTCATCTTTTCGTAGTAGGGGTCGATGATGGCCGAGGCGAGTTCGACCGGGGAGTCCTTCTTCGTGCTGCGCCAGACCCTGTAGTGGTCACGGATTTCGACAAGGTTCTTGCAGGCCAACCCCGTAACACTAAGCGCATTTACATCGCCGGTGGTTTCCACCGTGGCGAACTTGTAGTCGGTGTTGTTGACAAATCTATTGAAACGATCGCATGGCTCTGTGGCCGTGCAGTAGTGGTAGATGAGGACATGATGGAACACGCACAACTGGGCGACATCAACCTTCTAATCTATGCCGGGATGACCGGTGGTGTACTGGAGGTCGATGTTGACCACCTTGTACTTGTCTCGAGCAAGCAACTGCTCAACACTATTGATGTAGTCGTCCGCCACGGCTGGGTTGATGGTGTACACCACCAAGAGATTCGTCTCCCTCACGTGGGTCTCCACTCTATGCTCGCCGAACTCCATTGGAGCGCCGTGGGACATCCCCTCTCTATGTGTCGTCGTGGGTGTGCTTGTTGTGTTGTGGGGCACAATCGAAAGCTTGAAGAGACTAAGGTTATAATGGCCGAGAGAATTAAAGGGGAAGCCGGACAGCCAGTAATATCGACAGGCCCTGATGGCAGTTCTAATTTGCAGCGCGTAACTCCATCGTGCCGCACGTAACTGCATCACGTGGCAACGCGGGCGGCACAACCGCATGCATATGGGGCCCCCGACGTGATCGTGTGCACGCCCAACCGCTGCCAGAGCACGTGCAGAGGGACACGAGCAGAGCACTCCGCGGCCGCCTCAACGGCGAGCAACCATATATATATGCATATAGCATTTGAACGTGCAAGGAAAAGTTGTCCACAAGCCGAGTGCGCCGACAGACGCGATGATGTAGGGTGGAACCCTAATCGGCAGATCTTTCACGAAAGGAGGTTATCCCACGATGGACACGGAGAACACAAGGAAGATACGGAGGAAAATACGAGGGGAAACACTCAAATCAACACAAATACGGTCACACAGGTGCTAGATCCACGATACATATCAAGACACACGATCCATAGTCAACAACGGTGGTACAAAGATAGTCTTCTCCCGGAGGAGGTCTTGAATCCGTGTGGATCTTCTCCGAAGAGGCCGCGGTCTCGTAGGAGAGGAACCACAAAGGTCTATGATGAGCTATCCAAAAGCTAACCCTAGTACGGAGCTAGGAGAAAAGTATATATAGTCCAAGGGGTAAGTTGGGGGATACATGGGGAGAAACCCATTCATCTGCGCGCAGGCAGGGCGGTAGTACCGGTCCTGGGACCGGTAGTACCAGTTTTTACGGTTTTAGCGGAAGTTCCGGCCTTGCACCGGTCGATCACAGAAGGTAGACCGGTAGTTGACCGGTAGTTGACCGGTAGTACCGGCAGACCGGTAGTTGGACCGGTAGTACCTCTTTTTCTGCGCTGGGAAAATCCTTGTCCATGCGTTTGGTGTCCATCTTGCGTCCTTCCTTCTCCTTTTTGGTTCCTTGGTACCTAGGCACACGAAGTGTCTTTGTTTGAGGTAGTAGCCATGTCTCATGTGGGTCCAAGGGAAGTTGAACAAGGAGAGAGTTCACCTTATGTCCAATGGCACAAGTTGGAGGTCTCATCGTATGTCCACTTGGGGCTTGGGGAATAGTCGTAGTGTACATGGAGATGATCGTAGGATGCTCTGCATCACGCGAGCAGAGCGCGCCGTGGTGCCTAACGGCGAGCAGAGATTGCCGAGGGACGCGAGCAGAGGCTGGCACAGTGATACGTGGCAAATAGGACGAATTGTGCAAGCGATGTCGGAGACAACAAGCACGAATCAGATTAGAGTTGCGTGTGTGTTACGTGGTATACAGTTGATCCATACGAGCTGTTTGTGATGGAATAAGCCGTGTGTGTTGCGGGCAAACGCTTGCTGGTATATAACCTTAAATTTAACCAAAAAAGTGTCAATGCATGTTACAAAAATTGTATAGCTAGAAACTATGTTCAAATATGACTCCAACGATATAATCTTTGGTGACATGCATTCGTATTTTATTAGTTAAATCCTACTTATAAACCAGGATGGGGGTATAGTAGGTAATTAAATCGCAAACGTTTTTTTGTATTAACCGTATGTGTACGTGTCCTTTCGTCCTCCTCTTGCACGTCTTGTCACCCAGATGCCGCAGAGAGCTTACAACGCAAGCTTACGCAGCGCGTGGGGGCGTTCATTTGGCCAAATGGTGGCGCCAATGAATCGTCGGTAAGCCCGTGCCCGCGCAACCTCACAGGTTCCCGCGCAAGCTTCCCGCCCGACTCGGTGAAATCCCTCAAAATCCCAATGCTTACCGGCCTGCTATAAAAACCCTCACGGCCGGCGAGTCCCGCGTCGCATTTCCCCTCCCTCCCCGTAGCTTATCTCGTGTGCTTCTCCCACAATCGCTAATGGCACCGGCCCGTCGTCGTCGCTCGGCCACTCCATCGTCATCAGAGGACAACTCTAGCTGGGAGGCTACACCGTGGCGGCGGCGCAGTCCCCGGCGTAATGTAGTGCGCGTGGCGTCGCTGTTGGGTGTGAGTGGAACACCCACCACACGCTCCATCGCCGCTGCCCGTCGGCAGCTGTTGCCGGACATCGTTGCCGCCACACCACCATCGAAAGCCAGGGGCATCTCCCGCTCCGTCGCCATGGCCTGAAGGCGGGAGGTGGTTGTCGTGGCCGCCACCCCACTGCCGGCCACCGTGGCCATCACCCGTTCCGCTACCGCGGCCCGAAGGCAGGAGGTGGCGGTCGTGGCCGCCACCCCATCGTCGGCCGCCGTGGCCGTCCGCCCACCGTTGACCACCGGTATCATCACCCGCTCCGCCACCGCCGCCCGAAGGAGGGAGGCGGAGGTGGAGGCCCGCACGTGCGTCAGCGACCTTGCGTGCTACATCGAGTTCCTGCGGGAGGTGGAGCGCCTTGTCGAGCATGCAAACAGCCTTACCGCAGCCATGGCCGCATCACACGCCGACGCCGAGGCGAGGAATCGGGTGATCTACAAGCAGTCCGGCCGCTTCTAGAGGGATCGACTGGAGCGGCAGTGGGCGTTCGAGCTGGCGAGCATCGCTGAACGTGCAGCAGCGGCAGGCACCGTATTGCATTTCTCTAGCTCGTCGGTAGGCTCCTCCTCCTCCTCTACCTCTTACTGAGCGTGCTCGGCAGAGGAGAGGCTGCCGAAAGTAGGACAAGGCCCCTCCGTGACAGTAGTAGTATTTAGGGGCTATTTTGTTCGGTTCATCTGACTATAGATGTGTGATCGAACTGTACAACGTACTTAAAATTAGCTAGTATATATAGTTGAACTAGCTATTTCAGTACGTGGTTGGCAATAATTGAAGAAAAGTTTGATCGGTTCAGCTGTCGAGTTGAACTGTTTGTATAAATTAAGAACGACTGCTTAATCTATGAATGAAATCTATACTTAATTACTGAATCTTAGTTGCAAAAATTAGATAGTGCTAGTGATTTCTAGCTGCATATTTTGACAAATCGCAGTGTTACACGGATTGACAAATGGCAACGTTACTAGATCAATAAATGTAAATCTTTCCAGTTTGACAAATGGCAACATACCCAATATAACAGATGCAAATCTTACCAAATTATTTGTACGTGGTTGCACAGGGGACATCCAAAACAACCGTTTGCGTTGAAGGGGTGCACAAATCCTGCGCTGTGGACTTTCCCTCGACTTAGGGGTGAAGACCATAGCTCTCACTTTGCATACGGGTGTTCTATCTAAAACGTTTGCGATCAAGAGCCGCAGAAATCCTGCGCGGCATACAACTTGCATGCTTCCCGGTGAGCCTCCACATTGGAGTACAGCTCGCACACCTTCCGTTTAGTCAAGCACTCAAGCACCTGTCCACACGACACCTCCTAGCCATTAAAAGAGTAAGGCGTGGCGTCACGTGAATGGTTAACAGAACGCACAAAATTTAAATTATACAAAACGTTTGAGATGTTACAGTGGCAGCTATTTGTTTCAAAATGCCTTTGTTGGCTGTTGTTCGAGTGTGCCTTCTCTCAAAATGGACACGAAAAATACCACAGCATGTCGGGTGCCATTCCATTATTAGCATGCCTAGTTTCATGAATTTTAGATGAGTTTTGGATTTACTAGAATTTAAAACAAATTATCTTAACGTTTTGCTGGCAATCAACAGTGCCCTGGTGTTTGAAATTCATTCCCATTTCTTGCATGGGACCTAAGCATGCCTCGAAGGACATAGATTTGATTTTTCAACCAATTTATATGCACTGGAGCTTGTGCATGTAGTTCAAATTTGAATTATGCACATGAAATACCTAGAAAACCCAGTTAATGTATAAAAATGTCCAAATGAACCCCAAAAATTCCAAAAGTAAACACAACACTCATGTTGTTCTATGTTGACACTAGAATTTTTTTGAAAGCAATAAGAGACAACGGATATCGTTTTGTCCCCAAAGGTGGCACGTTCCCTACCGAAACCATCACGCTTGTTGTGAGAAGCTAAGGTTTGTGAGAAGCTTATACCCAAATCTTCCCCAAATGGGACAATTTTTTTACCACGGCATGTTGATGCTGCTCCATGATAGCATGCCAAGTTTCATGAATTCTAGACGACTTTTGGATTTACTAGAATTTAAAAGCCAGGTATCTCAATGTTTGCGGTTGAGTGACGGTGGCAGGGTGTTTGAAATTCATTCCCATTTCTTGCATGGGACCCAAGCATACAACCAAGGACACATATTTGATTTTTCAACTAATTTATATGCACTGGAGAATGTGCATGTGGTTCAAATTGAAATTGTGCACATAAAATGCCTGGAAAACCCAGTTAATGTATAAAATTGTCCCAACGTACCTCGAAAAAAATCCAAAATTGAACACAACACTCCTGTTGTTGTATGTGGACAATCAATTTTTTTAAAGCAATAAGAGGCAATAAATATCGTTTCATCCCCAAAGGTGGCACATTCCCTACTGAAACCATCACGCTTGGTGTGAGAAGCTCTGGTTTGTGAGAAGCTTATACCCAAACCTGCCCCAAATGGGACAAAATTTTGACCACGACATGTTGATGCTGCTCCATGATAGCATGCCAAGTTTCATGAATTTCAGACGACTTTTGCATTTACAAGAATCTAAAAGACAGGTATCTCAATGTTTGCTGCCGTGTGACGATGGCAGGGTGTTTGAAATTCATTCCAATTTCTTGCATGGGACCTAAGCATGCAACCAAGGATACATATTTGTTTTTTCAACCAGTTTATATGCACCGGAGAATGTGCATGTGGTTCAAATTTGAATTATGCACATAAAATGCCTGGAAACCCATTCAATGTATAGAAATGTCCAAACGAACCCCGCAAAATTCCAAAATTGAACACAACACTCTTGTTGTTCTATGTTGACACCCGAATTTTTTTGAAAGCAATAAGAGGCAACGGATATCATTTCGTCCCCAAAGGTGGCATGTTCCCTACCGAAACCATAACGCTTGTTGTGAGAAGCTCTGGTTTGTGAGAAGCTTATACCCAAACATGCCCCAAATGGTACAAATTTTTTACCACGCCATGTTGATGCCGCTCCATTATAGCATGCCAAGTTTCATGAATTTCAGACGAGTTTTGTATTTACTAGAATTTAAAAACCAGGTATCTCAATGTTTGCAGCCGAGTGACGGTAGCAGGGTGTTTGAAATTCATTCCCATTTCTTGCATGGGACATAAGCATGCAACCAAGGACACATATTTGATTTTTCAACCAGTTTATATGCAATGGAGAATGTGCATGTAGTTCAAAGTTGAATTATGCGCATAAAATGCTTGGAAAACCCAGTTAATGTATAAAAATGTCCAAACGAACCCCGAAAAATTCTGAAATTAAACACAACACTCATGTTGTTCTATGTTGGCACTCGATTTTTTTTGAAAGCAATAAGAGGCAACGAATATCGTTTCATCCCCAAATGTGGCACGTTCCCTACCGAAACCATCACGCTTGTTGTGAGAATCTCTGGTTTGTGAGAAGCTTATACCCCAAACCAGGCCCGAATGGGAAAAAAATCACCACGACATGTTGATGTCGCTCCATGATAGCATGCTAAGTTTCATGAATTTCAGACGATTTTTGGATTTACTAGAATTTAAAAACCAGGTATCTCAATGTTTGCGGCCGAGTGACGGTGGCAGGGTGTTTGAAATTCATTCCCATTTCTTGCATGGGACCTAAGCATACAACCAAGGACACATATTTGATTTTTCAACTAGTTTATACGCACTGGAGAATGTGCATGTAGTTCAAATTTGAATTATGCACATAAAATGCCTGGGAAACCCAGATGTATAAAAATGTCGAAACAAACCCGGAAAAATTCCAAAATTAAACACAACACTCCTGTTGTTCTATGTTGACACTTGATTTTTTTGAAAGCAATAAGAGGCAACGGATATCGTTTCGTCCCCAAAGGTGGCACGTTTCCTACGGAAACCATCATGCTTGTTGTGAGAAGCTTGTACCCAAACTTGCCCCAAATGGGACAAATTTTTTACCACGGCATGCTGATGCCGCTCCATGATAGCATGCCAAGTTTCATGAATTTCAGACGAGTTTTGGATTTACTAGAATTTAAAAACCAGGTATCTCAATGTTTGCGGCCGAGTGACGGTGGCAGGGTGTTTGAAATCCATTCCCATTTCTTGCATGGGACCTAAGCATGCAACCAAGGACTCATATTGATTTTTCAACCAGTTTATACGCACTGGAGAATTTGCATGTAGTTCAAATTTGAATTATGCGCATAAAATGCATGGGAAACCCAGATGTATAAAAATGTCCAAACGAACCCCGAAAAATTCCAAAATTAAACACAACACTCCTGTTGTCTATGTTGACACTCGAAATTGTTTGAAAGCAATAAGAGGCAATGGATATCATTTCGTCCCCAAAGGTGGCACGTCCCTACCAAAACCATCACTTCATGTGGCTTCGCACTCCCCCGATTTTCCTATTCAATGAACTTGTGTGTGCGTGTGCGTTTGCGTGTGTGTGTGTTTAACATCATGTATGTGTTAGAGAGAGCGACAGATCAACCTACTCCTACATAGAGATGGTGTGTACTGTATGATTTTAGCCGCGAGAGTCGATGCACCCTCTCATTTTCGGGCTTCCGGTAGGGACAGGCGGACAGCTGCCACGCCCGCTCCTGACCAGCCTAGCCCACCCAAAGCCCCTCCATCGCCCGTGCGTGGTTCCCGCCCGAAATGGTCAGCGCTGCTCCAAAGAATTGGTGCCGCATTCATGCCCGGGCAGAGCGGACGCGACCTCTCACTGACGCCTGGATTGAAGGGAGAAGCAGATTCAAGAGTGATGGGTGCTTCGTCCGTCCAACTTACTGCTGGGTCTATGTGATTTGACGGCTCATTGGTCATTATTACTGAGGTGGTAGGACTGCTGGATGTCCCATGCTTTCGGCGAAAGGAGGTACTACTAGATTACCATTTTCTCCATTCTTACGGCAGAGGAGTGCAAGAGCAGTGAAAACAGGCAGGCTCAGTGATTACATGGCCCACCTCACACTATCACCATATTTTCTGGTCACCGTGCGACACCTAACTCTTTACATAGTACTCCCTCCGTTCCTAAATATAAGTCTTTGTAGAGATTCCACTAGGTGGACTACATACAGAACAAAATGGATGAATCTACACTTAAAATGCATCTATATACATCCGTATGTAGTTCACGGTGAAATCTCTACAAAGACTTATATTTAGGAATGGAGGAAGTACTTGTATAGTACGTACTGTAATTTATCACCGAGATAGTACAATGCTATGAAGCTTCCAGCTTTTGTTACATGTATCTTGCGCCCAAGGTTGCCCGTTGCAACATTTCATCGAATACAAAGGATACTAACATGCATGCTATTGCATCTCAATGATTGACAGATCATAGCAAATATGTACTCCCTCCGTTCCAAAATAAGTGTCTCAACTTTATGCTACATACGGAGCAAAATGAGTGAATCTACACTCTAAAATACGTCTATATACATCAGTGTTTGGAGTATGTACTAGTAGTTCATATTGAAATCTACTAAAGGACATATATATTCCAAACAATATGATAATCTCTCTAACCAAGGTAGTAGGGACGAGGAGTAAACGGAGGGATTAGTAAAAATTTCTCCTCGTCCTGCGAGCCACCGCGCGCGTGGGCGATGGAGCGGGCGTAAGGCGTAGTAAGCAAGCTTCACCTCATCCTGCGAGCCACCGCGCCCGTGGGCGGGGGAGACGACGTACTAAGCAAGCTTCTCCTCGTTCTGCGAGTTGACGGGACACATCAAAAGTACTCCATTGTATAGATCCTTGCCTCTAAGGTAGGCCCCGCATGGTTTGCCTCTTTTTTAACATAACACGTCAAGTCGCAATTTGTTTGTTCACCCATGGTAGACGATCCTCCCTCCATCTAGTGGACAACCAGTACACGTGTCAAGTTACCACGTGGGCTGCCTTTTCGTACAGAAGTGAGTTCCATCATGTACCTGCGTGGGTGTGGTTGGGAAAGAGACGGGAGTACGTGCGCCGTGCATGCACCTCTTCTCTTCATGCACGTCCCCCACCTACGTGGGTGTGTGTGAGAGATACAAACCTAGACAAATGGCTTGTGCGTTCGTGAGTGTTTTTTGTTTTGGTGGGAGGTTGATTTCGTGAATGTATTTGTGGGAATATGTGTCGATGACATCTCAAACAAAATTTTGCATGCAATGTGTGTGAAATGGAGGCCTATCCATATCATATATAGAGGGTCGGGCGATCCACGAGAAGAGAGGGAGGGGTCATAGATATCGATAGAGTCAAAGAAAGGAACAAGTGGGTGGGTGCGAGATCGATGAAGAGAGCCATCGAAATTGTGTGTGTGTGCAAGTCAAAGATATATGGCGACTGACCTAGCTACCGGAACGTCAGAGGGCACATGTCAAGTTTGTGTGTGGCAAGGAGACATGACTAGAGCGCTCGATGTATTAGTGTG
>LR738710.1:222265709-222294484 GCA_902687465.1 Secale cereale | reverse complement strand
AGTGTGTGTGTGTGTGGGAGGGGGTGGGGGGAGGGGTAGGCAGAGGCCTAACTATAGAGGTAGAACGACTCGTATATGTGTTGAGAAGGAGAGACCCAGCTATGTCTTGAGCGAGATCGGTCGACATCCATACATAACTGAAGGACGAGAAATAGGATGGGACAGAGAGAGGGAGAGAGGAGAGAGAGGGAGGGAGAGGGGTATAGTGCTGGATGGGTGATGGAGTTGCTTCTCGAAGATGGTGGGAGAGGCCTACTCGACAAAATAAGGGTGGAACTGCAATATTATCAATAAGAGTGTGGATGTGTTTCTGTGTGTGCCTGTGCGTGATAGATCTGTCGGGACACATCCATGGATGATGAAGGGGAACCATGTGTTTGGTAAGCAAACCTAACTAGATCGGTAGATCAATTATTGTTTGTCGGAGGAAGGGAGAGACATAACTAATGAGGTAGATCGATTGACGCATGGGGAAAACGAGTTATAAGGACCTAGCTAGCTATATGTATATCGGGAGATCGGTCGGTGTACGTCCATTTGTTAGAGGCAAATAAGGTCCGGCGAGACGGATAGACAGAGAGAATGGAGCTAGGAGGTGGTGCGAGAGGCCTAGCTACTAGCTAGATAGGGGGAGGAGTGTGCGATTGTTAGATCGATGAAAAGAGGGGCGAGAGTTTACACGTGTGTGGGACCGTATGAGAGACACGAGGCAAGGACACATAAAGGAGGAGATTGAAGGTGCGTGTGTATGTTGTAGGCAGACATCGCTGGAGAGGTTTATCAATCGGTGTGTATCAGAAAGGAGTTGTGGAGACTACGGGAGAACGACCTAAGGAAAAAAATGAATGTGCACGATGGATAGAATGCCGAGGGAGGGGGAGGGCAAGGAGGGCATGTGCATGCACGAGAGAAAGTTAGTGGTAGCTACAAAGGTTACAGGATTGTGTGGGTGTAAGAGACTAACAAAGATCATAATTTGATATGAAAGTGGATTCATATATTTGAATAGGATATCATAGTGTTTTAAACATATGCATGCATGAATATAGGGGTGATACGCGTGTTGTGGTTTTGCACATGTTATACCATAATGTGACAATGCATGACGTTTGCAACTCACAGCTAAATCTCGAACAATCTAAACCATACTATACATCGAACAATCTCACATTTTATTTGAATTTGTGATAATGTGTGGTGTTTGCAGCTTACAACTAAATATCAAACAATCTAAACAATACTATATATCGAACATTCTCACATTTTATTTGAATTTGTGGTAATGTGTGGTGTTTGCAACTCACATATAAATACTTGTAGGCGTAGGGGGCGGGGCACCATACATAATGTGATAAACACATTATACATATGAGACATGGTTTAGTTTGTGAAGATCTAGGTAGAGCTTGAAATGTACTACGATTTGAAATCAACATAAAGTGGATTCAAAAAATCGAGTTCGAGTCCATATAGTACACATAGTTCATATGTAACTCGAGACTAATCATGTGGTGTGCTGTGAAGATAATACACAAACGATGGTTTAACTTGACAATAATGATGATTGTAGATCTTATTAAAACAAAGAAACAAATTCAAATGCTTTGACTTCACAACAATCATTATTGTAGATATTATTCAAATAGAGAAACGAATTCAAATATAGTTCATATTGAAGCGGTAGTATATACGTTTGGAATGCACTAAAACGTTCATTTAAGTACTAGGTTGCATGCATTATACAAATAGCGAAATATTTTAATTGAACATAACATGAATTCAAAGTTTTGAATGACATTTGTAGTACGAATTGATTTGGTACAGTACACATTAGGCTTGTCCGGTAATTTCAACCTACGCCTTGTTAGCCCGAAAAATTTAAGATATATCTTTGTCTCGTTGTGCTCCGACAACTCCCTCCATCCCAACCCGCGCCTTGGTATTCCAAAATTACAAAACGAGCGAAAACTCCCACCTCATGTGAAATCTCAACACGCGAAATGCCCGTGATACCCCTGAACCAAAAGAACCGCCTCAAATCAGTGGGGGTACTTTCGTAACTTACCCCACATTTCGGACAAGCGCGTCCCTAAGCCATGGTTCCCCACTCCCATCCCATTCGCCCACCCATTCGTACACCGAGGACGGCACAACCTACGAAGCCCCACACCCTCCTCCGTCCGCCACCCAGCTGGAGCCTCTTCCCCGACAACATCGTCCACAACAACACCTCGACGTCCCTCATCCACCGTACCGGATGAGGATCCGTCGTCGATCTGGTCGTCCCGCCGGTTCAGCCACCCTGCTACTTCTCGAGCTTGCGTTGTATTCCCTCGATGAGGAAAGGGAGATGCAGCACAGTAGCGTAAGTATTTCCCTCAGTTTTTGAGAACCAAGGTATCAATCCAGTAGGAGACCACGCGCGAGTCCCTCACACCTGCACAAACAAATAAGAACTTCGCAGACAACGCGATAAGGGGTTGTCAATCCCTTTACGATCACTTACGAAAGTGAGATCTGATAGAGATGATAGTTTATATTTTTGGTATTTTTGGTTTATAAGAACAACAAATAAAAGCAAAAAAGTAAAGTAGATGTGCATTGATATGTTGAGAATAGACCCGGGGGCCATAGTGTTCTCTAGTGGCTTCTCTCATGATAGCGATATTCTACGGCGGGTAAACAAATTACTGTCGAGCAATTGATAGAAAAACGAATAATTATGAGACTATCTAGGCATGATCATTGTATATAGGCATCACGTCCGAGACAAGTAGACCGACTCCTGCCTGCATCTACTACTATTACTCCACACATCGACCGCTATCCGGCATGCATCTAGTGTATTGAGTTCATAAGAACAGAGTAACGCCTTAAGCAAGATGACATGATGTAGAGGGATAAACTCAAGCAATATGACATAAACCCCATCTTTTTATTCTCGATGGCAACAATACAATACGTGCCTTGCTGCCCCTACTGTCACTGGGAAAGGACACCGCAAGATTGAACCCAAAGCCAAGCACTTCGCCCATGCAAGAACTATAGATCTAGTGGGCCAAACTAAACCAATAATTCGAAGAGACTTGCAAGGATATTATGAGCACACATAAAAAGTTCAGAGAAGAAGCAAATATCTTTCATAGATAACCTTGATCATAAACTCACAATTCATCGAATCTCAACAAATACACCGCAAAAAGAGATTACATCGAATAGATCTCCTCGAAGACCGAGGAGAACTTTGTATTGAGATCCAAAAAGAGATTACAAAATATAGCTCCAAGTATAGTTATCGATGGATGAAGACGAAAGAGGGGATGCCTTCCCGGGGCATCCCCAAGTTTAGGCTTTTGATTATCTTGAATTTACTTGGGGTGTCATGGGTATCCCCAAGCTTAGGCCTTTGCTACTCCTTGTTCCATAGTCCATCAAAGAAATACTCAAAACTTGAAAACTTCACAACACAAAACTTAGACAAAAATTCTCGTGAGCTTCGTTAGTATAAGAAAGCAAACCACTACTCAAAGATGCAGCAATGAATTCATTATTTGTTTATATTGGTATTAAACCTACTGTATTTCAACTTCTCCATGGTTCATATCCTCCAATACTACTCATAGAAGCATTGAAAAAAGCAAACAACACACGAAAAACAGAATCTGTCAAAAACAAAACAGTCTGTAGTAATCTACATGTTTCTCCTACTTCTGGAACTCGAAAAAAAATTCAAACTAAATTGGCGAATTCGCGGAATTTGTTTACCAATCATCTGAAAAAAGAATCAACTAAATAGCATGCTCCAGTAAAATCTGAAGACAACTTTAGCGAGCGCTAACAATTCTGTTTTTCACAGCAAGATCACATAAACTTCACACAAGTCTTCCCAAAGGTTCTACTTGGCACAAACACTAAACAAAACATGAAACCACATCTAATCAGAGGCTAGATGCAATATTTATTCCCTAACAGCAACAAAAAAAATTGGGTTGCCTCCCAACAAGCGCTACCGTTTTACGCCCCTAGCTAGGCACGATAATTCAATGATGCCCACACGAAAGATAAGAATTGAAGCACAAAGAGAGCATCATATAGCATGTGAAAAACACTTCTAAGTCTAACATACTTCCTATGCATAGGTATTTTATAGGAAAACAAATTCGCAAGACAAGCAAGATCTAACATATGCAAGGAAGAAGAAAGAAACAAGATCAATCTCAACATAACGAGAGGTATTTTAGTAACATGAAAATTTCTACAACCATATTTTCCTCTCTCATAATAATTGCATGTAGGATCATATTCAAACTCAACAATATAGCTATCACATAACATATTCCCAACACGATCTGTCGGGGAAACTGATCGCCCGTGAACACCTATGGGACCGGAGCCCCTTTTCGGTACGGCAAGGGAGCGGAGGGTGCACGAAGAGCGGATCGAGGCGAACACGCGAGCAGTTTACCCAGGTTCGGGCCGCACGGATGCGTAAAACCCTACTCCTGCCTTGGTTTGTATTGCGTTCTTGGCTCGGGAGCGAGAAGAGCTACAGTACTTATTACTAGCAACACCGAGCGTGAGAGTGATCGAAAATCGGAACCTCCCCTACGTTGCACATGGGCCTCCTTTTATAGGTCAAAGGGGTCACCGACAGATGGCAACGCAGTCGAGGGTAGAAATGTAAAAGTGGTGGTAGTTGGAACAATGTATGCATAGTGCTCTATACCTAACTCTGACGGCAGGGGACAACGGCATTAAATGCCCGTCGCCGTCGCCCTCAAACAGTGCAAAAAGTGTCCGTCAGGGCGTCTCCGTCCGCCACGACGGTGGCCTTGTCATCGCAGCTCGCCACCGTGTACCCCTGGCTGCACAGCCTTCCGCCACGTGCGCCTGGAAGGGTCCCAGAGCGACGCGTGGGCGGATGAGCTGGAGCGCGGGCACTTAGTGGGAGTTCGCCGCGGCAAGCGCCTTGCCACGGCTGTTACCTTGTCGCGCCCGGAAGCTTGTTGCTCTCCGGGCCTTGCCGGGACGCGGGGGTGCGTCGCGGCAAGTCTCTTGAAATGCCGTGTTTGGCCTTCCCAGCAAGCTCCTCTTGCCAGGGTCTTGTGCTAAAGAAATGGTCTTGAGCCCGGGGTGGCCTTCCCGGCAAGATCCTCTTGCCGGGGCCTTGTCTCTTTAACTTGAATACTTTGTTCTTGAATGGCTTCAAAGGAAACACAGTGGGCCTTGGCGGACGCGCGGCAAGCCCTGCCACGGGACGCTGCGACTGCCCGTGCACAAGTTCGGGATACTAAGGTACCCCTACTTTAGTACACCGACAGGAGCCCTCGGGCCTGGGCCACGCACGGTGCCGAGCGCTGTTGGACCAGGCCCAAAACAGTGCACGGGCACACGCGGCCCACGGCGCGCCGTATCCCACTCCGTATCCACCGCGCCCCTCCCTAACGACACGCGTCGATTGCGGCTTCGTGGGAGAGATCGTGGCTTGTTTCTTTAATAGGGAAATGTGGAACGCTCCCCTCTCCCCCCTTAAAAGCAGGGGAAAATAGGGGCTGTTCCTCCCATTCGTCCGCTGCTTCTTCATCCTCCAGAAACCCCCGCTGCTCCCCTCCTCCCCGAAGGTTGAAAGAGAGCAGCGCTCCGCCCTCCCTCCGCCGCCACCAGCGTCCCCAGCGCCATCGACTTCCCTCGCCGTCCCCGCCATGGCCCCGAAGGGCGACAAGGCGAAGGCCGCGAAGACTGCCAAGGCGCTGAAGCTAGCAGCAATGCGGAAGAAGATGGCGGTCTTCCCGCCGAGGCTCAGCGCGGAGGAGCTGAAGGACTCCTTCTATCTCTTCTGGTCGAGGGAGACCAAAGCGCATCCACGCACCAAGGTACTCCCCGCCGTGGCCTGCGACATGTTCCCGGGCGGATATGCCTTTTTTGCTCTGTTCTTCTATTGCGGACTCTGCCCGCCATATTCCGAATTCTTCTGCGATATCATGAATACCTACGGGTTTCATCTTCTTGACTTCACCCCAAACGCTGTCTTGACCATGGCCGTTTTTGCACATCTGTGCGAAAACTTTGTTGGAGTCTACCCCAATGTAGCTCTCTTCCGCCACTACTTCACGCCCCGAGTCGAGTCTGGGTCTCCTCTGTCCGGTGGAATTTCTTGGATCTTCAGGCTCCATAAGAAAGAGGCTTACTTGACTGGGGAGCTTCGCGACAAGTGGGAAGAATGGAGGGCCAACTGGTGCTGGATCATGGAGGATGACCCCGAGCAGTTCACTTCCCGGCGCCAAGTTGCAATAGTGCGCGGCAATGACTGGAGTGACCTGGCCCCTGAGGACGACAAGCTGAAGATAGCCACCACTAGGATTCTTCGCCTCCGGCAAGCCAAGCTCACTGTAGGTGCCGTTGGGGTAGACTTTCTTCGCCGTCGCATCGCTCCCTTGCAGGAGAGAAAAAGGCCTGCTTGGGAGTTTGATAACGCGACAGACATCATGAGGCTGCGCCCGGGCCTCAACTATAATTTCACGGTCTTGGAGCTCAACGCAATGCTCCAAGCGCTATTCATGTACGACCCCAAGCATCCAGAGTGGTTTGCGTTGCCGCGGGGCGTAGTTCCGTTGTGCAACAACGCGTCGCTCAGCGCCATCCACGCGGTGATGCCGTGGTGTGACTCCCACGGAATCGACCCCACTTGGCGGGAACCCTCCGACGAGGCTGTGCAAACATTCTTCGACAACCTGGTGGAGCTGCCAGTCAAGCCCGACGAGAAGAGGGGCCTCACCCGTGACACCACCGATGAGGAGATGGCGTACATTGCCACCAGGTTGGAGGAGGCAGCTGCAGCCAGGGCCGCGGGCGAATTTGGATATACTGTGGAGGAGGCGGACGCAGCGGAGGAGGTAAGTTTGGCCGAGGAGGAAGAGTTCCTCAAAGTGGGAAAGCTTGCCCCGGCGACCTGCCGGGACAAGCGAGGCCGCCGAGCAAGGTACAGAGTCGGGCGGGCCCGCCGAGCAGGGCGTCGGATCAAGCGATCCTACCGAAGACTCAGGCGGGTCGCTGAATCTCGACTCTTCTTCTTCGTCCTCGGGGAGCTCACCACCACCACCAAGTCCTCCAGTTGCGCCGAAAAGGCGCACCCGCAAGGCCGCAGGCGTGACCGGGCGGCAGACAAGCCAGCAGCCGCAGCGCCGCCCAACACGCGCCACCACGACGAGCAAGGCCGCCAAGGGAGCGCCCAATGCTTCAGCGGCAACAGGGGGGATCTTCCCGGACTGGCGCCCCCGTGCCTACCGCCCCTCGAGCTTCGGCGGCAACCGGAGCGGGGTCTTCTCAGACCACCGTCCCGGCCCCCGCCAAGCGGCCAAGGGAGCAGACTCCTCCGGCTCCTCGTGCCGGGACGCGCGAGCCGGATTTCGACTTTTCGGAGCTCAGTTCCGACGAGGAGGAGGAGGAAGAGTAAGTCTTCGTGATTCTTGTTTCTCGTTAGTCCTTGATTGATCCTTTGTCTTGTAGCTTCTTTGCCTGATTCTGATCTGGTTTTTCTTCCAGGACCTTGGCCCAGAGGGCGGTGAAGAGGGCCAAGATCCCAATAATCGTCGTTGAGGACGAGCCCGCCGCCGCAGCAGGGGATGCGCCTGCGACAAGCTTGCCGGACCAGGCAACTGCTCCTCAGAGCAGCCCCCAGCGCAACCCCCAGCGTGAGTCTTCTGTCTATTCTCCGCTTCGTCGGGCGCGCGCTGGCTTCCTATCCTTGTTGACGTTTCGTTTGTTTTGTTGACTTGCGCAGAAGCAGAGCACCAGCCCCAGGAGCGCTAAGAGATTGCTCCTGACGAGCCACACGTCTCGACTCCTCCGCCAAGGAGGAGCTCCCCGGCGAGGGAGGATACTCCGCCAAGGGCGAGTACTCCGCCAAGGGCGAGCACCCCGCCAAGGGAAGGCGCCAGCGGCCCTCCGCCGGCGGGAGCTACCACCACGCCGCCGAGGGAGAACTCCCCGGCAAGGAACCCCATCGAAGAGGAGGTCCGCGTAGGTAAAATCCTTGGACTTTTCTTTTTCTGAACTTCTTTTTTTTGGATATTTGCTTGACCATTATTTTCTTCTTTCTTCTTCTTTTCTTGGCTTCAGATCCGTCCATCGGAGAGCCGATGGAGACAGAGGCCACCACCAAGGAGGGTGCGCACGACAACACCGGCGACGTTGCAGCCGGTGAAGGGGCGGTCGGTGCTGACGAGCCTGCCGCCGACGAGACCGCCGAGGCTGCTGGCGTGGCAGCTGAGGGGGAATCCGGCAGTCGCACTGACGGCCCTGAAGCCGCAGGAGCGTCAGACGCTGCGCCGGCTGCCGACCCCTCTGCTGCCGCGGATGAGCCCGGTGTCTATCTGGAGGCCGGCAATGGAGTCTTCATCCAGCTCCCGTGGGCGTCCACATCAAGGGCGCCCGCGGAGGGAGAGGTCTTCGACGGGGAAGTCCTCGCCTCCGCCGGGCTGAAGTTCGTCGACGCGCCCGGCAGCAGTAGCGAGCCCGAGGAGGAGCGGCTTCTACGGAGGCTTTTGGCCATGTACCGCGCCAGGCAGGCCAAGTTGGAGTCCCGAGAGGCTCTGGCCGCCAAGGCGGGCACTGACTTGGAGAAGCGCACTAAAGAGCTCCAGGCCGCCAACCAAGCAGCCCTCCGATCTTTGGCAGAGGAGCGGGAGGAGCTCGCCAAGGCGCATCAGGCGTTTATTCTTGAGAAGGCCGAAGCAGAGGAGCAGCAACGGCTCGCCGCCGAGGAGTTGTCCCGGCGAGAAGGCGAACTAACGCAGCGGAAGGTCGACCTCGACAGCCACGAGGACGACCTTGCCGCGCGCGAACAGTCTGTCGGCAGGGCTCTGCAGGAGGCAAAGGACGCTGCTGCAGCTGCTGAGACCGCCAAGAGAGACCTGGAGGAGAGGGTGGCGCAACTGGAGGTCCACTTGAAGACGAGCGAAGAGAAGGTTGCTGCACTTGCGTCGGAGAGGGAGAAGGACGCCCACAGTCACTCCGAGCTGCAGGTCCGCCTCTCCGACAAGGGCAAGGAGCTTGCCGTCGCGAAGGACTCCATCGCCGATCTGGAGTTGAAACTTTCCACCCTCACCGCATCGCTCGACGGCGCCAGAGAGCGGGAGACGAAGATGAAGGAGGATCTCAGGGGCGAAAGGGCACTGTTGGAGAGTGCCGCTATCTCCCAAAACAACTTCAGGCTGACGGTGGAGCAATGGACCGAGGGGCTTGTCGTCGCCGCTGCCGATATCGACCAGGAGTTGGCGGGGCTGGGGACGGAGCACCTCGGGTACTCCACCGACGAGAATCTCCCTCACAGCGCCAAGCTGAGCTTGTTCTTCAGGGGAGTGGCGCCAGCCCTCCAGCAGCTCCGGGAAAGGATCCCCACGCAGCTGGCGAACGAGGCGCGCAGGCTCTGCACGGGCGTCTTGGAGAAGGTGCTGATGAAGATAGTCTTCCGCAACCCGGGACTCAACCTCAACAACGTCCTCAGGACCTTGCCGCCCGACGCCGACCAGGAGATGCTCAAGGCCCTTGTCGCACCTATCGTGGCCAAGATGGGCAAGATCAAGAGAGTCGAGGGCGACCCTGCAGATTAGGCTATCTTTCTTTCTGCTTCCTTTGTCACTGCCAACCATTTACGAACAACAGTCTATTAGAACAGCAACAAGTCATTTTGTAATATAACTTTATTTTGGGTAGTTAATGCAATGTTATTTCCTTTACTCGACTTCTTCGCTTTGTATGCTTTTCCCTACGCTTTTAGGGAACTTGCCGGCAAAGGGACCCTTGCCGCGAGCGCTGAGTGCGGAACTTCAGCAGCCTGCTGGCAGTGCCGTTGCCGACAAGAAACCTTGTCGCAGCTAGTCGCAGCACACTTATATTGTTGAGCGAACTCGAAAACGAAGTAAGGGCGCGACATTTGTCGCAGCACGCTTAAGCCGTTGAGCGTGCTCGAAACAAAGTAAGGGCGCGGCTAGCCCCGAGTTGGTTCCTCCGTGCACAGGTTTTCCATACAAAGTGCGGTCGTTCAAGGAAGATAACTTTAAAATTTAAAAATCTTGATCACTCAAACTTTGGCAACTTAGCTTTTGTGTCGTTTGCTTCCCGGCAAGGCGAGGCTTTCTTGAACGGCACTTGGTCCATACCACTGTCTCCTTCCCCCCGGTAAACTTGTGCGCGAGGAGAACTTCTTCTGCTTGAGAGAAAAGGGAAGGGAGGAAACATAGATATGGAGCCTTGCGGCTCGTTATTGCTTACCGGGGATGTGTGCTGCACAAGGTGTCATATAGTATATGCTAGAAAAAATGGAAAGGCATGAAATGACTAGTTGTGCGAGGCACATAAGTTTTACTGATGCACGGGGTCTGCGCCCGGCTTTGTACAAAGGTTTACATGCAACAGCGGCAAGACTTGTACAAAAGGTGGTTGCCGGAGCAGATCACGGCAACCGCGCCTCATGGGTAAAACTTGCGAAGGTGCTCAATGTTCCAGGAGTTGCTCACCGGTAAGCCCTCTTCGGTCTCAAGGCGGACAGCACCGGGCCTTGTGACTTGTCTCACCCGATAAGGGCCTTCCCACTTCGGCGTCAACTTGTTGGAATTCTTGGCGGACTGAACGCGCCGAAGAACAAGGTCGCCTTCCTCGAGACTTTTGGCTTTAACTTTGCGGCTATGGTAGTGGCGCAAAGCTTGCTGGTATCGAGCAGCTCGTACAGCAGCCTGAAGACGGTCCTCCTCAAGGAGCAGTGCGTCATCTTGCCGCAGCTGCTCTTGCTCGAGCTCATCGTAAGCGAGCACTCGAGGCGACCCGTATACCCGTTCCGTGGGGAGAACTGCCTCTGCTCCATAGACAAGAGCAAAGGGTGTCTGTCCAGTGGCTTGATTTGGTGTCGTCCTGATTGACCAAAGAGCCGCCGGCAACTCTTCAATCCAGTTTCTGCCGCACTTGTGCTGCCTGTCGAAAGTCCTTATCTTGAGCCCGCGCAGCACTTCAGCGTTTGCCCTCTCCGCTTGACCGTTGCTTCTCGGGTGAGCAACAGAAGCGAAGCAGACCTTGGCGCCAAGGTCTTGGACATATTGCATGAAGGTGCGACTTGTGAATTGTGTGCCATTGTCGGTGATGATCCTGTTAGGGATTCCGAAACGGCAAACAATCGACCTGAAGAACTTGACTGCTGATTGTGCGGTCACCATTCTCACTGGTTCCACTTCCGGCCACTTTGTGAACTTGTCGATGGCGACGTACAAGTACTCAAAGCCCCCGGCTGCGCGGGGAAAGGGGCCGAGGATGTCGAGCCCCCACACCGAAAATGGCCAGGACAAAGGGATCGTCTGGAGAGCTTGAGCTGGCTGATGTATCTGCTTGGCGTGGAACTGGCACACTTCACACTTGGTTACTTGTGCAGTTGCATCCTAGAGGGCTTCTGGCCAAAAGAAACCTTGCTGGAACGCCTTGCCGGCAAGTGCTCTTGCGCCAATGTGGTGACCACATATGCCTCCATGTATCTCTGCCAACAGCTTTTGCCCATCTTCCCGGGGAATGCACTTCAATTTGACACCATTGAGTCTTCTTCTGTATAGTTCATCGCCGACAAACTGATACATACTTGACTGCCGGGTTATTCTCTCTGCTTCTTCTGGCTCTTCGGGAAGTTCCCCTGTTTGAAGGAAGCGGACAATCTGCTGTGCCCATGCTGGAGCCTGTGGCTCAACAACAAGGACTAAAGGCATTTGTGCTGCTGCGGGAACGTTAGCTTCTACGGCAAGAACCTGTGGCTCGGCCGGAGCTTGACGTTCCCCAGCAAGCTTGCCGGGGCAAAGCTTGTCGGGAACGCCTGCTTCAACTGTACAAACCCTTGGGTTCGTAGGAGCAGACTGTTCCTCGGCGATCTTGTCGTTGACCTTGGGGACCTTGGAGGCGGCGGCTTCAGGAAGCTCTGCCGGCAAGTAGTCACCAGAAACCAACTTTCTCTTCTTACTTTGTCCAGTTGATGGTGTTACGGAAGGTTGAGTTAGCTTGAGCACAAAGATCCCCGGTTCCACGGGTAGCTTTAATGCAGCACACTTTGACAGGCCGTCTGCGATTTCGTTTTGAGCTCTTGGAACGTGCTCCATCTGCAAGC
Organism: Secale cereale; assembly: GCA_902687465.1. Classification (NCBI taxonomy): domain Eukaryota; kingdom Viridiplantae; phylum Streptophyta; class Magnoliopsida; order Poales; family Poaceae; genus Secale; species Secale cereale. Next base: position 222,282,348 of record LR738710.1, on the reverse strand, counting down.
CTTCAAAGTGTTCTTCAAGCTTTCTCACTTCGTCGACGTATGCTTCCATCAATGGACTCTGGTAGCTCTTATTCACTTGTCGGACGACCAACTGCGAGTCACCCCGCACAATAAGCTTCTTGATCCCAAGTTCTGCTGCGATTCTGAGGCCGGCAAGCAAACCTTCATACTCTGCAGTATTGTTCGTTGCTTGCTCCTTGGGAAAGTGCATTTGGACGACGTACTTGAGGTGTTCTCCGGTGGGTGCGGCAAACAGCACGCCGGCACCGGCGCCTTGCAGTGAGAAGGCACCATCAAAATACATTATCCATTCCTTGCTTGCTTCTTTGACGGGGATGCTTGTCTCTGGAATCTCTTCATCTGGCGTTGGCGTCCACTCTGCTATGAATTCTGCCAATGCTCTGCTCTGGATAGTTGAAGTACTTTCAAACTTGAGACCAAAGCTTGACAGTTCCAGTGCCCACTCGACAATCCTGCCTGTCGCTTCAGGATTTTGCAGTATCCTTTTTAGCGGAAAACGAGTGACCACAGTTATCTCATGTGCTTGGAAGTAATGGCGCAACTTTGTCGAGGCCATGAGGAGGCCGAAAAGCAGCTTCTGCACCCCAGAGTATCTTGACCTAGCCCCCTGCAAGAGGGAACTGACAAAATAAACTGGGCACTGCACCATCTTCTTCCGCACCTCTTCCTGCATCTGCGCATACCCATCCTTGTCGGGACCAGAGCTTGACGGGGAAGCCCCCTGCTTGTCGCTAGATGTACTTGTCGGGGCTGTGGGCTCCTCATCTGCCTCCCTCTCCGCTACCAACGCAGCACTAACCACTTGATTGGTTGCTGCTAAGTACAGCAGCAACTTCTCTTGGGGCTTAGGTCCGACAAGTATAGGAGTGGAGGACAGGTACCTTTTCAAATCTTGCAGCGTCGCCTCCGCTTCCGGAGTCCATTTCATTGGACCTGCCTTTTTCAAAATTTTGAAAAACGGCAGGGCGCGTTCTGCGGACTTAGAAATGAACCTGCTGAGAGCAGCCACGCAGCCGGCAAGCCTCCGCACATCCTTGACGCGCTTCGGAGCTTCGATCTGCTCGATGGCTTTGATCTTGTCGGGGTTGGCTTCAATCCCCCTCTGGGACACGAAGAACCTGAGAAGCTTGCCGGAGGGGACTCCGAACACGCACTTCTCGGGGTTAAGCTTGAGTTGTATCTTGCGCAGATTTGCAAAGGTTTCATCTAGATCTTGAATCAGAGTGTCCTTGTCCTTGCTCTTGACCACTATATCATCCATGTAAGCTTCTACATTCCTGTGTATCTGTGGCTCAAAAGCAGTGTGGACTACCCTCGCAAACGTTGAACCGGCATTCTTCATTCCAAAGGGCATGCGTATGAAGCAGTAAGTGCCGCATGGAGTAATGAACGCGGTCTTCTCTTCATCTTCTTCAGCCATAAATATCTGGTGGTATCCGGAGTATGCATCAAGAAATGAAAGCAACTCACATCCAGCCGTGGAGTCAACAATCTGGTCAATGCGCGACAAGGGAAATGGATCTTTGGGACAAGCTTTATTCACATCGGTGAAGTCTATACAAAGCCTCCACTTCCCATTTGCTTTGCGCACGACAACAGGGTTGGCAGCCACGTGGGATGGAGTACACCTCTGACAAGGCCTGCCGCTTCCAGCTTCTTGATTTCTTCAGCGATAAACTCCTGGCGCTCCACCGCTTGCTTTCTGACCTTCTGCTTGACGGGCCGCGCATGAGGACAAACGGCAAGCTCGTGCTCAATCACTTTCCTGGGAACACTGGGGATGTCAGACGGTTGCCATGCAAACACGTCGACATTCGCCCGCAGGAAAGCAACGAGCGCGCTTTCCTATTTAGGATCGAGCGTAGCACTGATGGTGAAGGTACCACCAGTGCCGTCCTCCTTGGCGGACACCTTCCTGGTTGTGGGTGGAGCTGCCATGGCCTTCTTGCACTTGCGGGTGGAGCTCGATGGTGCGTCCTCGACGGCAGCGCAACACTCCGAGGAGGTGCGTTTGCCGGAGTGGGCCCCAGAGATCTTGCCGGGCTTGGTCTTGTTCTTCCCCCCGGGAGCTTATCGCCGGGGATAGAGATGACGCTTATCGGGCCGGGCATCTTGAGCATGTTGTAGGCATAATGAGAGGCTGCCATGAACTTGGCGAGCGCTGGACGGCCAAGTATCCCATTGTAAGGCAATGGGATATCGGCAACGTCAAAGGTGATCCTCTCAGTCCTGAAGTTCAGCTCTCCGCCAAAAGTCACTGGCAGTGTGATTTTCCCCTTCGGCTTGCTCCTTCCCGGGTTGATCCCTTGGAACGTCCCGGTTTCCTCGAGCTCGCCGTCGGGGATCTGTAGTTTCCGGACCACGGCAGAGGAGATCAGGTTCAGGCCGGCCCCGCCGTCAACCAACAACTTGGTGACCTTGAGGTTGCGGATAGTTGGCGAAACCAACATCGGCAAGCACCCGACCGCAGTTGTGCGATCAGGGTGGTCCTCAATGTCAAAGACGATGGGCGTGCTGGACCACTTCAGAAGTTTGCGCGACTCGACGGGTGGCTCTACCGCATTGACTTCCCGCACCCATTGTTTGAGTTGGTGATGGGCCTCGAACCCCTCGTTGGTTACCCCAAGTGGAAGGTGTAAGATGCAGTAAGTAGAAGTGTTTTCCCCTAGCAAAGATGCCAAGGATCGAATCCCCAGAGACTCCTAGGTTCAACAAGTAGGTGTCAATTGCTAACGGCGCAATTAGCAATCAACGTGGACCTGCACACAGATACAAATAACTTTGCTCCCAACGAGTACAGAGAGGTTGTCAATCTCTCCGGCCTTGTAGTTCACAAAGGGTTAAAAGCAATATGATAGTAGTGATAGATAGTGTTTTGCAATAGTAAGTAAATAGTGAAAAGTAAATAGTGGTTGTGATCAATGATGGTAATATGGACCGGAGTCTCATGATGTTCACTAGTGATGTCTCTCTCCCAAAAGACGTATAAACAGCTATGTGAGGTAAACAAATTACAGCTGGGCAATTGACAGGACCACGAACGCAAACCAATGCTGATTACATTGCAAGAAAGGTTGAGGTTCAAAGCATGGGCGGTACGCCAAAGTAAGTAGACCGAAATCCATCAATATCTACTACTAATCATCCACCTTGAGATATCTATCCAGAACATCTCGCTGGTATTAAGTTGCGAGTCCCACCCATAGTGTAAACTCAGTGCAACAGACAACTGCATTAAAAGAACTTTGCGTAAAGTAAACAATCCTTGCACCCGCGGGCACAAGCACCGTTGTTTTCCCCCTTGTGGCAACAGCACATCCCCTAGACTCATGTTTCTGTCACTCAAGCTAGTCATCGAGGGGCATGAACCCACAATCGAGCATAACGTTCCCTCTTGGAGTCACTACCTATTACTCGGCCAAAGCAATAAATAACAACGGAGAACATGCAATAATTACTTATGAACTAAAATATAAAAGAGGTGAATCAAATATATTACTCAAGATCAATCTGAACATAATCTCATAATCCATCGGATCCCAGCAAACTCAACATAGCAACAGCATAAGGATTACATAGGTGCCTCGATCATGTAGGGCAGCTCACGAGGACTAATTAGTGAAGCACAAGAACGGGAGGAGAACATCACATAGCTACTGGTCATGGACTCATGGTCCAAGGGAGACTACTCACGAGTCATCCGGGAGGCGTCCATGGTGGTGGAGAAGCTCCCGGTGGTGATCCTCCCCTCCGGCAGGGTGCCGGGAAGAGTTCTCCTGGTGCTCCCGATCTTGGAAGCGGCGGCGGCGGCGGAACAGAGATGGGATCGCGAAAACAAGTCCTGTTCTGAGGGTTACGGAGGACCCTTTAAATATATGCCAAAGTAGGGCACCGGGGGAGCCTCGAGGGGCCCAGGCGCCCCCCCGGCGCGGCCCGGGGGGGGGGGGGGGGGCGCCCACAGGGCGCCTGGAGCCCCTGTGCCCCCCAGGCTGCCCTTCGGACGCAGTGTTGTTTCCGGTTCGCTGATTTTTTATATAATTTTTCTGGATTTTTCTGGGCAGTTCTCGAAACATGAAAACCTGAAATACAAAAACAGCCGAAAACAGAAACTGGCACTGGGGTGCACTGGATTAGTAAGTTAGTCCAAATATGATCAGAAGTGTATGGAAGTGTATGAATATCATAGCAATATCACCCAAAAGTGGCATGGAGCAAGCAGAAATTATAGATACATTTTGGACGTATCGACATCCCCAAGCTTAATTCCTGCTCGTCCTCGAGTAGGTAAATGATAACAAGAATAATTTCTGTGGTGACATGCTATTAACCATATAGGACTTTCTCATAGTCATATGACAAAAGCTTACTGAGACAATGATTCTATAGTAATTAAGTTGTCTCAAGAGAAAATCACAAATGACTGAAAGTTTTACAACATGAAACTGAAACATCAAAAAGATTTGCAATGAACATGATGTGCAAATATGATAAAGTGATATCTAGCTTGCCCCCTTTAGTGATGCAAAACATAAATGCAAGGGCACCTTCAAGGTTTAAGTGATGACTAGATACAATCATTTCAGAATAAACGATATCATAATCATGCAAAAGACAATGCTACTTTGGGACAATGCACATTACACTCAGAATGACAATCATGCTCTCAGTAGTTGGTGCTTCAACATAAAGGTAAAAGAAAGGTTAAGTGCTAGAGCTTTTTATTTTGAAAACATGGAAGCAATTGTGTCAACGGTAGTAGTACTTCATATGTGTCATGTATAAAACATCTTATAAGTTGCAAGCCTCATGCATCGAATACCAATAGTGCTCGCTCCTTGTTCTAATTAGCTCGGATCCCCATGGGTTATCATTGCATTGCATATGTTTTAACCAAGTGTCACAAAGGGGTACCTCTATGCCACCTGTACAAAGGTCCAAGGAGATAGATCGCATTTGATTTCTCGTTTTTGATAAATCTCAACTTGAGGACATCCATACCGGGACAACATAGAAAATAGATGATGGACTCCTCTTTAATGCATAAGCATATTCTCATGAGAGATTGAGGATTAAGGTCCAAGCTAAAACTTCCACCATGATGCATGGCTTTGGTTGGCGGCCCAATGTTCTTCTCTAACAATATGCATATTAATTCAACCCACGGTAAATCACCCTTACTTCAGACAAGACGAACATGCATAGCAACTCACATGATATTCAACAAAAGTGTGACAGTTGATGGCGTCCCCAGAAATATGGTTACCGCTCAGCAAGCAACTTATAAGAAATAAGATACATAGGCAACATATTCTTTACCACAATAGTTTTTAGGCTACTTTCCCATGAGCTATGTATTGCATGGTTAGTTTGCTTAGTGCAGGTGGAGGTTAGCAAAAGACTGGGAGCGACCAACTAAGAGAGCAATGACGGTCATAATCATGCAGAGCGACAAAGCAATATTGAATCAGGCATGGTAGTTATATCGCTACTTAGAAACAAAAGATCATCAAGGCTTGACAGACTTTCTTTACAGTCTTGAATATGCGTGAGCATACGCCAAGTCAATCAAAATAAATTCTCGAAGGAAGATATTAATAAACCATACCACATCATAGGCAAACAAACCAAGTTGGTATTCCAATAACACATTGGGAACCCCCCAGCTATTTGAGATTAACCATAAGAAAACCTGAACTACTAAGCACCATCATGAAAGTAGCATCTTTATCATAGACACATTAACCCATGCAATGGAAGCAAACTCTCTTAATAAGGTGAGCATGGTAATTAAAGAGAGTTCAAGCAACCAACTAAATAAAAGCTCTTGAAAAGATAAGCATGAATACTAAGAGCAGAGCATGATAGTAGCTATTAAAAGACAAAGAACACACACAGCATAGATAGACATGAAAATTCTATGTAATGTTCTAGGTAGAAGTGGAGCGTGTTTCTCTCCCACATAAAGGAATGCTGAGTTCCGACTCGTTATGAAAAACTAAAAAGAAAACTAAAAGCAAGATGCTCCAAGCATAGCACATAACACATGAAGTGATAAAAATATAGCGAAACAAAAGACGAACTGATAATGTTGATGGAGAAGGGGATGCACGGGGGCATCCCCAAGCTTAGACGCTTGAGTCTCCTTGAATATTTCTTGGGGGTGCACGGGGGCATCCCCAAGCTTGAGCGCTTGACACTCCTGAATCTTTTTATCATCTTCCCTCGCACACTTGAAAACTCCCTTCATACACGACTCATCATAATCTGATTAGCGAGGTTAGTACCCTTAATATAATTATACCTTGCTGGAAATAAGGATATTCTTGAAGTTCTACTGTTTCTCAAGATTGCCAAAAGGTTTTTGCAAACAAAAAGCAAGTTCTTAATTTGCAAAGTGAAGGTAAGGCAAAACGGGACAAAATCTGTGAAAACAGAATAGCAGGCAGTAATTGACCTGTTCGGGATACTTCTGCAACTCAAATAAACAAACTCAGAACTGACGCACGAAATACAATTATATAGAGAACGCTGTCGAAAAAATTCAGACCAAAAAGATGATCTGGTGATTTTATATGAATTTCTCTATCTAAGGACAGAATCTGTTTCCTGGACAGCACCTCACAACTTTTGAACTTTCTAGCAATCAGAGGCTATACTTGGCACAAATATGAAAAGCAAAGGTACAATGATGATGCTACAGAAGTAAACAACATCAAGGCACAACAAAAGCAAAAATTTTATTCATGTGGGCTGCCTCCCAAAAGCGCTTTCTTTTATGCCTTTAAGCTAGGCATAATGCATAGATCAAGTTTTATCAAGAGTAAAAGAATAACTAGCCCGTACAACGGACTCAAAAGGTAACTTGACCTTCTTACGAGGGAAGTGTTCCATCCCTTTCTTGAGAGGAAACTGAAATTTTATATTACCCTCTTTCATGTCAATGACAGCACCAACGGTGCGCAAAAAGGGACGTCCCAAAATAATTGGACATGAAGGATCACATTCAATATCCATAATAGTGAAATCAACGGGCACATAATTATCATTGACAACAATAAGAACATCGTCGATCCTCCCCAAAGGTTTCTTTATGGAAGAATCAACGAGACGAACACCAAAAGAACAAGAATCATAAGGTTTCAATTTAAGTATATCATATATCCTTTTGGGCATAACAGAGGTACTAGCACCAACATCACATAATGCATAACAAGACAAGTCATTCAAATTAATTTTTATCATAGGATCCCAACCATCCTCTAGCTTTCTAGGTATGGAGGCTTCTACTCTAAGTTTCTCCTCCCTAGCTTTGATGAGAGCATTAGTGATATGCTCCGTGGAGGCAAGGTTAAGCGTGCTAGTGCGGGGATCTCTAGACATCTTGTGAAGGAAATCAATAACTTCTGTAAGAGTGCAATTATCAAAATCAAGGTCACGAGCATCAAGTAAAGTGGTAGTGGTGTCCTTAAGGTTCACCTGTTTGGTAGTTTCTATAGCATCACCATTAATAGGTCCATTGGGACTAGGAGTACATTGGGTGCTAAGAGTGTGAACATCCTCAATAACTTGGATAGTAGCAACAGTGTGGTGGGTAGGAAGGCTCCTAATTCTCTCTTCTTCCTTCCTTTCTCTAGCCCATCTTTCTTTTAGCTTAGCCATCATCCTAATATTTTCATTAATTTGTACTTGAGTAGCATTAATAGGGATGACTTCCCTCTCCTTAAGAGGAGAAGTTTCAATTTTTAGCAATTTTACCTCATTGGCTACGTGATCTACCTTAAAAGAAAGATCATCTAGTTTATGTAGTTTCTCTTCTACATTCTTATTAAAGGCTTTTTGGGTAGTGATGAAATCTCTAAGCATGGTCTCTAGTTCAGTATTGGAGTTCTTGGTACTAGGATAAGCATTGTTGTTCCCATAAGAGTTAGAGGGGAACGGTCTAGGATTGTTACCAAAGTTACTCCTATAAGCATTGTTGTTAAAATTGTTTCTAGAGATAAAATTCACATCTACTTGTTCTTGAGCAATCAAAGAGTTTAAAGGAACATCACGAGGATCAATAGTAGATTGCTTCGAAAGTAGAGACATGATCAAGTCAACTTTTTCATTAAGGGAGGAAATCTCCTCGACAGAGTTTACCTTCCTACCTGTTGGAGCGCGTTCGGTGTGCCATTGGGAATAGTTGGTCATCATCTCATCGAGAAGCTTTGTGGCAGCACCAAGTGTAGTTGACATAAAAGTTCCTCCCACGGCCGTATCTAATAAGTTCCGCGAGGTAAAGTTCAAGCCTGCAGAAAAAGTTTGGATAACCATCCAAGTAGTCAAACCGTGAGTAGGGCAGTTCTTGATAAGAGATTTCATACGTTCCCAAGCTTGGGCAACGTGTTCATTATCCAATTGTTTAAAATTCATTATGTTATTTCTAAGTTGGATAATTTTAGCAGGTGGATAGTATTTTCCGATAAAAGCATCTTTGCACTTGTCCCATGAATCTATGCTATTTCTAGGGAAAGACTGAAACCAAATTTTTTCTCCTCCTCTCAAGGAGAAAGGAAAAAGCTTAAGCTTAACAATATTACCATCTATTTCTTGGTACTTTTGCATATCACAAAGTTCAACAAAGTTGTTCAAGTGTAAAGCAGCATCATCTCCAGCACTGGAGAATTGTTCTTTCATAACTAAGTTTAGTAAAGCAGGTTTAATTCCATATGAAGGTGCTGAAGTGGCAGGTGTAGTGATAGGTGTGCTGATAAAGTCATCGTTGTTGTGACTAGTGAAGTCACACAACTTGGTGTTCTCGGTGGAACCCATAGTAGCAAGCAAGCAAGATAACTATTTTTGTGATTTTCGATAAAAAGAACTAAAGCAAAAATGAAAAGTAAACTAACAAGACTAAAAAGCAAAGGTAAAAGATAGCATGCAACTCCCCTATCCTGAAGAGTGGAGTCCCCGGCAACGGCGCCAGAAAATACTCCTTGATGGGCCTCGAACCCCTCGTTGGTTACCCCAAGTGGAAGGTGTAAGATGCAGTAAGTAGAAGTGTTTTCCCCTAGCAAAGATGCCAAGGATCGAATTCCCAGAGACTCCTAGGTTCAACAAGTAGGTGTCAATTGCTAACGGCGCAATTAGCAATGAACGTGGACCTGCACACAGATACAAATAACTTTGCTCCCAACGAGTACAGAGAGGTTGTCAATCTCTCCGGCCTTGTAGTTCACAAAGGGTTAAAAGCAATATGATAGTAGTGATAGATAGTGTTTTGCAATAGTAAGTAAATAGTGAAAAGTAAATAGTGGATGTGATCAATGATGGTAATATGGACCGGAGTCTCATGATGTTCACTAGTGATGTCTCTCTCCCAAAAGACGATAAAACAGCTATGTGAGGTAAACAAATTACAGCTGGGCAATTGACAGGACCACGAACGCAAACCAATGCTGATTACATTGCAAGAAAGGTTGAGGTTCAAAGCATGGGCGGTACGCCAGAGTAAGTAGACCGAAATCCATCAATATCTACTACTAATCATCCACCTTGAGATATCAATCCAGAACATCTCGCTGGTATTAAGTTGCGAGTCCCACCCATAGTGTAAACTCAATGCAACAGACAACTGCATTAAAAGAACTTTGCGTAAAGTAAACAATCCTTGCACCCGCGGGCACAAGCACCGTTGTTTTCCCCCTTGTGGCAACAGCACATCCCCTAGACTCATGTTTCTGTCACTCAAGCTAGTCATCGAGGGGCATGAACCCACAATCGAGCATAACGTTCCCTCTTGGAGTCACTACCTATTACTCGGCCAAAGCAATAAATAACAACGGAGAACATGCAAGAATAATTTATGAACTAAAATATAAAAGAGGTGAATCAAATATATTACTCAAGATCAATCTGAACATAATCTCATAATCCATCGGATCCCAGCAAACTCAACATAGCAACAGCATAAGGATTACATAGGTGCATCGATCATGTAGGGCAGCTCACGAGGACTAATTAGTGAAGCACAAGAACGGGAGGAGAACATCACATAGCTACTGGTCATAGACTCATGGTCCAAGGGAGACTACTCACGAGTCATCTGGGAGGCATCCATGGTGGTGGAGAAGCTCCCGGTGGTGATCCTCCCCTCCGGCAGGGTGCCGGGAAGAGTTCTCCTGGTGCTCCCGATCTTGGAAGCGGCGGCGGCGGCGCAACAGAGATGGGATCGCGAAAAGAAGTCCTGTTCTGAGGGTTACGGAGCACCCTTTAAATATATGCCAAAGTAGGGCACCGGGGGAGCCTCGGGGGGCCCAGGCGCCCCCCGGCGCGGCCCAGGGGGGGTGGGGGGGGGCGACCACAGGGCGCCTGGAGCCCCTGTGGCCCCCCCAGGCTGCCCTTCGGACGCAATGTTGTTTCCGGTTCGCTGATTTTTTATATAATTTTTCTGGATTTTTCTGGGCAGTTCTCGAAACGTGAAAACCTGAAATACAAAAACAGCCGAAAACAGAAACTGGCACTGGGGTGCACTGGATTAGTAAGTTAGTCCAAATATGATCAAAAGTGTATGGAAGTGTATGAATATCATAGCAGTATCACCCAAAAGTGGCATGGAGCAAGCAGAAATTATAGATACGTTTTGGACGTATCAGTTGGCGGTGGGAAGTATGCAGAGAAGCTCCACCGTCTACGCAGAAAACCTCCGTTGCCTTCTGGAACTCCTGCTCGCTGTTATCCCCGTCGTCCATTTCTTCGTCGTCGTCGTCTTCGTCCTTGTCGCGGCCGCGGGGAGGCCTATCTCCTTGCCGCTGCTTGGCCTTGCCGCGGCGTCCTCCCCGGCCATTGAATGGCCGCTTCTTGCCGGACTCTCCTCCACCTCCCTGGGCCTTCTCCTTGTCGCGTCGCTCGTACTCAGCTTTTTGATGCTCGATGAGGTACTCGACCCTTTTGCAGTTCTGGAGGTCATGGCCCTTGGTGCGGTGGATCTTGTAGTACTGCTTGTCGGAGCCGTCCTGCTTGTCGGCGGCCGCCACAGCGGCCGCTTCCTTGCTGGAGCCACCAGCCTGGGCTTTCTTGGCGCCAGCCTCTTTGCCGGACTGGTCGATGACCAATACTTCTTTGCTCTTCTTTTTCTTGTTGTTCCGCCGCCGGTTCTTCCTTGCCGGGGCGGCATCCTCACTATCTGTTCCCCCTGCTCCAGTATCCTCTCCGGGGAGTCTCCTCCCCTCCTCAGCGCGTGCGCACTTGTCGGCCAGGGCATAAAGCTCACTAACGTCTCGGATCTTGCACATCGCCATTTCCTCCCTCATCCTGCATTTACGCACGTTCTGGTGGAACGCGCTAATAACCGCGGCAGGGTGGACATCTGGGATGTTGTGCTGGATGCGGCTGAATCTTTGGATGTACTTTCGCAGGGACTCTCCTTCCTTCTGGGCGAGTATATGAAGATCACTCTCCTGGCCATGGGGCTTGTGGCCGCCCATGAAGGCGCCGACAAACTGATGACACAGGTTGGTCCAAGAAGAAATGGAGTTTTCCGGCAAGTTCATGAGCCAAGATCTGGCGTTTGGCTTGAGTACGAGCGGGAAGTAGTTTGCTAGTATCTTCTCGTCTCGTCCCCCGGCAGCCTGCACCGCGATGGTGTAGATCCTGAGAAACTCTGACGGATGTGTCTTGTCATCGTACTTCTCGAGTACGTCGGGCTTGAAGTTCTTCATGCTGGGCCACTGGACTTGCCGCAGCTCACGGGTGAACGCACGACAACCCGCCGCGTATGGCAAGTCGCCTAGTTCTCCGGGCACGTGCATGTCGACAGCGAGCCCAGCGCGCTGGTCGGATTGTCGCCGCGCTTCTCTTCGACGCTCGATGCGAGTTCGAGCGTCTTATTGTCGTCTGTCGTCAAGGACTTGGCGTTGATCGCGGCGAGCTCGTCGATCCGACGACGCCGTGGAGTCGTCGTCGATGTTGATCCGGCGAGTCGGCGATTTCGGCCTTCGAGGCGGGGAATGCACGGTAGTTGCACCCCCAACGGTCTTGTCGCCATCAGCCCGCGCCTGGCTAACTTGCCGCGGCCGCGATGTCGTCGGCTGCTGCGGCGTGTCGTTGTTGGCGAAGGCGATGAGGCTCTGGATGGTGGCCCTCCAGCCTTCGGCCTTGTCCGCCGCTGGAGGGAAGTCGAGGAGCAGTTGAGCTCGAGCTAGAGCTTCTGCTGGGGTGGAGGGTAGCGGTGGCGAGCGGTGCGAGGAGCGAGATATGCTCAGATTTCTAACTGCGTTAGAAGGAGCAGGGTCTCGTCCCGGCGACCGCGCCTTGCTCGTACCAGCACGTTGGCCTTGAGCGTCCCGCGACCCGCCAGTTTGACCTTGTCCCAACAAGCGTATGGTACCTTGCGTACCACGTCGCTGCCGGTCCGGCACCTCCTGAGAGGGGCGCGGTGCGTGCACGGACGCCGAGGTCTTGGAGTGCGCCCGGTCGTCCGTCTTGTCCTTGGACTTGGCGGCGCCGTGAGTTTCCTCGCCGGCGTCCGCCCTTCCGCCAGCGTCTACCCCACCGACCGTTGGCTCCAGTGGTGGCGGGATCGATGCGGACGGGCCTGCTACCTCCGAAGCCTTCTTCTTCGGCGGCATGTCGATGAAGTCAATGAAGTTGATGAAGTTGCTGAAGATTTCGCTCGCGCGAACGCCGGATCAGGTTCACACAACCTTGACGCCCCCTACCTGGCGCGCCAAAGATGTCGGGGAAACTGATCACCCACGAACACCTATGGGACCGGAGCCCCTTTTCGGTACGGCAAGGGAGCGGAGGGTGCACGAAGAGCGGACCGAGGCGAACACGCGAGCAGTTTACCCAGGTTCGGGTCGCACGGATGCGTAAAACCCTACTCCTTCCTTGGTTTGTATTGCGTTCTTGGCTCGGGAGCGAGAAGAGCTATAGTACTTATCGCTAGCAACACCGAGCGTGAGAGTGATCGAAAATCGGAACCTCCCCTACGTTGCGCATGGGCCTCCTTTTATAGGTCAAAGGGGTCACCGACAGATGGCAACGCAGTCGAGGGTAGAAATGTAAAAGTGGTGGTAGTTGGAACAGTGTATGCATAGTGCTCTATACCTAACTCTGACGGCAGGGGACAAAGGCATTAAATGCCCGTCGCCGTCGCCCTCAAACAGTGCAAATAGCGTCCGTCAGGGCGTCTCCGTCCGCCACGACGGTGGCCTTGTCATCGCAGCTCGCCACCGTGTACCCCTGGCTGCACAGCCTTCCGCCACGTGCGCCTGGAAGGGTCCCAGAGCGACGCGTGGGCGGATGAGCTGGAGCGCGGGCACTTAGTGGGAGTTCTCCGCGGCAAGCGCCTTGCCGCGGCTGTTATCTTGTCGCGCCCGGAAGCTTGTCGCTATCCGGGCCTTGCCGGGACGCGGGGGTGCGTCGCGGCAAGTCTCTTGAAATGCCATGTTTGGCCTTCCAAGCAAGCTCCTCTTGCCAGGGTCTTGTACTAAAGAAATGGTCTTGAGCCCGGGGTGGCCTTCCCGGCAAGCTCCTCTTGCCGGGGCCTTGTCTCTTTAACTTGAATACTTTGTTCTTGAATGGCTTTAAAGGAAACACAGTGGGCCTTGGCGGACGCGCGGCAAGCCCTGCCACGGGACGCTGCGACTGCCCGTGCACAAGTTCGGGATACTAAGGTACCCCTACTTTAGTACACCGACACGATCCACATGCATGCGAAGTTGATACTCTTCCAAAATAGTGGGATTAACATTAACTAAAGTCATGACCTCTCCAAACCCACTTTTATCAAAAGACTCATAAGATTGAACATTCCCCAAATATATGGGATCTAAAGTTGACACTCTCCCAAACCCACTTTCAATATTATTGCAAACATTATTATCAATCTCATATTCATCATGGGGCTTAAATAAATTTCCAAGATCATAAGAAGAATCACCCCAATCATGATCATTGCAACAAGTAGTGGGCATAGCAATACTAGCATCCCCAAGCTTAGGGTTTTTCATATCATTAACACAATTGACATTTGTAATAGTATCATTGCAATCATGCTTTCTATTTAAGGAGCTAACATGAATCACTTTTTCTTTCAACAATTCTTCACAATTTTCAGATTCATAAATTTCAAGCAAAACCTCACAAAGATAATCTAGTGCACGCAGCTCACTAGCAATAGGTTCAACATAGTTGGATCTCTTAAAGATATTAGCAAGTGGATGAGGATACATACTTTAGCAAGCGAAGATGCAAGCTAATTGAGGGCACATAGCAACACAAGCAAACAAGAGGCACACGAACGGTAAACACACGGCAGAAGAAGGGCAAATAAAACGGCAAGGGTGAAGTGGGGGAGAGGAAAACGAGAGGCAAAATATATGTAATGCGAAGGATAAGGGTTTGTGATAGGTACTTGGTATATGACTTTTGCGTAAGCCTCCCCGGCAACGACGCCAAAAATTCTTCTTGCTACTTCTCGAGCTTGCGTTGTATTCCCTCGAAGAAGAAAGGGAGATGCAGCACAGTAGCGTAAGTATTTCCCTCAGTTTTTGAGAACCAAGGTATCAATCCAGTAGGAGACAACGCGCGAGTCCCTCGCACCTGCACAAACAAATAAGAACTTCGGAGCCAACGCGTTAAGGGGTTGTCAACCCCTTTACGGTCACTTACGAAAGTGAGATCTGATAGAGATGATAGTTTATATTTTTGGTATTTTTGGTTTATAAGAACAACAAATAAAAGCTAAAAAGTAAAGTAGATGTAGATTGATATGTTGAGAATAGACCCGGGGCCATAGTGTTCTCTAGTGGCTTATCTCATGATAGCGATATTCTACGGCGGGTAAACAAATTACTGTCGAGCAATTGATAGAAAAGCGAATAATTATGAGACTATCTAGGCATGATCATTGTATATAGGCATCACGTCCGAGACAAGTAGACCGACTCCTGCCTGCATCTACTACTATTACTCCACACATCGACCGCTATCCAACATGCATCTAGTGTATTGAGTTCATAAGAACAGAGTAATGCCTTAAGCAAGATGACATGATGTAGAGGATAAACTCAAGCAATGTGACATAAACCCCATCTTCTTATCCTCGACGACAGCAATACAATACGTTCCTTGCTGCCCCTACTGTCACTGGGAAAGGACACCGCAAGATTGAACCCAAAGCCAATCACTTCTCCCATTGCAAGAACTATATATCTAGTGGGCCAAACCAAACCAATAATTCGAAGAGACTTGCAAGGATATTATGAGCACACATAAAAAGTTCAGAGAAGAACCAAATGTCTTTCATAGATAACCTTGATCATAAACTCACAATTCATCGGATCTCGACAAACACACCGCAAAAAGAGATTACATCGAATAGATCTCCTCGAAGACCAAGGAGAACTTTGTATTGAGATCCAGAGAGAAGAAGACATCTAGATACTAGCTATGGACCCAAAGGTCTGTGGTAAACTACTCACAACTCATGGTGAGGGCGATGATCATGATAATGAAGAACTCCGTGATGGATCCCTCTCCGGTGGAGCTCCAGAATAGGCTCCAAGATGGGATCTTACGGGAATAGAAGGTTACGGCGGTGGAATTAGGGTTTTCTCTCTGTTGTCGAAGGTTTCGGGGTACGTAGACTTATATAGGAAGATGGAGGACACCGGGGGGGGGGGTGCTCGGGGGCCCCACGAGGCAGGGGGCGCCCTGGGAAGGGGGGCGCGCCCCCACCCTCGTGGGCCACCCCTTGATCTCCTGACGTGGTTCTCAAGTCCCTCGTGCGTAATTTTCTTCGAAAATATCTCTCGCGAAAGTTTCATTCCGTTTGGACTCCGTTTGATATTCTTTTTCTGCAAAACCCTGAAACAGGCAAAAAACAGCAATCTGGACTGGGCCTTTGGGTTAGTAGGTTAGGCCCAAAAATGATATAAAAGTGTATGATAAACCCCATGAAACATCCAAGACTTCATAAATACTAGCATGGAACAATAAAAAATTATAGATACGTTGGAGACGTATCACACCCCGTCCTCCACCTCTAAGGAGCTGCCCCGACGTTCCCCTCGTCTTTCGCGCCACCTCCATTCCCACACCACCATCTTCACCTGCACCACCGAAAGAGCATCATCATCACCGTTTCCTCAGATGAAGCTACAGCCTAATCGGCGCCACCAAATAGGTTGTACATTAATCGCCGCATTTTCTTCTTGATTCGATCTCATAGTGTTGCCGGCGCTCGGCCCCGAGCCGACACGGCGCGGCTCCATCCACGGCGGCGTCGCCGGCCACCTCCTCCATGGTGTCGCTCGCTCGGCGGCGGCGTCCACATCAGTAGGAGCTGCTGCTACTTTAGCTCTCGCTCGCGCTGCTGCTCTGCTCTTGCTCTCAGTCCCCTACCTGATCTGCTCTTGCTCTTGCACTTCCTTGCGATGCTGCTCCGATTTAGCTACACTTCAGTCGATTGAATCGACTTTTGGGTTAGTCAATTTTCAGGGGGTGGGGGACTCGCCAGAGTTGAGGAAGAACCAGCCACAGTGGGGAGGGGGGCTCGCCGGAAAGGTATCCCACTATCTATCTTAGGGTTCAGGGTGGGGGCGGTGGTCACTGGCGGTGGTGGGGCGATGCC
>LR738710.1:222189397-222265596 GCA_902687465.1 Secale cereale | reverse complement strand
CCGGTGGTGGGGAGTGTTTTCGGGGCGGGCGGGGGGCACACCGCCGGCTGCGGGCGGCGGGGGGCGGCAGTTTGGCCGGTGGTGGCTGGCGGCTTAGGGGGGTGGGGAGGTTGAAGATGAACTGCAGGCCCTTGATTTCGTATCCAACGGCTGCAAAATCGATTGACCAGAGATGAAAAAGTCAGTCGACTGACATGTAGCCTCACCTCTAGTGCGTTCAATTTCGACAGTAAAATTCAGTTTCGACATAAAAATTCAGTGTCGACAGTTAAGTTCAGTTTCAAAAGAAAAATTCACTTTCGACAGTTAAGTTTACTTTCGAAAGTTAAATTCAGTTTCAACAGTTAAGTTCAGAGATGAGCGGCTGATGTATACATCTAGCACTTTGTGGTTATGTATTTTACGTCATCTATTGGAGATGCTATTAGAATTTCACTCAGGTTAACGTTGTCTCTCTTGTCCTGCTTCAACCTCGGCGTCGTACAACTCACCGGAGCTGCTCCAACCACGAAACCCTCTATCACAACGGAGCAGTACCTCGGCCTCCATCTCCAGACGCCTAAGATCTTCTTCCCCTCATCCGACAGCCAAGTCAGCCGAAGCATCCTCACCGGCCAACCCAATCACGCTGAGATCGACATGGATTCGCCAAAGAGGTTGTACACTTCTTGTGGTTTGACTTAATCTCACCATGCTTCTTTGCATCCTATGATCTTCCAATTCTTGTGAACCTAACACCCAGATTGGCAGAAATCCTGTGTTTTTAAATTCTCCATTTTGCACGTGCATTCCTATCATATTCCTTTCTATTTCCTATCCCTGCATTGTTAGAATCCTCAAATTAAAACAAGCCCTTACACAATTACTTTTGTTACAGATATGTGTCAAAGAAAACCTTGTGTGGTTTGTCCTGCTCCTGCAGTGCTGTGTTCCACCCCAGCTCAGCTGCTCCAACGACGGAAGGGTTCACCACAACAGGGATCCGCTCTCCAGAGTGTCTTTCGCCACCTCAGATATTCTTCCCCGCCGCCGGCAGCCACGACAACTGCATTACCATCATTAACTGAGCGGATGACCTTGAGGACTACACGGATCCGCAAGAGAGGTCGCACTCTTCCGTGTATGCTTGCGTTATGGATCGCTTAATATGATGACATGCTACTTTATCATGGTGTTCACCTATTAGACTCCGACTCAGGTCCAAACTTATGCTGAAACTTGAGTTTTTAAATGGTCGTGGGGTACATATTGGGGCAGCAATCAGTACTATCTATCTACTATCTGGTTAATCTCGGGTGTCTACTATGAGTTTCATGTTGGGTGCAAACAAACATTAATGGAGCGATTATCTGTATTTTTTAAACTAAAGTTATTATCTGCCTGCTATCATTGGTTTTGGGTCTATCCACATGTTGCTACCTTCACTCTGGATTTGTGCATGCACTCCTTACATAATGCCACTATGTTTTATTCCTATGAATGTCAGTTATTGTACACAATGGAACTGAACATGTATAGCAAAATAGACGAGCCTTGCGTGGCAATAAAATTTCATGCAGACGTCGCTCCATGGTGGGCGCAAAGGCAGCCCCCTTCCACCCATTTCAGATCGTAATCAAGAGAAAGATAACTGTTCTGAGGGGGATTCAGAAGCAGAAGACCACTCCTATTTACCCCATGATGTCTTGCTGGTTACAGATAGCTCCTCAGAGGAGGATTCAGAGACAGATGATCAGTCCTATCCCCCCTGAGGTGCATGCTCTAACTTGGCAGGGTTATGTTGCTCATATCGTGCGTATGGTATCTTGCATTCTATGTCATTTGCTTAGTTTAGACATGATTTGTGTGAATGCCACCTGTTTAGTGTCTAATTACCATATATGTGAATTATGCAATGCCATCTTTTTGCAAGACATTATATATGTGAATTATGCAATGCTATCTTGTTGCAAGGCATTATATATGTGAATTATGCAATGCCATGTTGTTTAGCCAAGCGTCATATATGTGAATTATATCATGCCGTCCTTTTTTTGTATTTCTCATTGCTTTTGTCGACAATGTTTGTATATTCAACTACTCTTCCTGTGCTTCAGCCATTTGAATTGGCGATGGAGAAATCTGGAGTGAAAACAAGGTCTTCAGAAAAGATCGTGCTACCTGTCGATGGAGATAGAACCACGGCTGTACTTGCCCAAGAACCAACCCCACCGCTCATAACCTAGACTCACGCAGATTGTACCCCTACCCAGTTGGACAGAGAACCAGCTACACCCCTTCTAAACCCAACCCCAGCAGATAGTAACCCAGTTCCCATTAACAGAACACCGTCTCCATCACACAGCACCCAAACACGAGCAATTAGTAAGGCAACTGCAGTGCCCAAAGCACGAGGACCACCACTCCGAACCCCAAGTCAACGCTTAAAGCAGAAGAAGAATTATTCTCAGGTCAGGTTCCGTATCTATGGTTCATACTACTTTGCTCTTGCATCACTGTATTTACTCATACCAACTAATTTCAAATTTGAAGGATGCAATTGAAACTCCAATGGCGCAACAGGTATGTTTTAAACCTGTTTCTTTAACATGTTTGCTGTTGTAACTTGCTCTATGTTGATTTTAGTTTCAATTGAATAAACAGTTATGTTCTCATGCCATGCACATTACAAGTGTTGTTATTGCTGTGTAGTTTCCCACACTTATATTATGTCTATGCTGCTTTGTCTTAAATAGATATGATTTGAACTGTATCTATCTTGATTTGGCAACATAAACTAGAATGATATAGACCATACAGTGACCATACTAGATAGATATATGTTTGTTTCATGCTGTTATCCTGTCCACCTTACTACTGAACTGGTTTACCAAAATGAGTTTCATATACTACATTGTAAACCTATGATGTGTTTGTTTGTTTCTCCTTTAGAACGCAGATAAAATAATGGAGAAGAGTACCCCGTTATGCAATGGTAAAGGAAGTAATGCATATCAGGTTCAAGATAGTGAGACATCCCTGTTGTTCTCCAAGAAAGCTGATAAAAACTATATTGAAGACACTGAGACAACCCCAAAGTCCTGTCTTGATGTAGTGTTCGAGTTACTGGCTACTACTGCTGGCACCAGCTCTTTGAACTCGCTGCCTGAATCAGTTCGGCTTCTCGAGTCTCAACTTCAAGTTGAAAGACATCGATCAGATGTTATGCGATAGGAAGTCGAAGGACTGAGGAAGTCCCTGCAGAATTCAGATGCATACTTTCTGGTGCAACAACAAGTGCTGGAGGATTTAAGCGCCAAACAAGAGAAAGTTAATAATCTTGCTAAGCATCTTGCCAGCATTATGGGTACCCAGAATATTGTTTCTTGAGCTCTTCTGAAGTGGTTTCAGTTCTGGACTTGCTTTGCTGTGGCGTTTATATGCTACTTTGTTCCCTATATTTGCACTTGTGGCGAACTTTGATGCCCAGTGGATGTAATATATGTAATAGCCATGATAGCCTAGCATAAGTTGCTTGCTTATTTATTTCCGTTGTCTTTTTTATTTGTTTTCTTGTAGTCAGTGCAGTTCTTTTTCTGCGGTTTGCTAGTGGTCGGAATAACCTATTTTTTCAAAACTAGGCCACATTAACAATGGGCTACATATTTGCCATAGTTAACATGGGCCTCCTACGGGCCGTAGAAACAATGGGCCTTCTAAGGGCTGTAGAAACAATGGGCCTTCTACGGGGCGTAGACACAATGGGCCTTCTACGGGCCGTATCATCAATGGGCCTTCTACGGGCCGTAGAAACAATGGGCCTTCAAAGGGGCGTAGACACAATTGGCCTTCTACGGGCCGTATCATCAATGGGCCTTCTACGGGCCGTATGATTGGGTGGCCAAACATGGGCCAATAACAGACCACATTATGGCCATAAATGGGCTAGAGTTGAAATCGTCCGTTCATGGGCCGACCATAACGGGCCGGCGTTAATAGGCCGTATTTGATGATGCTATGGAAACGGCCCAACGTATTAACGGGCCACAAACGGGCCGACTGTAACCACATGCTGTATTTGGCCCACAAGCAGAAAATGACAGTAACGGGCCGAAAGTAAACGAATGCTGGAAATGAACCCAAGAATAAATGGGCCCTGAGAAGGCCGAAAGATAGCATGGGCTGGAAACGGCCCAACGGAATAATGGGCCGTTATTGGGTATAAAGTGATACACTGTTCATTACGGGCCAGTTTTACCACGGGTCGTTAATGGGTCGAGGTTACTAAGGGCCTCATATGGGCCAAAAGACGCCATGGGCCATACATGGGCCGGAAGTTAAAATGGGCTAGAATTCTATTGGACGGCCCATATGACGCTACTAGGCCTAATTCGGATAGGCCGTAAACGGGCCCTGGGTTTGCGGGCTGTAAATGGGCTATATGCGAACATGTCGTTAACAGGCTTGCCGTGGGCTGGCTCGCCACCTTTTGACCAAGTCAAACGGGCCGGCCTTTTCACAAGAATGGGCCTCTGTTGGGCCGTGCCACGTGTCGATGTATCATAGGCGCTTTGGGTCCAATGATTGGATGACATCTGTCCGAACGGTGAGCTGACACGTGTTCCCTCCAGCCAATGATGATTTTACACGTGGAAAATCCCCATTGGTCGGGGCTGTTAACGGGTTATCGGATCCAAAACCAGACTCGATAGCTTAACGGCGTTCCGTTACGGTGGATGCCACGTGTCGGTCACCCTTGACGAAAGCACTTCTGTGACACGCGATTTATCGTCATGGAAGTGTACACTTCCGTGATGATAATTTTGGTAATGTCATGGAACACTTCTACGACAGCACAAGTATGACTATCTTGATTCTTTCATAAATTTGTCATGGATGTACATGCCTGACAGAAAACGTGACCTACTGTGACAAACACGTATCATCACAGAAGTGTATTTTTTTTGTAGTGACAAGAGAGGCTAGCAATGGTGGAAGGGTGAGAGTGCGTATAATCCATGGACTCAACATTAGTCATTAAGAACTCACATACTTATTGCAAAAATCTACAAATCATCAAAACAAAGTACTACCCGCATGCTCCTAGGGGAAGGGTTGCTAGGAGTTAACCATCGCGCGATCCCGACCTCCACACAAAGGATGATAATCAAAGAAATACCTCATGCTTCAAATTTGTCACACAACGGTTACCATACGTGCATGCTACGAGACTTGCAAACCTCAACACAAGTATTTCTCAAATACACAACTGCTCTACTAGCATGACTATAATATTACCATCCTCATATCTCAAAACAATCATCAAGCATCAAACTTCTCATAGCATTCAATGCACTTTATATGAAAGATTTTATTATATCCCTCTTGGATGCCCACCATATTAGGACTAAATTCATAACCTAAGCAAATTACCATGCTGTTCTAAAAGACTCTCAAAATAATATAAGTGAAGCATGAGAGTTCCTCTATTTCTTCAAAATAAAACCACCACCGTGCTCTAAAAAGATATACGTGAAGCACTAGAGCAAACGACAAACTACTCCGAAAGATATAAGTGAAGATCAATGAGTGGCAGAATAATTATGTAAATATGTGAAGACTCTCTAACATTTAAGAATTTCAGATCTTGGGATATTATTCAAACAGCAAGCCAAAAAAAATTGACGCTCCAAGCATAACACATATCATGTGGTGAATAAAAATATAGTCTCAAGTAAAGTTACCGATAGACGAGGACAAAAGAGGGGATGCCTTCCCGGGGCATCCCCAAGCTTAGGCTTTTGGTTGTCCTTGAATTTTACCTTGGGGTGCCTTGGGCGTCCCCAATCTTAGGCTCTTTCCACTCCTTATTCCATAGTCCATCGAATCTTTACCAAAAACTTGAAAACTTCACAACACAAAACTCATCAGAAAACTCGTAAGCTCCGTTAGTATAAGAAAATAAAACCACCACTTAGGTACTGTTGTGAACTTATTTTAAATTCATATTGGTGTAATATCTACTGTATTCCAACTTCTTTATGGTTCATACCCTCCGATAATACTCATAGATTCATCAAAATAAGCAAACACCACATAGAAAACAGAATTTGTCAAAAAAAGAACAGTCTGTAGCAATCTGTAACTTTCCAATACTTCTACAACTCTAATAATTCTGAAATAAATTGTTAGACGTGAGGAATTTGTCTATTAATCTTCTGGAAAGAGAATCAACTTAAAAGCACTCTCCAGTAAAAAAATGTCAGCTAATCTCGTGAGCGCAAAGCTTTTGTTTTTTACAGCAAGATCACATTAACTTTCACCCAAGTCTTCCCAAAGGTTCTACTTGGCACTTTATTGAAACAAAAGCTATAAAACATGATTACTACAGTAGCTTAATCATGTGAACACAGAAAGACAGTAGGGGTAAATAATGGGTTGTCTCCCAACAAGCGCTTTTCTTTAATGCCTTTTAGCTAGGCATGATGATTTCAATGATGCTCGCATAAAATATAAGAATTGAAATATAAAGGGAGCATCATGAAGAATATAACTAGCACATTTAAGCCTAACCCACTTCCTATGCATAGGGATTTTGTGAGCAAACAACTTATGGGAACAAGAATCAACTAGCATAGGAAGGGAAAACGAGCATAACTTCAAGATTTTAAGCACATAGAGATAAAACTTGATATTATTGCAATATGTAGAAGCATATGATCCTCTCTCATAATAATTTTCAGTAGCATCATGAATGAATTCAACCATATAACCAGCACATAAAGAATTATTTTCATGATCTACTTGCATAGAAATTTTACTACTCTCCACATAAGCAAATTTATTCTCATCAATAGTAGTGGGAGCAAACTCAACAAAATAACTATCATGTGAAGCATAATCCAATTGAAAATTAAAATCATGATGACAAGTTTCATGGTTATCTTTATTCTTTATAGCATACGTGTCATCACAATAATCATCATAAATAGCAGGCATGCTTTCATCATAATAAATTTTCTCATCAAAACTTGGGGGACTAAACATATCATCTTCATCAAACATAGCATCCCCAAGCACGTGGTTTTGCATATCATTAGCATCATGGGTATTCAAAGAATTCATACTAACAACATTGCAATCATGCTCATCATTCACATATTTTATGCCAAGGATTCCATGTAATTCTTCTTCTAGTACTTGAGGATAGTTTTCCTTCCCATCATTTTCACGAAAGGTATTAAAAAGATGAAGCATATGAGGCAACCTTAATTCCATTTTTTGTAGTTTTCTTTTATAAACTAAACTAGTGATAAAACAAGAAATTAAAAGATTCGATTGCAAAATCTAAAGATATACCTTCAAGCACTAACCTCCCCGGCAACGGTGCCAGAAAAGAGCTTGATGTCTACTACGCAACCTTCTTCTTGTAGACGTTGTTGGGCCTCCAAGTGTAGAGGTTTGTAGGACAGTAGCGAATTCCCCTCAAGTAGATGACCTAAGGTTTATCAATCAATGGGAGGCGGAGGATGAAGATGGTCTCTCTCAAACAACCCTGCAACCAAATAACAAAGAGTCTCTTATGTCCCCAACACACCCAATACAATGGTAAATTGTATAGGTGCACTAGTTCGGCGAAGAGATGGTGATACAAGTGCAATATGGATGGTAGATATAGGTCTTTGTAATCTGAAAATATAAAAACAGCAAGGTAACTAATGATAAAAGTGAGCACAAACGGTATTGCAATGCTTTGAAACAAGGCCTAGGGTTCATACTTTCACTAGTGCAAGTTCTCTCAACAGTAATAGCATATCTGGATCATATAACTATCCCTCAACATGCAACAAAGAGTCACTCCAAAGTCACTAATAGCGGAGAACAAACGAAGAGATTATGGTAGGGTACGAAACCACCTCAAAGTAAAATAACACGAAGCTATTCTTTCCGTTCGATCTATCCTAGAGTTCATACTAGAATAACACCCTAAGACACAAATCAACCAAAACCCTAATGTCACCTAGATACTCCATTGTCACCTCAAGTATCCATGGGCATGATTATACGATATGCATCACTCAATCTCAGATTCATCTAGTCAACCAACACAAAGAACTTCAAAGAGTGCCCCAAAGTTTCCACTGGAGAGTCAAGACGAAAACGTGTGCTAACCCATATGCATAGATTCCCAAGGTCAAGGAAACTGCAAGTTAATCACCAAAACATACATCAAGTAGATCATGTGATATCCCATTGTCACCACAGATAAGCACATGCAAGACATACATCAAGTGTTCTCAAATCCTTAAAGACTCAATCCGATAAGATAACTTCAAAGGGAAAACTCAATTCATCACAAGAAAGTAGTGGGGAGAAACATCATAAGATCCAACTATAATAGCAAAGCTCGCGAGACATCAAGATCGTGCCATCTCAAGAACACGAGAGAGAGATCAAACACATAGCTACTAATACATACCCTCAACCCCGAGGGTGAATGCTACCTCTTGAGCTTGCGTTGTATTCCCTCGAAGAGGAAAGGGAGATGCATCACAATAGCGTAAGTATTTCCCTTAGTTTTTGAGAACCAAGGTATCAATCCAGTAGGAGACCACACGCGGGTCCCTCGCACCTGCACAAACAAATAAGAACTTTGCAACCAACACGATAAGGGGTTGTCAATCCCTTTACGATCACTTACGAGAGTGAGATCTGATAGAGATGATAGTTGATATTTTTGGTATTTTTGGTTTAATAAAATAGCAAATAAAAGCGGTAAAATTAAGTAGATGTAGATTGATATGTTGAGAATAGACCTGGGGGACATAGTTTTCACTAGTGGCTTCTCTCATGATAGCGATATTCTACGGCGGGTAAACAAATTACTGTCGAGCAATTGATAGAAAAGCGAATAATTATGAGACTATCTAGGCATGATCATTGTATATAGGCATCACGTCCGAGACAAGTATACCGACTCCTGCCTGCATCTACTACTATTACTCCACACATCGACCGCTATCCAGCATGCATCTAGTGTATTGAGTTCATACAAACAGAGTAACGCCTTAAGCAAGATGACATGATGTAGAGGGATAAACTCAAGCAATATGATGTAAACCCCATCTTTTTATCCTTGATGGCAACAATACAATACGTGCCTTACTGCCCCTACTATCACTGGGAAAGGACACCGCAAGATTGAACCCAAAGCCAAGCACTTCTCCCATTGTAAGAACTATAGATCTAGTAGGCCAAACCAAACCAATAATTCGAAGAGACTTGCAAGGATATTATGAGCACACATAAAAAGTTCAGAGAAGAACCAAATATCTTTCATAGATAACCTTGATCATAAAAGCACAATTCATCAGATCTCAACAAACACACCACAAAAAGAGATTACATCGAATAGATCTCCTCGAAGACCGAGGAGAACTTTGTATTGAGAACTGGAGAGAGAGAAGAAGCCATCTAGATACTAGCTATGGACCCGAAGGTCTGTGGTAAACTACTCACAACTCATGCTGAGGGCGATGATGATGATGATGAAGGCCTCCGTGATGGATTCCCCTCCGGTGGAGCTCCGGAACAAGCTCCACGATGGGATCTCCACGGGAACAGAAGCTACGGCGGTGGAATTAGGGTTTTCTCTCTGTTAACGGAGTTTCTGGGGTACGTGGACTTATATAGGAAGAAGGAGGGCACCGGGGGCCACTGAGGAGGCCTCGAGGCAGGGGGCGTGCCCTGGGAAGGGGGGCGCACCCCCACCCTCAAGGGCGGCTCCTCGACCCTCTGACATGGTTCTCGAGCTTCATGGGCATGATTTTCTCCAAAAATATCTCTCGCGAAGGTTTCATTCCGTTTGGACTCCGTTTGATATTCTTTTTCTGCAAAACCCTGAAATAGGCCAAAAAACAGCAATTTGGACTGGGCCTTTGGGTTAGTAGGTTTGTCCCAAAAATGATATAAAATTGAATGATAAAGCCCATTAAACATCCAAGACTTCATAAATAATAGCATGGAACAATCAAAAGTTATAGATACGTTGGAGACGTATCAAGCATCCCCAAGCTTAATTCCTGCTCGTCCTCGAGTAGGTAAATGATAAAGACATAATTTTTGATGTGGAATGCTAACAAATATAGTTTTTCATTGTAATTCTCTAAATGGTGGCATGAATGTTCAGATCTAAAAGACTCAAGATAAAAGTCTGTATTGACATAAGAAATAATAATACTTCAAGCAATACTAACAAAGCAATCTTGTCTTCTCAAAATACTATGGCTAAAGAAAGTTATCCGTACAAAATCATATCGTCTGGCTATGCTCCCTCTTCATCACACAAAATATTCATATTATGCACAACCCTGATTTCAGCCAAGCATTTGTTTTCATGCTCTATCTTTTCAAACCTTTCAACTTTCATGCAATACATGAGCGTGAGCCATGGATATAGCACTATGGGTGGAATAGCGGTGGTTGTGGAGAAGACAAAAAGTAGGGAGATAGTCTCACATCGACTAGGCGTATCAACGGGCTATGGAGATGCGCATCAATAGATATCAATGTGAGTGAGTAGGGATTGCCATGCAACGGATGCACTAGAGCTAAATATGAATGAAAGCTCAATAAAAGAAACTAGTGGGTGTGCATCCAACTTGATTGCTCACGAAGACCTAGGGCATTTGAGAAGCCCATCGTTGGAATATACAATCCAAGTTCTATAATGAAAGTTCCCACTAGTATATGAAAGTGACTAAGCATGAGACTCTCTACAATGAAGAACATGGTGCTACTTTGAAGCACAAGTGTGGAAAAAGATAGTAGCAATTGTCCCTTCTCTCTTTTCTCTCTTTTTTTGGAGGGGCTTTCTCTTTTTTTAGCCCCTCTCTATTTTTTGGGCCATCTTTGTTTATTGGCCTTTCCTCACATGGGACAATGCTCTAATAATGATGATCACCACACTTTTTATTACAACTCGAAATTACAACTCGATACTACAACAAGTATGACTCTATATGAATGCCTCCGACGGTGTACCAGGATGTGCAATGAATCAAGAGCGACATTTATGAAAAATTATGCATGGTGGCTTTGCCACAACTACGATGTCAACTACAAGATCATGCAATGGCAATATGACAATATGATGCGTGTCATATAAACGGAACGGTGGAAAGTTGCATGGGAATATATCTCGGAATGGCTATGGAAATGCCATGATAGGTAGGTATGGTGGCTGTTTTGAGAAACAATATGGTGGCTGTTTTGAGGAAGGATATATAGTGGGTTTATGGCACCGACGAAAGTTGCGTGGTACAAGAGAGGCTAGCAATGGTGGAAGGGTGAGAGTGCGTATAATCCATGGACTCAACATTAGTCATAAGAACTCATATATTTATTGCAAAAATCTACGAGTCATCAAAACAAAGCAATCAACGCATGCTCCTAGGGGGGAGGTTCATAGGAATTAACCGTCGCGCGCCCCCGACCTCCACACAAAGGTTGGCACTCTACAAATACCTCATGCTCTAACTTCGTCACATAGCGGTTCACCATACGTGCATTATACGGGAATCACTAACCTTAACACAAGTATTCCTCAATTTCATAATAACTCCACTAACATGACTCTAATATCTCTATCCTCATATCTCAAAACAATTATCGAGCATCCAACATCTCATTCTATTCAATGCACTTGGTGTGAAAGTTTTTTACTACATTGACATTGGATGTTTATCATGTGAAGACTAGTTTCTTTAGCCTAAACACATTACCATGCTGTTTTAATAGACTCTCAAAAGGATATAAGTGAAGCATGAGAGTTCAAGAATTTCTACAAAATATTACCGCCACCGTGCTCTAAAAGATATAAGTGAAGCACTAGAGAAAAAACTATTCAACTCAAAAGATATAAGTGAAGCACATAGAGTGTTCTAATAATTTCTAGCCCATATTTAACTCTCTCAAATAGGTGTGTCCAGCAAGGATGATTGTGGCAAACTAACAAGGAAAGACTCAAATTATACAAGACGCTCCAAGCAAAACACATAACATGTTGCGAATAAAAATATAGCTCCAAGTATAGTTACCGATGGATGAAGACGAAAGCAGGGATAGGCTTTTGATTATATTGAATTTACTTGGGGTGCCATGGGAATCCCCAAGCTTAGGTCTTTGCTACTCCTTGTTCCATAGTCCATCAAAGCAATACTCAAAACTTGAAAACTTCACAACACAAAACTTAGACAAAAATTCCCGTGAGCTCCGTTAGTATAAGAAAGCAAACCACTACTCAAAGGTACAGCAATGCATTCATTCTTTGTTTATATTGGTGTTAAACCTACTGTACTCCAATTTCTCTATGGTTCATATCCTGCAATACTACTCATAGATGCATCGGAATAAGCAAACAACACACGAAAAAACAGAATCTGTCAAAGACAGAACAGTCTGTAGTAATCTGCAGGGTTCGCCTACTTCTGGAACTCCAAAAACTTCAAACTAAATTGGTAAATTTGCGGAATTTTTCTTCCAATCATCTGCAAAAAGAATCAACTAAAAAGCACGCTCCAGTAAAATCCCACGACTACTTTAGCGAGAGCTAACGATTCTGTTTTTCATAGCGAGATCACATAAACTTCACACAAGTCTTCTCAAAGGTTATACTTGGCACAAACACTAAACAAAACATGAAACCACATCTAATCAGAGGCTAGATGCAATATTTATTCCCTAACAGCAACAAAAACAAAAAACTTAAAATTGGGTTGCCTCCCAATAAGCGCTATCGTTTTACGCCCCTAGCTAGGGACGATACAAGATAGATCTAGGTATTGCCATATTTGGAAGGCAATCCATAAATGGCTCTCATGATAGATTCATATGGTAATTTTATTTTCTTTCTAGGAAAGTGTTCCATACCTTTCCTTAGCGGAAATTGGAATCTAATATTTCCTTCCTTCATATCAAATTGCACCAATCGTTCTAAGGAAAGGTCTACCAAGAATAATAGGACATGAAGGATTGCAATCTATATCAAGAACAATGAAACCTACGGGCACATAATTCCTATTGGCAACAATAAAAACATCATTAATTCTTCCCGTAGGTTTCTTAATAGTGGAATCCGCAAGATGCAAATTTAAAGAACAATCATCAAGCTCATGGAACCCTAGCAAATCACACAAAGTTTTTGGGATAGTGGAGACACTAGCACCCAAATCACACAAAGCATAGCATTCATGATCTTTTATCTTTATTTTTATAGTAGGTTCCCACTCATCATAAAGCTTTCTAGGTATAGAAACTTCCAACTCAAGTTTTTCTTCATAAGATTGCATGAAAGCATCAACTATATGCTTAGTGAAGGCTTTATTTTGACTATAAGCATGCGGAGAATTTAGCATGGATTGCAACAAGGAAATACAATCAATCAAAGAGCAATTATCATAATTGAATCCCTTGAAATCCAAAGTAGTGGGTTCATCACTATGCAAAGTTTTAATCTATTCACTCCCACTTTTAGCAATTTTAGCATCAAGATCTAAAAACTCCGAATCATTGGGGCACCTTAAAGCAGAATCATCTCCAATCATATTTTCATCAAGATTAATACTAGAAAACAAGGATCTAATAGGAGACACATCAATAACTTTCAGATCTTCATCTTTATTTTCATGAAACTAGAAGAACACAATTTAATATAATCTTCTCTTTTAGCATGCATTCTAGCGGTTCTTTCTTTGCATTCAACAATGGAAATTCTCATGGCTTAGAGAGACTCATTGATATCATGCTTAGGTGGGATAGATCTAAGTTTTAAAGAATCAACATCAAGAGTAATTCTATCCACACTTCTAGCCAATTCATCAACCTTAAGCAATCTCTCTTCAAGCATAGCATTGAAATTCTTTTGCGAGATCATAAACTCTTTAACACTAGTTTCAAATTCAGAAGGCATATTTTCATAAGAGTTGTTGTAGGAATTACCATAATTATTAGAGGAGTTACAAGGAAAAGGCCTAGGATTAAAATTACCTCTATAAGCATTGTTACCAAAATTATTCCTACCAACAAAATTCACATCCAAAGATTCATTGTTATTCTCAATCAAAGTGGACAAAGGCATATCATTAGGATCAGAAGAAGCACTCTGAGCAGCAAACAATTTCATAAGTTCATCCATCTTTCCACTCAAAACACTAATTTCTTCGATAGCATGCACTTTTTTACTAGTAGATCTTTCGGTGTGCCATTGAGAATAATTAACCATAATATTATCTAGGAGTTTGGTAGCTTCTCCTAAGGTGGTTTCCATGAAAGTGCCTCTGGCGGCCGAATCTAAAAGATTTCTAGAAGCAAAATTCAAGCCAACATAAAAGTTCTGAATAATCATCCATAGATTCAAACCATGAGTAGGGCAATTACGTATCATCAATTTCATTCTCTCCCAAGCTTGTGCAACATTCTCATGATCTAGTTGCTTAAAATTCATAATATCGTTTCTAAGATTGATGATCTTAGTAGGAGGGAAATACTTAGAGATAAAAGCATCTTTGCACTTATTCCACGAATCAATACTATTTCTAGGCAAAGAGGAAAACCAAGTTTTAGCATGATCTCTAAGTGAAAACGGAAATAACTTCAATTTAACAATATTGTTATCTGTATCCCTTTTCTTTTGCATATCACACAAATCAACAAAGTTGTTTAGATGGGTAGCGGCATCTTCACTAGGAAGGTCGGTGAATTGATCTTTCATGACAAGATTCAACAAAGCAGCATTGATCTCACAAGATTCAGCATCGGTAATAGGAGCAATCGGAGTGCTAATAAAATCATTGTTGTTGGTATTGGAGAAGTCACACAATTTGCTATTGTTCTGAGCCATAGTCAAGCAATCCAACAAACACAAGCAGACAAGAAGCAAGCGAACGATAAACACATGGCGGAAGAAGGGAAAATAAAATGGCAAGGGTGAAGTGGGGGAGAGGAAAACGAGAGGCAAACAATGTAATGCGAAGGATAAGGGTTTGTGATAGGTACTTGGTATATGACTTTTGCGTAAGCCTCCCCGTCAACGGCGGCAAAAATTCTTCTTGCTACCTCTTGAGCTTGCGTTGTATTCCCTCGAAGAGGAAAGGGAGATGCATCAGAGTAGCATAAGTATTTCCCTCAATTTTTGAGAACCAAGGTATCTATCCAGTAGGAGACCACGCGCGAGTCCCTCGCACCTGCACAAACAAATAAGAACTTCGCAGCCAATGCGATAAGGGGTTGTCAATCCCTTTACGGTCACTTACGAGAGTGAGATCCGATAGAGATGATAGTTGATATTTTTGGTGTTTTTGGTTTAATAAAACAGCAAATAAAAGCGGTAAAAGTAAAGTAGATGTAGACTGATATGTTGAGAATAGACCCAGGGGCCATAGTTTTCTCTAGTGGCTTCTCCCATGATAGCGATATTCTACGGCGGGTAAACAAATTACTGTCGACCAATTGATAGAAAAGCGAATAATTAGGAGACTATCTAGGCATGATCATTGTATATAGGCATCACGTCCGAGACAAGTAGACCGACTCCTGCCTACATCTACTACTATTACTCCACACAACAACCGCTATCCAGCATGCATCTAGTGTATTGAGTTCATACAAACAGAGTAACGGCTTAAGCAAGATGACATGATGTAGAGGGATAAACTCCAGCAATATGATGTAAACCCCATCTTTTTATCCTCGATGGCAACAATACAATACGTGCCTTGCTGCCCCTACTATCACTGGGAAAGGACACCACAAGATTGAACCCAAAGCCAAGCACTTCTCCCATTGCAAGAACTATAGATCTAGTAGGCCAAACCAAGCCAATAATTCGAAGAGACTTGCAAGGTATTATGAGCACACATAAAAAGTTCAAAGAAGATCCAAATATCTTTCATAGATAACCTTGATCATAAAATCACAATTCATTGGATCTCGACAAACACACCGAAAAAAGAGATTACATCGAATAGATCTCCTCGAAGACCGAGGATAACTTTGTATTTAGATCTGGAGAGAGATTAAGCCATCTAGATACTAGCTATGGACCCGAAGGTATGTGGTAAACTACTCACAACTCATGCTGAGGGCGATGATGATGATGATGAAGGCCTCCGTGATGGATCCCCCTCCGGTGGAGCTCCGGAACAGGCTCCAAGACGGGATCTCCAGGGGAATAGAAGCTACGGCGGTGGAATTAGGGTTTTCTCTCTGTTCACGGAGTTTCTGGGTTACGTGGAGTTATATAGGAAGAAGGAGGGCACCAGGGGCCACTCAAGGAGGCCTCAAGGCAGGGGGCGCGCCCTGGGAAGCGGGGCGCGCCCCCACCCTCGAGGGCGGCTCCTCGACCCTCTGACATGGTTCTCAAGCTTCTTGGGCGTGATTTTCTCCAAAAATATCTCTCGCGAAGGTTTCATTCCGTTTGGACTCCGTTTGATTTTCTTTTTCTGCAAAACCCTGAAATAGGCAAAAAACAGCAATCTGGACTGGGCCTTTGGGTTAGTAGGTTAGTCCCAAAAATTATATAAAAGTGAATGATAAAGCCCATTAAACATCCAAGACTTGATAAATAATAGCATGGAACAATAAAAAATTATAGATACGTTGGAGACGTATCAGGGAACTACTCCCCATCGTCATGGAGAGCACCTGGATGATGAAGATGGCCACCGGAGAGGGATTCCCCCTCTGGCAGGGTGTCGGAACATGTCTAGATTGGTTTTCGATGGCAACAGAGGCTTGCGGCGGCGGAACTCCCAACCAAGGTTGTTTTCTGGAGGTTTTTGTATATATAAGAGGTGTTGGAGTCGGGAAGAATTCAGGGGGGTCCCCGAGGCGGCCACGAGATAGGGGGGCGCGCCTAGGGGGTGGGCGCGCCCCCACCCTCGTGGGCAGCCCAGTACTCCCCTGGTCCATCTCCGGTACTCCTTGGGCTTCTTCTGGTCCAAAAACATCCTCCGTTGAGTTTCACGTCAATTGGGCTCCATTTGGTATTCCTTTTCTGTGAAACTCAAAGGCTAGGAAAAAACAGAAACTGGCACTAGGCTCTGGGTTAATAGGTTAGTCCCAAAAATCTTATAAAATAGCATATAAATGCATATAAAACATCCTAGATGGATAACATAATAGCATGGAACAATCAAAAATTATAGATACATTGGAGACGTATCAGAGCTTGCTTGGCACACTGATGAACATTCCGGAGAAGACCAAGGATGGTCCGAAGGCAAGGAAAGAGCTCCACCGTAAAAAGTCGATGGAGGAGAAGGAGACAGAGACGGAGGAGGGGGAAAGGGGCAGAAAAGTCAACAAGAAGGAGGATAATTATTGCCCCCCTTCTTGCTTCACCTTAAGTGCGAAGGAGATCGATCAATTCATCAAGTGCCTTATGGGAATCAAAGTCAGTTCCGGTTACTGTGGGAAGATAAGCAGATTTCTAGACCCCAAGAAGAAAAGTTCAGCGAGATGAAGTCTCATGACTGTCACGTGATGATGACGCAGATACTCCCGGTTGCCATTAGAGGGATAATCGATAAGCACGTCCGTGAGACGCTTACTGGTCTCTGCAACTTCTTCGACGTTATATCTCGAAAGTCCATTAGTGTGAAGCAGCTCTGAAGACTACAGGAAGAGATCGTTGTCATACTATGTGAGCTTGAGATGTACTTCCCGCACGCGTTCTTTGATGTCATGGTGCATCTGTGTGTCCACATCATGGACGACATCATCAACCTCGGTCCTACATTCCTTCACAGCATGATGCCGTTCGAGAGGATGAATGGGGTCATCAAAGGATTCATTCGTAACATGTCCCATCCCGAAGGGAGCATCTTCCAGGGGTATCTAACACATGAGTGCGTCTTCTTTTGCGAGAATTATATAGTTGTCGGAGACCCTGTTGTTGGTTTGCCCATCAAGAAACACGATGGGAAGCTCGAAGGAGATGGTCACAAGAATGGCTAGAGGGAATTGCACGTGCACTACTTGGATCGACGGAACAACTTTGACAGGGCTAACTTAGTAGTGCTACAACACCTAGATGCGGTAGATGATTATGTGGCATAGCACAAAGAAAGCATCGCAAAGAAGTACCGTGATAAGGGGATGCTCAAGACAGACGACGAAGTTACTGTAGAGCACAACGCCACTTTCTTGCGTTGGTTCAAAGAGCAAGTTATTGAAAATCCACCAGAAGAGGGCAGCTTGGATGGATTGCTCATACATGCCTTAGCACATGGCCCCGCGCCCAAGCTTGCGACCTATTAGTCCTAGGATATCAATGGGTACACGTTTTACATGGAGGCCAAAGACATGGACAGTGATTAGCAGAACTCCGGGGTGACAATTCAATGCGTGACTGACGCCAATGGCATAACTGAAAGATTCTACGGAAGAGTCGAAGAGATTTGGGAGCTTGACTATGCTAGAATGCACGATGCGACGATGTTCCATGTGAGATGGGCCAAGGACGTCTTAAGAGAAAACAATTATTTCACCACCATGTCTATACCCGATGCGAAGAGCACTCCCGTGAACGTTAACGTTATCGCCAAAAATGAGCCATGGGTACACGCTAAGCACGTGACACAATGCTTTTTCATAACCGACCCGGCCAATCCCAGCCGTGTTGTCGTGAGGAGATCCAAAAGGAGCATCGTCGGAATGGATAGAGTAGCCAACGAGGAAGACTACGACCAATACGGCAACCCGATGAGGGAAGATGACGATGACGATGAAGCATACGTGAAAAGAAGAATTAATACTACATTACCTAAGAAAGATCATAACCCATGGCTCCGGAAAAGTCACAAGGAGGGGCTCAATTACTCGGCAATGAACAAGAAAGGGAAGAAGCTCAATGTGAAATGTCATCGACGCAGCTGATCAGAAACCTACATTTATATATATATATATATATATCTATTTTCTGTACACACTTAAGTAACCGTTATCGGTAAACTGATATGTTACCACATGCACCGGTTTCGGTGATATTCGCGCAGTGGGGAGAGGGAGACGCCGCCATCGGGAGAAAAACAAAAAAACAAAAACAAAAGGGAGAAAGCAGTACAAAAGAAAAAGAAAAGTATACACAAAAGAAAAGGAAAATAATGAAAAAAAGAAAACTAAAACCTAGAAAAGAAAATAATAAAAAGAAAAGAACAAAAAATTGGAACAGTTAGCAGTGGCGCTGGATTGAGAACCAGCGCTATAGCTATTTTGAGTTAACCTCAAATTTGGCCAAAACCGCCAAGTCCCAATTCTCCCCACTCTCCCCACACCCTCACCCCCACTCTGTCGCCGCCGCCGTCGCCCTGCCCGCCCTCGCGCCGTCCATCGCCCTGCTCGCCCTCGACCACCGGCCGTCACACCTAGCCGCTGCCGACCTCGTCGACGGCCGTCTCCCGAGCCCGCGTCGTCGACCACAACGCCGTCCCGCCTCTCCCCTGCCCCCGCGCCCTCGACCTCGCCGCCCCTGCGCCCGCCCTCGACCTCACCGGCCCTTACCCCGCACCCGCCCTCGATGCCGCCGCCCTCTCCACCGCCCCGTAAGCATCTCCCTCTCCTCTCCCCTGCCCTCCTCTCTCTCTCTAGCTCTGCTCTCTCTCTCTAATTTGGATGTATGAACCCTAGCTAGGAGATGTAGCAGAGAGAGAGAGAGAGAGAAATTTATTTTAGGGCAATTTAGCAAATTGGTTTAGGAAATTTACTTTAGGAAATTTAGGAGCAATTTAGGAAATTTAGCTAGGAGATGTAGCAGAGAGAGAGAGAGCAATTTACTTTATGAAATTTAGGGAATTTAGCTTAGTGCAATTTAGTTCGGGGCAATTTTGTCTAGGGAAATTTAGTTTAGGGTATATAAAATACCTATACATTTATAAAAAAACAGTAGCTAAAACAGTAGCAAATTGGTTTTAGTAGGTATAAAAAACAGTAGCTAAAATTTATAAAAAAACTGTAGCATATAGCCTATACAATGTTGCTGTTTTTAACACTTGGTTAATTTGCTAAGTCCTGGAAATTTGTCATATGATGTTGCCATGTTCTCTTGAGATAGCATCAAATCTGCTATATTAACTTGTGCCAGTTGTTGAAAAATATCTGAGTGGCCTATGTTTTGCCAGAATGTTCATTCATTTCCGTTCCGGAAAATTTCAGGCGCTCCATATGTCCACTTTTAAGCAAAGGTCATGCTAAAAATTTCCGTGATTTTTGGCATGACTTGCGCTAGAAACTAGGACATATGGAGTACCCGAGATTTGCCGGAAGGGGAACGAATCAACATTCCAACCAAACATAGGCCCCTTTTTCCTCTTCATTATATCCTTTATTTACAATTGTTGGTCAATAGGAAACATGTCTACCGATGCCGACGTCGTGGGTGGTTCTGCTCGCTTCGAAGACCCCATCGAGGCAGCAAATCACTTATTTGATTACTTGGACGAACACCAGATGGGGTTGCATGGTGGTGATAGTGGCACCAACCTCGACACCGACGCTGGCACCAGCACTGGCACCGGGACCGACACCACCCCCGAGACCGGCAATGATGTTGTCATAGCCGGTAAAGCACCAAAGAAGAAGAGGACACGAAAACCAAACTAGCTTGGCATCGGACAAATTGTGGTCACGGAGATGCACCCCAAGAAGTTAGAGCCAACGACGCCGGAGGATGCGTGCTCTTGCTGGGGCAATCAACTTGGATGCATCCTCCGGGAAACCGCCAACATCGACGACGAGAGGTTGAGGCTGATACCACATATGGAGCACATGCTCCTAAAGAAGTTGCACAATAGGTGCCTGTTCCCCGGCCGGAATGAAGGCAAATATAAAGATCCGTGGGACGATCCTGGCATGACAAAGATAAACGACATGGCGATGGTGACATTCACCAATGACTTGTCCTCCTAGAAAGTTTAGGTGAAAAAAGCGATTGCGAAGAATGAACCATGGTCCAAGATTCATGCTAATAATCCGTCAATAACGGAAGAGGACTTTGCCAACTTCAAGGAGAATTGCGGTAAAGAAAGTGTCAAGGCAAAGTCGGAGAAAATGAAGGCGCTCTAGGCCAGGAACACGCCTCCCCACCGCCTCGGAAGCCGTGGTTACGAGGGGAAGATGCACGTATGGGCCAAGGAGGACGCCGAACGTGAAAGTCACTGAATCCCAGACCCCTTGGCGGAGTTCATCGACCCGCTGGAGCATGACTGGATCAGGGCCCGGTACAAGTTGGACAAAGTCAAAAAGATCTTTTACACAGACCTGAACATGAGGGAGTTCATGAGACTTCTAGTAATTGTTATATTACCACATTATCATATTAGCTTCCAATCAATTGAGCTACATGTTTTTTCACATTAGTAAACCATCCATGTTCCTTTTGCAGAAAGAGCAGCACCAAAAGGCAGCAGAAAGCGATGAGTCATCACACTCGTCGGCGAGGCCCAAGTGGGACACCCCATTCAACCGGGCCCTGAACATACTGAAAAGGTCCCGGTGGACAAGCCGCCGTCCTATGGACATGTGCACGGCGTCGGAGATGGCGCCTCGTGGAAGACGTGCTACCACGAGGAGCCAGAGGAAAGAAAGAAGAGACACTCGGTCGTCACTCAGCAGAGCATCGACGAGAAGGTCAAGATTGCAGTCGATAAGACCAAAGCTGAGACCAAAGAAGAGTTGCTCGGGCCGTCAATGATCGGTCACTGACACGGTGGTCAGCTTTGTAACAAGTGACAATAAATTTGAGCACACTATATAAATTTGAGCACACTATATAAATTTTTCTTCAAAGGATTATGAGCCATAGTAACAAGTGACAATAAATTTGAGCACACTATATAAATTTTTCCTTACCAAATTCCACTTACCAAAGGCGCTTCACTCCCCGGCAACAGCACCAGAAAAGAGCCTTGATGACCCACAAGTGTAGGGGATCTATCGTAGTCCTTTCGATAAGTAAGAGTGTCGAACCCAACAAGGAGCAGAAGGAAATGATAGGCAGTTTTTAGTAAGGTATTTTCTGCAAGCACTGAAATTATAGGTAACAGATAGTTTTGTGATAAGGTAATTGATAGCAAGTAACAAAAGGTAAAAGTAAATAAGGTGCAGCAAGATGGCCCAATCCTTTTTGCAACAAAGGACAAGCCTGGACAAACTCTTATATGAAGGAAAGCGCTCCCGAGGACACATGGGAATTATCATCAAGCTAGTTTTCATCATGATAATCTGATTCGCGTTCGGTACTTTGATAATTTGGTATGTGGGTGGACCAGTGCTTGGGTGTTGTCCTTAATTGGACAAGCCTCCCACTTATGATTAACCTCTAATGCAAGCATCCGCAACTACAAAAGAAGTATTAAGGTAAACCTAACCATAGCATGAAACAAGTGAATCCAAATCAGACCCTTACGAAGCAACGCATAAACTAGGGTTTAAGCTTCTGTCACTCTAGTAACCCATCATCTACTTATTACTTCCCAATGCCTTCCTCTAGGCCCAAATAATGGTGAAGTGTCATGTAGTCAACATTCACATGACACCACTAGAGGAGAGACAACATACATCTCATCAAAATATCGAACAAATACCAAATTCACATGACTTCTTATAGCAAGACTTCTCCCATGTCCTCAGGAACAAAAGTAACTACTCACAAGACATAATATTGTTCATGATCAGAGGGGTATTAATATGCATAATGGATCAGAACATATGATCTTCCACCAAATAAACCAACTAGCATCAACTACAAGGAGTAATCAACACTACTAGCAACCCATAGGTACCAATTTGAGGCTTGGGTACAAAGATTGGATACAAGAGATGAACTAGGGTTTGAGAGGAGATGGTGCTGGTGAAGATGTTGATGAACACAGCCCTCCCAAGATGGGAGAGTTGTTAGTGATGACGGCGGTGACGATTTCCCCCTCCCGGAGGGAAGTATCCCCGGCAAAACAGCTCTACCGGAGCCCTAGATTGGTTTCCGCCAAGGTTCCGCCTCGAGACGGCGGCGTCTGGTCCCGAAAGCATCCTTATGATTTTTTCCACGTCAAAACACCCCATATAGGAGAAGATGGGCACCGGGGGGCCCACGAGGCAGGGGGCGCACCTAGAGAGGGGGGGCGCGCCCACACCCTCGTGGACAGGTGGTGGCCCCTGGTGATCTTCTTTCGCCAGATATTTTTTATATTTTCTGAAACGGTGTCTTGTGGAGTTTTGGAGCTTTTTGAGTTGTGAAGAATAGGTTTCCAGAGTTTGCTTCTTTTCCAGCCCAGAATTCCAGCTGCCGGCATTCTCCCTCTTCATGTAAACCTTGTAAAATAAGAGAGAAAAGGCATAAGTATTGTGACAGAACATGTAATAACAACCCATAATGCAATAAATATCAACATAAAAGCATGATGCAAAATGGGTGTATCACGGGTCCGAGCACAAGCACCGTGCCAATGAGTGGAGCCCCCATTGCTTGATGAGAAGAAGTCCATTAGGCAGCAATGGGGGCCAAAAGAGGTGGTGAATGAGCAGGTGATGTCCATAAGGTAAATCATAAGAAGAAATGAGCTAACCCAGGCGACGTAAAATGTGACACATGCCATAGGGACGGACCCGTGCGGCCTGGGGATGATACGGCCCAAGGGGCACCCCAACCGGGTAAATTAAAGGTGCGGAAATATATACGTCGCATGGAGAGGCCCGTGCGACCTGGGAATAATGCAGCCCGAGGGGCGCTCCCAGCTGAACAAACTGGAAAATGTCACCTGGTTCAGTTGTTGAAGAGAGGTCGAGGTAGCTGGAGACGCTCGCTGCAGATGTAGCTCCTCATGAGTCGCCTGACTCTGGGGCCTCACGAGGCTCTGGAGGTTCCGAGAGCTCGCGAAGAACCGAGGCCACCTCCGCCAAGATCTCCTGATGCCTAACCTCGCGAGTCGCTGAGACTTCCTGCATGTGGCGCTAGTGCAGGGCTGCCTGGTTCGGCAAGCCGAAGGGCATGCGAACGTAACTGTGAGGGGGGCCGTCACACACCGTCACACCGACCAGCGCGTGATGGCCATTAACTCTCCCGAGATGCGGCCCTGTTGAGCCCGAGGTAGTCGACGCAGATGCCCAGCTCACCATCATCGCCTGGATGGGGAGATGCGCCGGGTAGTGGGCGGCTGTCGCCACGCATGGCTCTCGGATTCTGAAGCTCCTGGGGTGTCTTGGCGATGAACTCCTGAACACTAGGCGCCTCGCGCCTCGTGCCCGCTTGAGGGAAGCGTGCGGCGAAGCATGCCTCCACATGGTGCCCGAGCGCCTCCCTCGGGACAATGGCTAGGTCGGAGGCCCTCTAGAGGAGAGGCCCCGAGCCCAGCCTGAGGGTAGCACCGGGCACGCCTTCCTATGCGAGGGAGGGAGGTACCCCGTCCATGGGGCGGGTCCTGAGGTGGTAACGCTGCTCTCCTGAGGCCCATGGTGCAGCAGCTTCTTCTTCTTCTTGGGGACGGCCCGAGGGTAGATGGCACCATCATTGCCTGGATCCTCGACCGCCGCAGCCTGGTAAGCGCGCTCGAGTGAGCACACCTCATCCTTTTCTTCGCAGGCAACCGTGATGACGCTGCCGCTTCCTAGCATCTTGAGGACATTGTAGTCGTGGTGAGTCACTCCCATGAACTTAGCCAGGGCTGGGTACCCGAGGATGGCGTTGTAGGGAAG
The DNA here is from genome assembly GCA_902687465.1 of Secale cereale. NCBI lineage: Eukaryota > Viridiplantae > Streptophyta > Magnoliopsida > Poales > Poaceae > Secale > Secale cereale. Next base: position 222,240,873 of record LR738710.1, on the reverse strand, counting down.
ATGAATGTGGGCGACATTGAAGTCGATGAGCTCGGTGCGGTAGTTGTCGCACTTGCCAAAGGTGACAGCCAGGTGAAGCTGCCCTATCAGGGTGGTGGAGCTGCCAGTCACTCCTGAGAAGGGCTTGGTAGGCTGTGGATGATCATATGGCACTTGGAGGCTATCGAACGTCTCGACGGACAGGACATTGAGCCCCGCGCGACCGTCGATGAGAGTCTTTGTGAGTTGAACGTTGCTGATGACGGGAGTCGCCGTGCACTTGAGCTGGTCTGTTGATCTAAAGGTGATGGCGCACTTGGACCACCTGATTAGGCGCGTGGCTTCAAGCTTCGGGAGAGCCACGTTTACTTCTCGGGCGAACTTCTTGAAGAAGCACTGAGAGGCTGGGGCCTGCGCACAGCCCAAGATGCAGGCGCTTGCGCGAGGCTCCTGGAAACCCCCAGCCCCCTCATCTTGGTCATCGTTTCTTCTGGGTGGTGGCAGCAGAGGGAGGCTGATGTCTACTACGCAACCTTCTTCTTGTAGACGTTGTTGGGCCTCCAAGTGTAGAGGTTTGTAGGATAGTAGCAAATTTCGCTCAAGTGGATGAACTAAGGTTTATCAATCCGTGGGAGGCGTAGGATGAAGGTGGTCTCTCTCAAACAACCCTGCAACCAAATAACAAAGAGTCTCTTGTGTCCCCAACACACCCAATACAATGACAAATTGTATAGGTGCACAAGTTCGGCGAAGAGATGGTGATACAAGTGCAATATGGATGGTAGATATAGGTTTTTGTAATCTGAAATTATAAAAACAGCAAGGTAACAAGTAATAAAAGTGAGCGAAAACGGTATTGCAATGCTTCGAAACAAGGCCTAGGGTTCATACTTTCACTAGTGGAAGTTCTCTCAACAATGATAACATAATTGGATCATATAACTATCCCTCAACATGCAACAAAGAGTCACTCCAAAGTCACTAATAGCAGAGAACAAACGAAGAGATTACTGTAGGGTATGAAACCACCTCAAAATTATTCTTTCTGATCAATATATTCAAGAGTCCTTAGTAAAAAAACACGAAGCTATTCTTTCCGTTCGATCTAGCCTAGAGTTCGTACTAGAATAATACCTTAAGACACACATCAACCAAAACCCTAATGTCACCTAGATACTCCATTGTCACCACAAGTATCCGCGGGTATGATTATACGATATGCATCACACAATCTCAGATTCGTCTACTCAACCAACACAAAGAACTTAAAAGAGTGCCCCAAATTTCTACCGGAGAGTTAAGACGAAAACGTGTGCCAATGCCTATGCATAAGCTCATAAGGTCACTGAACCCGCAAGTTGATCACGAAAACATACATAAAGTAGATCACATGAATATCCCATTGTCACCACACATAAGCACATGCAAGACATATATCAAGTGTTCTCAAATCCTTAAAGACTCAATCCGATTACTACAGTATCTTAAGCATGTGGACACACAAAAACAGTAAGGGTAAATATTGGGTTGTCTCCCATCAAGTGCTTTTCTTTAATGCCTTTTAGCTAGGCATGATGATTTCAATGATGCTCGCATAAAAGATTAGAATTGAAACATAAAGAGAGCATCATGAAGAATATGACTAGCACATTTAAGTCTGACTCACTTCCTATTGAAAGTGCAACTAATCCCCGGGTGGTTTTGGCAATTAATAACAACATATATATCATTGAACTAATAGCTACTTGAGAATCATTTCAGAGAAGTTCAGTGATATGGGTATGGCAATGACTGAAGAAGTGGACCCCTCAAAATGCTAAGGCAAGCATTGGCAAAAGCTCAAGACTCCATTTTTGGTTTAGTGATCCAAGATCACATTGAGTCCATAGGAAAAGCCAATACTATTAAAAGGGGATGAGGTTGTGTTGATGATCTGGTTGCTCAAGTGCTTAGTGATATATCTCCTTCAACTATCAGCACCTTTCACTACAATACACACTCATAAGTAATCTCGGACCAACCGATTTTCCAAACTCAGTCCCATCGAGATGAACCACCTCAGCCATAAGCCAAACCCTAGAAAAATCGGTCATTCCGAGTTTGAGATCGGTCTCACCGAAACACGGGCTGCCAAGCTTCTGTAACCATTTGTCCTCAAATCGGAATAACCGAGTTGATGATTTCGGTCTCACCGAAACTGGCAAGTTCCTGTCTTTGCTCAAATTGGACTAACCGAGATGGTATTTTCGGTCCCACCGAAAACCCCAACGTTCACTATATTTGAACTTTCGGTCTGACCGAGTTGTCCACTTCGGTCTCACCGAGATTGCTCAATTATGTGTGTAACGGTTGGATTTTGTGTGGAGGCTATATATACCCCTCCACCCCCTCTTCATTCGTGGAGAGAGCCATCAGAAAGAACTACCACTCCTACCTTACACTTTCTGAGAAGAGAACCACCTACCCTTGTGTTGAGATCAAGTTGCTCCACTCCCACCATATGAAACTTGATTTCTAACCTTCCCAAGTTGCTTTCCACTCAATCCTTTCTTACACCACAGCCAAATCAGTGAGGAGAGTTGAGTGTTGGGGAGATTATCATTTGAAGCACAAGAGCAAGGAGTTCATCATCATCTACAACATCTATTACCTTTTGGAGGGTGGTGCCTCCTAGATTGGTTAGGTGTCGCTTGGGAGCCTCCGTCATCGAGATGTGGAGTTGAACCAAGAAGTTTGTAAGGGCAAGGAGATCGCCTACTTCGTGAAGATCTACCCCGAGTAAGGCTAGCCCTCCGTGGGCGTAGGCCATGATGGAATAGACAAGGTTGCTTCTTCGTGGACCCTTCGTGGGTGGAGCCCTCCGTGGACTCGCGCAGCCGTTACCCTCCGTGGGTTGAAGTCTCCATCAACGTGGATGTACGATAGCACCACCTATCGGAACCACGGGAAAAATCACCGCGTCTCCAAATTGCGTTTGATCTTCTCCACCTCTCTTTACTACATGTGCAATTTACTTTCCGCTGCTTATACTCTAGAATTGCATGTGTAGGGTGATGCTTGACTTGATCATAATTGTGAATCTGCCAAAAACTGTTCTTGATCAAAAGGCAGAATTTTCATATTTACAAGTAGTCTAATCACCCCCCCTCTAGACATACTTTCGATCCTACAAGTGGTATCAGAGCTTTGGTCTCCATTGTTTTGGTTTCCATTGCATTGGACTCCATAAGCTTGGTTTCACAACCTAGGAGAGTATGGCGTCTAGTGAGGGTAATTATCGTAGAGGTCCTTACTTTGATGGTACAAATTTTGCTAGTTGGAAGCATAAAATGAAAATGCATATTCTTGGTCATAACCCAGCCGCATGGGGCATTATTTGTGTTGGTATGCAAGGTGAATTCTTCGAGGAAGGAAAAGTTCCGGATCGCGAAGCTACACCGGAAGAGGTGCGGATGTTGCAAAACAATGCTCAAGCTTGTGACATTCTCTTCAATGCCTTGTGTCCCGAGGAGTTCAACAAAATCAGCCGTCTTGAGAATGCTAAAGAGATTTGGGATACTTTGGTTGAAATGCACGAAGGTACCGAGTCTGTGAAGGAATCAAAGCTAGATATTCTTCAAGGTCAACTTGACAAGTTCAAGATGAAGGATGGTGAAGGAGTCGCTGAAATGTACTCTAGGCTTGCTATCATCACAAATGAGATTGCCGGCTTAGGAAGCGAAGAAATGACCGACCGATTCATCATTAAGAAGATTCTCAGAGCTTTGGATGGAAAGTACGACACCGTGTGCACTTTGATCCAAATGATGCCAAACTACAAGACTCTCAAGCCAACTGAAGTCATTGGAAGAATTGTTGCTCATGAGATGACACTTAAGGATAAGGAAGAGCTTCACAACAAGTCAAGTGGTGCTTACAAAGCTACAAGTGATGCTCCCACAACCTCAAGTGACAAGTTAATTTCCAATGAAGAGATAAGCCTAATGGTTAAGAACTTCAACAAATTCTACAAGAATAGAGACAAAGAGAGAAGCTCAAAGTCTAGAACATATGATGAAAAGAGATCTTCTAGTCGTGATCGAAACTGCTACAATTGTGGAAGACCCGGACACTACTCAAATGAGTGTACGGCTCCCCACAAAAGAAGAGAAGAATCTCCAAGAAGAAGATCAAGAGATGAGTCACCTCGGAAAGAGAGAAGGAGTAGAGATGATCGTTATGAACGAAGACCCTCTCGGAGAAGCAAGGATTCGGAGAGGAAAGACAAGTCATCAAGGAGCTACACAAGAAGAAGACATCAAGCTCATGTAGGTGAATGGGTCTCCGGCTCCGACTCCGACAATCAATCCGATGGAAGCAATCACTCCGACTCCGACAACAGTCAAGATGCAGGTGTTGCCGGTCTTGCACTCGTATCCTCCAACTCCAACTCCTACGACTTATTTGATTCACCAAATGAGGGAATTGGAAGATGATTCATGGCTAAAGGCCCCAAGGTATCACACCCTGAATTCATTGACTTCAATAGTGATGAGGATGACTTGCTTGGTGAAGATGAGCAATTGCATGATAAATCTAGTGAGCTTAGTAACGATGAAAATGCTAGTAGTCTTTATAGTCGAGAAGAGTCGAATGACAATGCTATGAAGGAGATTGAGCGTCTAACTAAAGAACTAAACACTCTTAAGTTAGCTCATGAAACAACTCAAGAAGATCATAGAGAGCTCCTAAGATCTCATGAGAAGCTACGCTTCGAGAAGCTCACTCTAGAGCAAGAACATGAGTTTCTAAAAGCGATCAATGACGATCTTCGAAAGAAGAGTTCTTCATATCTTGCCATACGACTTCTCTTGTCTAATTTCTTGCCACCTATTAAGACTAAGCATGACAAGCATAAGAAAAATTCTTCCTCTAGTAGTAACAATAACCATGTTAAATCTAGTATTGTTGCTTCTAGTAGTTCTCTTGATTCCACTAACAATGTTTCAAGCCAAGTTACACTTGAGCAAGAAAATAGCTTATTGAAGGAAATCATAGAGAAAGGTGTCTACAAGAGTCTTGCCGGAAGCAAGAACTTTGAGGAAATTGTTCGCAAACAAGGAAGGCACCGGAAGAATCAAGGGATTGGTTTTGAGCAAAAGTTCAACGCCGAAGGTGTTGAGTGGGAAGAAGGTCAATATCCTACTCCACAGTTTGTTTCTCAAAAGGAGAAGTATGATCCTACTTCTTCCAATGTGGAACAAGCTCAAGATGACCTTCCACCACAAGACCACAAGCTAAAAGCCAAGGACAAGCTTCAAGAGGAGAATGATGCATTCATTGAAGCACCTCAAGCCATGGTCAAGTGGGTTCCCAAGGACACGTCAAGTTCTACTTCGTCAAACTCAACTACAACCCCAAGGATTCCCATCAAGATGATGTGGATCCCGAAGAACAAGAACTAGAAAGTTCTTGAGGGTGACTCCGCCAACATACTTCACTCACATTCATTTTGGCAACTTGTGCAATCAACTTCCACATCATGCACTAGTTCATGGAGTCACAAACCCTCTTGTTGGTAAGTCAAGGGACAAGGTAATCATTGCTTTCATGGACATCATCTATTGTGAACTTCAATCTATGTCCATGGATATCCTTGTTTGTTCCTTGTGGGACTAACCCATGTAGGTATTGAAAGTGCCCTAATCCAAAAGGATAGCTCCCAACTCTTGATGATCTACATCAACATTGAGCATCCACATCTTCAACATCTACATGAAGTCTTCTACGACAACCCAAGGTTAGTTTGACCCTTTAAAAGGGGTTCTCACATCTAGGGGGAGCTTTACTCTAAAAATTGAGCTAAAGCATCTTCAAATGATGTGAACACATCAATGCTTTATGTAAAAGTGGTAACCCCACTTGTGCTTAAACGATGAGTATGACCTATGATCAAATGTTCTCATTTGGCTCCTAAGTCAAAATACTCATATAAAGATGACCTAGTCATAGACAAATTGTGTGCTAGTAGCTAGAGTTTTGGTTGTGCATGTTTGACACATATTTCATTTGCTATCTTATTGTGTGAGCATGTTGAATGCATGATTTTATCCATTCGAGGACATCCATTTGTTGTTTTGGTTGTCTTGATTTTTCTGGCCAAATGGATGGACAAGAATGCCCAAGTACCTCCCCTAGCTATCTATGCTTTCTTGTCTCAAATTCTATTCATGCTTATATCACAAACTTTGAACAAGTCATTTTCGGACCCTCCGAGTGAGGAGCACTCGGAGCCACCGATCCGTCTAAGGCTGACTTCCAAAACCTTCTAAGTAAATTTCGGTCAGACCAACTTCTCCCACTCGGTCAAACCGAAACACTTAGACTGATCTAGGTTTCATCTCGGTGAAACCGAGTTCTAAATCTCGGCGTGACCGAAATGCGTAACTGCATAGCAGTTATCCATCACGGTGTCACCGAGTTTTTCAACTCGGTCCCACCGACAGCAAGGGGATATAAATACTGAGGGCAGCGCGCGTTGATTATTCCTTCAAACGTTTTCGCTCCCACGTCCCCTGCTGCCGTCGCCCTGATCTCCGGATCATCGCCGTCATCGCCTGTGCGCCCTCGCCGCAGGTCTCCGCCGCCGTCAACGGATTTCTCCTCCGCGCCGTTGCCGCCGTAGAGGGACTCCATCAAGTTAGGGTGAGTCTCGATCCCTCTCGTGCTCCCATCCGATTCATTGCATGTTTGGTTTGCCCTATATCTGGCCACGATTGAAAACTTCTTCTCCACCAGATCGGTTCTAGTTTCGAGTAAAATTCTTAGGGTTAGGTTTCCACGGAACACATCTCGGTGAAACCGGTTTTAAATTTTCGGTGTGATCGATTCGGCCTCTGGCCATTGCACTGCACTTTCGGTCCAACCGAGTTGTGCAAATCGGTGTGACCGAAGTATAGTCTTAGTGAAACCCTAGTGTATCGGCAGGACCGAAACCCATTTCGGTCCAACCGAAAGTGGTGTGTTTAAGTTTCTGTTATACACTTCGGATTCACCGAAACTGAAAATCGATCTGACCGAAATGCATTCTGTGAAAACTTAAAACTAAGATTTGAACTCATTTAGTTTGCAAAAACTTCTGCAGTTTGTGATAACTCTTCTACTCTGCCTATACCTTATCTATTCATAGGTTGTCAGCCATGTCAGATGCCAGTGACAGCCAGAACAGGTCAGAGTCACCTTTTGCAGAGATTCCTGAGGCAGATACTAGTCCTGAGGCTAGTAGCCCTATTGATGATGGTGAGAGGAGTACACCTAGTGGCTTGCCTCCTGCAGCCACCACAGCCAGAAAGGAGAGGAATTCTGATGATGAGGATTCTGATTTCATTGCTGAGGAAGAAGTGTCCTCCAAGCCTAAGAGAAAGGTTGTTGCCAAAGAGCAACAAGGGCAGCAATCAAAGAAAGGCACCAGCAAGGTCAAACAGTCAGCTGTTGCCAAGAAGCTGAACTTGGGAGAGCCAACCCCAAGTAAAGTGAAGAAAACTTCCAAGAGGAAAAGGGTAGTGTATGCTGATCCTCATGCAGATGCAGCAGTCGAAGAAGAAGTAGAAGAAGCACCCCAGCCTGCTCCTCAGAAGCAGAAGTTCATGGGTGATGCAATTAAGGCTGGAGCCACTTCAAAGCCCAAGAAGCCTGCTCAAGCTAAGGCAGCTCCAGCAAAGCCTACTGCCAAGCCCAAGAGGACAACCAGGAACATTCCAGCATCTGAGAAGAACAAGGGTGATGTGCCACCGTCTGATTCTGATGAGGAAGAACATGTGTTGCTGAAACTCCGTCCAAAACTGCCACTTCACAACGATGCTCATCCTCAAGCCGAGGATATGAAGGCAAGGAAAGATAGAGGTCTCAGGCTATGGAGACAATTTGATCCATATGCCGTGAGGAGAAGGACTGCTGTAGACCCCAGATTCCACACCAGAGAGCAGCAGGACTTCTATGAGACTGTGCTGATGGACAAGAAGCCAATAGTTGCAGATACCAGATACGTTGACTGGAAATACATTGATAGCGAAGAGCACCGAGACTTCTTTCCCCATGTGCATGAAAGCTTTACTGCATGTGGAGTTGCTGAGTTTGTGGGTCAGAAACTGACAGATTGGAACGATGAGATGATTATGCAGTTCTATGCCACAGCCCACTTCTATCCTGATGGGAAGATCACCTGGATGACTGAAGGTCAAAGGTTTTCTTCTTCTGTTGAAGAATGGGCAGAACTTCTGAATGCTCCAGTGCAAAGAGAGGATGACATGGATGTCTATGGGATTCCAAAGAAGAACCATGATTCCATGAAGAACATGTACAAGGAGATCCCTGCAGCAGATTTGGAAGTATGGAAGCTCGGCTCAGTCTACTATCTCCAGGCAGGTCTACCTACCACTAACACTATTCTGAGGCATACCCTGATGCCCAAGTCTGGAGATCATCGCATGATCAGAGGGTATTCTATCAACATGCTGCATATACTTGATGAGAAGGCACCTTTCAAGGTGATGGACTTAATGGTAGAGACCATTAAGAGGACTGCAGCTGACCAGAAGAGGTCATGTGGATTTGCCCCACAGATTCAGATGCTTATCAATGCCAAGTTTGGCACGGGCAAATTCATGTTGGACAGGAAACACTTACCCCTGCAGCCAGAGCATGAAGATAATGTTGTTGTGATGGACGAGGAGGATCCAACATCGGTTGAAGGTCAAGCCAAGATTGAAGCTGCTAGGAAAGCCAAAGCTGATAAAGAGGCAACAGCAGCAGCAGCTAAACCAAAGAGCTTCGGAGAGCAGATTCTTGAAGCTACCCAAAGGATTGAACAACGCCTGGCCAGCATTGAACAATCTCAGGAGAGCTTAGAGAGGATTGTTGACGAGAAGGTCCACGCTCTGGACGTGAAGCTGACTGAACTTCAGGTGACCGTCAACAAGCTTGAGGCAGACATGGAGGAAGCAAGGCAGGACAGGGCAGAGCTCATGCAGGGTGACTTAGTCCAGGACTCTCAGCGACAGACTGCTCCGATTCCCAGAGGATCCCGATCAGCTGCTATTCCAGTGACTGACACCAGGACTACCACATCAGCACCTCCTACAGCTCCAGCAGTCACTCCAGCCACAGCTCCAGTATCCACTCCTCCAGCGCAGACATCAGCTGAAGTCTTCGCCGATGCCGTCATATCTACTCCGACATCTACCCAGACGGGAGCCGCCAGCAGAGCCCACAGTGACGTTTAGCTCTATGCTTTTTCAAACTTTTTGGTAACTTGTTGCCAAAGGGGGAGAAATTGTATAGATCATAGGGCTTCGAGAGAGAGAGTGCTCTTTCGTTCTTTTGCCGGTTTCTTTTGGTACTTTTGGTTTTCGATACTTTCAGTGTGCTTGATGCTACGTTTGATGCTACCTTAATGAGTGCTTAGTCGTACTATGCTTTAATGTGTGCTTAATGCTTATCATATGCTATTCCTATCTTGTATGATCATTTACTCATGTCTTGGTGATTGGGTGCATGTTATTCATTCTTATCATTTTGTGCGCTCCACCAAGATGTATGTGACATGGAAGAGTGACCCATGATCCTAATCGATTGTGCATTTGCATTCAAACGCAAATTTTAAATAATGCACAAATTTAGGGGGAGCTCTTGCTTATCACATACTTCTCAAAGCGACGATATTATTCATTGATTATATCTTTTGTCGAAGCTTTGATCTATATGTTGTCATCAATTACCAAAAAGGGGGAGATTGAAAGTGCAACTAATCCCCGGGTGGTTTTGGCAATTAATAACAACATATATATCATTGAACTAATAGCTACTTGAGAATCATTTCAGAGAAGTTCAGTGATATGGGTATGGCAATGATTGAAGAAGTGGACCCCTCAAAATGCTAAGGCAAGCATTGGCAAAAGCTCAAGACTCCATTTTTGGTTTAGTGATCCAAGATCACATTGAGTCCATAGGAAAAGCCAATACTATTAAAAGGGGATGAGGTTGTGTTGATGATCTGGTTGCTCAAGTGCTTAGTGATATATCTCCTTCAACTATCAGCAACTTTCACTACAATACATACTCATAAGTAATCTCGGACCAACCGATTTTCCAAACTCAGTCCCACCGAGATGAACCACCTCAGCCATAAGCCAAACCCTAGAAAAATCGGTCATTCCGAGTTTGAGATCGGTCTCACCGAAACACGGGCTGCCAAGCTTCTGTAACCGTTTGTCCTCAAATCGGAATAACCGAGTTGATGATTTCGGTCTCACCGAAACTGGCAAGTTCCTGTCTTTGCTCAAATCGGACTAACCGAGATGGTATTTTCGGTCCCACCGAAAACCCCAACGTTCACTATATTTTGAACTTTCGGTCTGACCGAGTTGTCCACTTCGGTCTCACCGAGATTGCTCAATTATGTGTGTAACGGTTGGATTTTGTGTGGAGGCTATATATACCCCTCCACCCCCTCTTCATTCGTGGAGAGAGCCATCAGAAAGAACTACCACTCCTACCTTACACTTTCTGAGAAGAGAACCACCTACCCTTGTGTTGAGATCAAGTTGCTCCACTCCCACCATATGAAACTTGATTTCTAACCTTCCCAAGTTGCTTTCCACTCAATCCTTTCTTCCACCACAGCCAAATCAGTGAGGAGAGATGAGTGTTGGGGAGATTATCATTTGAAGCACAAGAGCAAGGAGTTCATCATCATCTACAACATCTATTACCTTTTGGAGGGTGGTGCCTCCTAGATTGGTTAGGTGTCGCTTGGGAGCCTCCGTCATCTAGATGTGGAGTTGAACCAAGAAGTTTGTATGGGCAAGGAGATCGCCTACTTCGTGAAGATCTACCCCGAGTAAGGCTAGCCCTCCGTGGGCGTAGGCCATGATGGAATAGACAAGGTTGCTTCTTCGTGGACCCTTCGTGGGTGGAGCCCTCCGTGGACTCGCGCAGCCGTTACCCTCCGTGGGTTGAAGTCTCCATCAACGTGGATGTACGATAGCACCACCTATCGGAACCACGGGAAAAATCACCGCGTCTCCAAATTGCGTTTGATCTTCTCCACCTCTCTTTACTACATGTGCAATTTACTTTCCGCTGCTTATACTCTAGAATTGCATGTGTAGGGTGATGCTTGACTTGATCATAATTGTGAATCTGCCAAAAACTGTTCTTGATCAAAAGGCAGAATTTTTATATTTACAAGTAGTCTAATCACCCCCCCTCTAGACATACTTTCGATCCTACACCTATGCATAGGGATTTAGTCAGCAAACAATTTATGGGAGCAAGAATCAACTAGCATAGGAAGGGGAAACGTGCATAACTTCAAGATTTTAAGCACATAGAGAGGAAACTTGATATTATTGCAACTCCTACAAGCATATATTCCTCCCTCATAATATTTTTTAGTAGCATCATGAATGAATTCAACAATATAACCATCACATAATGTATTCTTTTCATGATCCCCAAGCATATAAATTTGATTACTCTCCACATAAGTGAATTTCTTCTCATGAATAATAGTGGGAGCAAACTCAACAAAATAATTATCATGTGAGGCATAATCCAATTGAAAACTAAAATCATGATGACAAGTTTCATGGTTATCATTATTCTTAAAAGCATACAAGTCATCACAATAATCATCATAGACATCAACTTTGTTCTCATAATCAATCGGAACCTCTTCCGAAATAGTGGATTCATCACTAAATAAAGTCATGACCTCTCCAAATCTACTCTCATCAATATAATCATCATAAATAGGAGGCATGCTTTCATCATAATAATCATTCTCATCAAAACTTGGGGGGCTAAAAATATCATCTTCATCAAACATAGCTTCCCCAAGCTCGGGTCTTTGCATATCATTAGCATCATGGATATTCAAAGGATTCACACTAACAACATTGCAATCATGCTCATCATTCAAGTATTTAGTGCCAAACATTTTATTGCATTCTACTTCTAGTACTTGGGCACAATTTTCCTTTCCATCATTTTCAGGAAAGATATTAAAAAGATGAAGCATATGAGGCAACCTCAATTCCATTTTTTTGTAGTTTTCTTTTATAAACTAAACTAGTGATAAATCAAGAAACTAAAGGATTCGATTGGAAGATCTATAGATATACCTTCAAGCACTAACCTCCCCGGCAACGGCGCCAGAGAAGAGCTTGATGTCTACTACGCAAGCTTCCTCTTGTAGACATTGTAGGGCCTCCAAGTGCAGAGGTTTGTAGGACAGTAGCAAATTTCCCTCAAGTGGATGACCTAAGGTTTATCATTCCGTGGGAGGCATAGGATTAAGATGGTCTCTCTCAAGCAACCCTCCGACCAAATAACAAAGAGTCTCTTGTGTCCCCAACAGACCCAATACAATGGCAAATTGTATAGATGCACTAGTTCGGCGAAGAGATGGTGATACAAGTGCAACATGGATGGTAGATATAGGTTTTTGTAATCTGAAATTATAAAAACATAAAGGTAACAAGCAATAAAAGTGAGCGAAAACAGTATTGCAATGCTTCGAAACAAGGCCTAGGGTTCATACTTTCACTAGTGGAAGTTCTCTCAACAATGATAACATAATTGGATCATATAACTATCCCTCAACGTGCAACAAAGAGTCACTCCAAAGTTACTAATAGCGGAGAACAAATGAAGAGAATATTGTAGGGTACGAAACCACCTCAGAGATGCTCTTTCTGATCGATCTATTCAAGAGTCTGTAGTAAAATAATACAAATCTATCATTTCCGTTCGATCTATCCTAGAGTTCGTACTAGAGTAACACCTTAAGACACGCATCAACCAGAACCCTAATGTCACCTAGATACTCCATTGTCACCACAAGTATCCGCGGGTATGATTATACGATATGCGTCACACAATCTCAGATTCATCTATTGAACCAACACAAAGAACTTCAAAGAGTGCCCCAAAGTTTCTACCGGAGAGTCAAGATGAAAACATGTGCCAACCCCTATGCATAAGACCAAAAGGTCATTGAACCCGCAAGTTGATCACCAAAACATACATCAAGTAGATCATGTGAATATGCCATTGTCACCACAAATAAGCACATTCAAGACATATATCAAGTGTTCTCAAATCCTTAAAGACTCAATCCAATAAGATAACTTCAAAGGGAAAACTCAATCCATTACAAGGAACTTGCGGCAGCGGAACAGGGTCCTGATTGGTTTTTGGTGGCTACAGAGGCTTGCGGCGGCGGAATTCCCGATCTAGGTTTCTTTATGTGGGTTTCTGTATTTATAGGAATTTTTGGCGTAGGGCTCACGTCAAGGGGGTCTCCGAGTCGTCCACAAGATAGGGGCGTGCCCTCCACCCTCGTGGACAACCCGAGACTCTTCTGGCCCAACTCTTTTACTCCGGGGGCTTCTTTTGGTCCATAAAAATCATCAAAAATTGGCACATCAATTGGACTCCGTTTGGTATTCCTTTTCTGTAAAACTCAAAAACAAAGAAAAAACAGAAACTGGCACTGGATCTAGGTTAACAGGTTAGTCCCAAGAATCATATAAAAGAGCATATTAAAGCGCATTAAACATCCAAGATGGATAATATAATATCATGGGACAATAAAGAATTATAGATACGTTGGAGACGTATGAAGCATAAGCTTGATTCCTGCTCTTCCTCGAGTAGGTAAATGATAAAAACAGAAATTTTGATGTGGAATGCTACCTCACATAATTATCAATGTAATTTTCTTTATTGTGGCATGAATGATCAGATCCGAAAGATTGAAGACAAAGGTTTAATATTGACATAAAAATAATAATACTTCAAGCATACTAACAAAGTAATCATGTCTTGTCAAAATAACATGGCCAAAGAAAGTTCATCCCTAACAAATCATATAGTTTGGCTATGCTCCATCTTCGTCACACAAAATATTCAAATCATGCACAACCCCGTTTTCAGCCAAGCAATTGTTTCATACTTTAGTATTCTCAAACTTTTTCAACTTTCACGCAATACATGAGCGTGAGCCATGGACATAGCACTATAGGTGGAATAGAGTGGAGGTTGTGGAGAAGACAAAAAGGAGGAAGATAGTCTCACATCAACTAGTCGTATCAATGGGCTATGGAGATGCCCATCAATAGATATCAATGTGAGTGAGTAGGGATTGCCATGCAACGGATGCACTAGAGCTATACGTGTATGAAAGCTCAAAAGGAAACTAAGTGGGTGTGCGTCCAACTTGCTTGCTCACGAAGACCTAGGGCACTTTGAGGAAGCCCATCATTGGAATATACAAGCCAAGTTCTATAATAAAAATTCCCACTAGTATATGAAGGTGACAACATAGGAGACTCTCTATCATGAAGATCGTGGTGCTCCTTTGAAGCACAATTGTGGTAAAAGGATAGTAGCATTGCGCCTTCTCTCTTTTTCTCACATTTTTTCTTTTGGGCCCCTTTCTTTTTTTCTCTTTTTATACGGCATCTTTTTTTCTCCTTTTTTTTGTCAGGAGTCTCATCCCGACTTGTGGGAGAATCATAGTCTCCATCATCCTTTCCTCACTGGGACAATTCTCTAATAATGAACATCATCACACTTTTATTTACTTACAACTCAAGAATTACAACTCGATGCTTAGAACAAAATATGACTCTATGTGAACGTCTCTGGCGGTGTACCGGGATGTGCAATGAATCAAGAGTGACATGTATGAAAGAATTATGAATGGTGGCTTTTCCACAAGTACGATGTCAACTAAATGATCATGCAAAGCAATATGACAATGATGGGACAATGCTCTAATAATGATGATCATCACACTTCTATTTATTTACAACTCAAAGATTACAACTCGATACTAGAACAAAATATGACTCTATATGGATGCCTCCGGCGGTGTACCGGTATGTGCAATGAATCAAGAGTGACATGTATGAAAAATTATGCATGGTGGCCTTGCCACAAATACGATGCCAACTACATGATCATGCAAGGCAATACGACAATGATGAAGCGTGTCATAATAAACGGAACAGTGGAAAGTTGCTTGGCAATATATCTTGGAATGGCTATGGAAATGCCATAATAGGTAGTATGGTGGCTATTTTGTGGAAGGTATATGGTGGGTGTATGGTACTGGTGAAAGTTGCGCAACACAAGAGAGGCTATTAATGGTGGAAGGGTGAGAGTGCGTATAATCCATGGATTCAACATTAGTCATAAAGAACTCACATACTTATTGCAAAAATCTATTAGTCATCGAAATAAAGTACTATGCGCATGCTCCTAGGGGAAGGGTTGCTAGGATTTAACCATCATGACATCCCGACCTCCACACAAAGGATGACAATCAAAAAATAAATCATGCTCCGACTTCATCACATAACGGTTCACCATAGTTGCATGCTACGGGAATCAAAAACTACTCCATGAGCATAACTCTAATATCACCATCTTCATATCTCAAAACAATCATAAGGAATTGTAACACCCCAAAAAAATTGACCTTGATTTATAAATCAAAATTTTGCCAAGGAATTAAACTTTCATTTTCTGGGTTTTCTTTGGTTTCAAAACCACTCCTTCTTTTGATATTATAGGGTTTTTACCTCAGGTGAAAACTTCTCAAATATATTATTGGACTTGTTTGCCCTACCCAAGAAAAACTTTTCTTCTATCAGTGGGTTTAATTGCATTATTATTTTTCCCCTGAGCTTTGTCTCTTGAAGTGAATTTTCATTAGTTTTAAAGCTCTATTTGCACTACAACCCTTTGATAGATTTATTTAAAAATTCCACCAAAAATTGGGGATGTCATGTGAAGTCCCTACATAACTTTTATGCAAAAACCCTTTGGTGTTCTTTGAAAAATTTGAGCAAAACGTCCTCTTTTGCTCTCTGGTCCAGATGGACACCTTCTACTGCAGCCATGTGTTAACATGCTCTTTTAACCATGAGCTTTCTCCTGCTTGTAGTCCTCCCTACAAAAACCTTAAGTCCAGGAGATTGGAACATTTGGAACATTTTTGGTCCATGCAATAATGCCTTCTAGTTTCTGTCCATAATTGATTTTCTCAAAAAACTTACACTTGCAAGTTTCTAGTTTTGCCCAACTAACCTAGTCACCATCTTCTACACCTAGAGAGACACTGGTCTTGAGATTTTGGCCACCCAAGAGTTGCCTAGATGCCCTTGGCATTCTGTCGAACACCTTATATGCATAGCCAGCTTTGGTATGTATGTTTAGTTTGCATTACAAATTTGATCCACTGACCCAGTAGCTTTGTCCACTAATCTTCTAAATGTCTCTAACCTAGACCTGTTAAACCCCAGCACCAACCAAGCCCCCTACCATGCCTTGGCATTTTGCCGAACAGGTGCTGTGCGTGTCCGGAGCGCGAGCAGAGCGCGTGTTTTGCATGTGCGTGCGCACGTGTCGCTGCGTCCCACTGCCATTTCCCCCAAGCTCGTTCTGGTTCCTTCCACTCACAGCCAACATGCCCTGGTCCCTCTCCCGCACAGGGCCACCTTGACGCCCTACAGCGCCACCGCCAGGACAGCATTGGTAGCACGCCGGCGACCACAGTGCGCCCCTGCCACGAACGGTGCCGCCCAAGCCACCCCAGCGCACCAGCTGCCCCTTGGATCAGTCCAAGCTTATCCACGAGCCGTCCGCTAGCGCCCGCCGCCTCCACGTCGCCCTGCTGCAACAGAACGGCGGTTCGTCGAGCTTATCTCCGGCCGCCGCGGAACCGACCTGGAGACACTATAAATGGAGACCCCAAGCTTATCTCCCGTTCGTCACCAGCAAAGCCTCCCCAACCCATCTAGTGGCACCATTCTCTTCCCCTCGATCTTGAGGAGCCACCACAACACTCAAACTTGATCGGCAGCCACCGTAGCCCGGGCCCCCAATTCTTCCGCAGCCATCGTCCGCCGTGGAGCTCGCCGCCGGCGACTCCCTGCATCCCCGCTAGCCTATCGACCACCGGAAGGACCGCCCTGGACTGGCGGATCCATCCTTGCCCTCAGACAGCCGTGGGGAGCCGCCAATCACCGGCGTTGATCGCCGGAGCTCCACCCTCGCACGGACAGAGGAGGAAGAAGGCGCGACGACTGTCAGTGACCCAGATCCGGCCCGCGCTGGCTTAAGTGGAAGCGTAAACGCCAAAGTACGTTTCCCCTACCTCGTACACGTATTCTCCCCCGAAACGTTTTCTTTTCTGTTTTTATTTAAAAACAGAATGTTGACTAAACTTTTACTAGCTACAACTTTTTAAATATAAGTCCAAATGACTTGATTCTTTTTCTGCTGTTCCTCAAATTTGGTTTAGTTTATTTTCATATTTATTTGAAAATTTTCCAAACAACTTTTTTGTACTGTTTTGAAAGTATGTGTTGATTTCAAATTCCCTTAAATAGGATTTTTGAAGAAGGAATAAACTTTCTAAAGTTTTGGAATGCACCCTGCCTCTCCACTACTCGAAGGCAAGCATTCTGAACCCTGGCCCAATACTTGTGGTGTGTTGTTTGATACGATTACAACATCACCTCGACATGGATGCATTCATTTTTCCTATATGATGATATGATCATATCCATGAGTGCATGATGTAGACTACTTGCTGTTGAAATTAATATGTGTGGGATGGTAGTCCCCCTTGTATGCCTTTCATGCCTAACGGAAGAAAGCCGTGATAGTCGCTGTCTTGTGTAGACACGAGCTTGTCACTAGTCCCTTGTAATGCCCAGGATGGGACTATACCTCCTACGTGTCGAGGCACGACTTAAAGGTATAAGCCCATTCTGGAATGATCTCAAGTTTGGTATCTTTGCACGACTCATGTAAAAGAGGGATTAAAATGCGAAAGGAGATAGTTGGCTTACACTCGCCACTTCACACAATACATTACATAAGCAAAACATCATTCAAAACATCACAACCCGACTACGGGCGAAGATCCAAAAGAAAGATACCAAAACAACATAAAGCCATAGGTCTGAATCGCCCCTAGTAGAAACCACTACTGATCGTCGAAACGTCACAAGCATACGGCCACTCTTCATCGAGCTCCCAGTGAAGCACTTGAACAAGCTCCTGCATCAAACTCGGTTGAACCTGCATCTGGTGTTGTAGTATCTGTGAGCCACGAGGACTCAGCAATCCCATAACCATGGGTATCAAGACTAGCAAAGCTTTATGGGTAGGAAGAGCTAAAGTGGTGAGGTTGCAGCAGCGGCTAAGCATAATATGGTGGCTAACTTATGAGTACCAGAATAAGATGAGCATCTACGCAAATGGTCGCAAAAGTAGTGATCGCTAAAGATCCTGAACTACATACGAGTCAAACATAACCCCACCGTGTTCTCTTCTCAAAGTGAAAAGAGACAGTCACGGTTACTCACACAGTTGTGTGTTTTACATCGGATCCTCTGTCAAGTTTTCTACAACCGGACATTAACAAATTCCAATCTGCCACATAACCGCGGGCACGACTTTCGAAAGATCATAACCCTGCAGGGGTGTCCCAACTTAGCCCATCACAAGCTCTCACGATTAGCTGAAGTGATAAATATAATATCATCACCCCTTATCTTAGGGAAATCCGATCAGGCTCGGCTTCCCGGTGCACAAGACATTTCGACAATGGTAAAACAAGTCCAGCAAGACCTCCCGGTGTGTCGACACCCTGATAGTAGCCGCGCGTATCTCGTCTCAGGCCACAACCGGATAGGTGATCCTACAGGTTATACCAGATACCTCGGGTTTCCCCGAGGCGGCCCCGCAGTCTCCCCGTTTGGGACCAACACCATCAGCACTGGCCCCCCTGCTATGTAGAATTAAGAACCCGAGGGTGCGACCCCCTATGCAAATTTAATTAATTAGTTAAGTTGTTATTATGAGCAAATTAAAACCAATGTTGGGCCTTGCTGGAGGAGTTTTATTCAAAGTCGAACTGTCAAGGGGTCCCCATCCACCCATCGTGTAAGGAACGCAAAATCAAGGAACATAATGCCGGTTTATCGGCACCTAAGGTGGCATGAGTGGAACAAAACACCGAGCAAAAGGCCAAGCCTTCCACCCATGCCCAGTATATAGGTGTGTTAAATAATAATTATAGATATTGTTATATACCAACAACAAGTTCCCACCTGGAACGATCTTCATCTTCACCTGCAACTAACAACGCTATAAGAGGGGCTGAGCAAGCGGGTAACATAGCCAACCAGTGGTTTTGCTAGGAAGGTGTCAAAGGTTAGAGGTTTCATGGCAACAAGGAGAGGCTGACATAAAAGATGGGTAGCGCGACATGTAACGATAGCATCGAGACAACTAAGCATGGCAATGGTAGTAAAGGTATCCAAGGGTATGATCATCTTGCCCGGGATTCCGCAAGGGAGAAGAACGGGTCCATGAAGTAGACGAAGAAGAAGCCTCACAACTCCGGAACGAATCCGAAGCTAACAAGAGAAGCAACCGGAAAGAAGCAAACAACACGGTAAACACACAAGTATAAACATGGCATACGATGCACATCCAAGTATGATGCATGTCCGGTTTAAATATGCATGTCATGGCAAAGTGCACAAAGAAGTACTACAAGTTAAGTGGAGCTCAATATGCAACGAGTTGCATATTGACGAACACCACATTTTATTATTTAATTGACTCTAGTTTATTTACAAGACAAGATTAAATGTTTGCTAACATGGCAAGAGGTGAAGCAAAAACAAACTACCTATTAGACATTTTAAATGAGACCGGAACAACAACAAATTCCGGAAAATCCCTAAGAGCAAGTTTAGCAATTATTAAGCAAACAACAATTCACACATTTTTATGTTGTTAACATGATGCGGATGACATGATCAAGTTTATGCAATTTTTATTAAAAGTTGACATGAAGAGATAAGGAGCACTTGTCACCGTGGTGGAAAGAGGTGCCACGGCGACGATATCCAAAATGATGCCACGGCAACATCTCGGTTCCGGTAACTCGTTGAGAGTCCGGAGCAAAAGAAAGATGGCGTGAGCGAGACATGCAAGATGAAAGGTGGGGTGATCCCATCACCGGGTTCCCACGGGTCGGCGACGAGGCAACCGAGGAGCACGAGAAAAGATGAAACGGGCACGATGCACACAAGGGAGACATTTCATACAACACAAGCATTCATCCACGGCAACGTCTCGGGGTTATACCTTCAAAACACTCGTTTCGGGCGGCTCGGGTTCGTAGAGGAAGTAGTGGTACTCGTGTCGTAGAGGGAAGTAGTCGTACACGGGGCGACGGTAGTGGTACATGCACGTAGAGGAAGTAGTTGTTCTCGTTCGTAGTCGTTCACATCGTCGGTAGAGGTACTTGATGAAACCAACATCTTCGGGGCAACGGTAGTCGAACTTGAAGGTCATCGGCGTCGTGGTGCTTGGGGGTTCTCGTTCTTGCGACGGTAGTTGTACACGGGATCTCCATGTGTAGTCGTACTCGGTTCGTAGCGGTCATGTCACGTGTCGTGGAACTTGTCGGTCTCGGGACTTGGCGACGGTAGTGGAACTTGGCGTTCTCGTAGCGGTCTTGCCGGACTCGGTTCTCGCGACGTAGTTGAACTTGCGGGTCTTGGCGACGGTGGTAGTAGAGGTACATATCATCCTGGCACTTGGCAAAAAAAAAACAACAGCAACAGCCACGGTGGTCTCAGACTCACCGATCCAAACAAAACAAGACGAAGCAGCAAGGCAGGGCAGCACGTCCAAAGGGCCAGCGGAGGAGACGCACGGAGGAGCTGCACGGGGCGCGAAGGCGCTGGCCTGGAGACGGAGGGGCACAGCGGCGCTAGGGGCGCAGCTCCTGGCCGGCATCCGCGGCCAGAGGCTGACGGCGGGGCGGCGTCGGGAAGAGGGCCCCGGTGGCGTCCATGGCGAGGAAGGAGGTCCAGAGGCTGGCCCCGCATGAGGAGGACAGGCACGAGGAGGCGGAGGGAGACGAGGGCTTGGGCGGCCATTGCCGGGGTGGACGGGGCGCTCGGGGCCGCGGCCCTGGCGACGGAGGGCCGGTGCGAGGCGCTGCTGACGGAGGGAGGAAGATGGAGGCGCTCGGGCGCTTTAGAGGAGGGGCTCGAGGGATGAGGGGAGATCGAGGCACTGGGGCGACGCGAGGAGATCGATGGGAGGAGGCTCGAGCGAGAGGCCAGGGGGATCGAGGCGATGGGGTTTCGGCTGTGTGGGAGAGTGAGGGGAACGAAACGGAGGTGCGGGGCGATGGGATCGAGGCTGCGAGAGGAGCGGCCAGGGAGAACGAGAGGAAGGGGTGGCGGCGCTGAGGGGGAAAGGAGCGAGGGGTGGAGCGATGGAGTCGGGCTTAGGGTTAGGGATGGATAGGCCTGGAGGGATGGGCCGGCTGGGAGGACGCAGCGGCCTGGGCCAAAAGGAAGGCCGGCGGCTGGACTCTCCCTCTGCCACGATTCTTTAAATAAAAAACGCAGCATAAACAAATAAAAGAAGAGGAAAGAAAAGAAAGGTTAGGGGAAGATTTTAGGCAAGAGGTTATTTTTCCTGGACTCGCAAAAATGTCCACGGTCCACGAAAAATAGGAGAGGCAAGAATGCAAGAGATTAATCGAACTCATTTGAATTAAATTCAAATGATTTGAATATGAATGGGGGTATTTGAAGAGTCCAAAAATGTTGATGATTTTGGAGGAACCTCGATAAACGGGAAAAGAAATATAGGGAAGGGTTTTGACGGTGAAACTTGAATTAAAAGGCATGGGGAATATTTGTAAGTGTGTTATGGTGAATTCCAACAAATGGAATAATTAATATAGCTCCCTAATAATATTGAGAGGCTTTTATATGTTATAAAGAGAATTCATCCTTGCCTCGATAAATGGATCGAAGATCCACACGATTTATTTAGTTGAGAAGAAAAGATTAATGACATGATGGCATGATGCTATGATGCAATGCAAAATAAAATAACACAAGCACAAAGAAACACACGGGAGAACCCGGAACATCTGGAATCTCTGGAATCTTCTGGGACATCGGTCTTTGGGCTTCACATCCCTCGTCGGGACGGTGGTGTCCGGTATGGCATGGTGATGCATGATGAGTGGTGGTTCCGTCTATTGGTGTGGAGGATATTGGTTATGCTAATCATGCAAGTGATTCTTTAACCTCCTGAGTCGACCGTAGATCGAGTCTTGTTCCAGTATCCCCCATGCTTGTTTCGTACTATCGCTTGTCCCTGCCAGGGGTAGGGTACGGTTCAGTAAGTTGTCAACCCCTTTATAGCACACACCATACAGAGAGGCCATGGTGGAAGATACCGACTGCATCCGATAGGCATGCCACCTGGTACGGGGGCATGGGTGTTTTCGGTTGGAGCCGAAGGGGGTAGCTTCCCCAGTTTACGCGCGTTATAAATTTTGCGATCCCATGCTAGTCGAGGTTGTAGCCTCCCCACTTAGAGTTTCGCTTAACGGGTGTCGTGGGGTGATACCAGACACCGGTAAGTTAGGCTGGTGTGTGCGGTCAGCTGTGTTCTCAAATTAAAAAACCGTAGACGGAATTAGTCTCGATGGACTAAGGGAATACTTTACTCGTGGGCAAAGAGTACACCCTCTGCGGAGATTAAATCTATTCGAATAGCCGTGTCCCTAGGTTAGGATTACAGTCTGGGATGGGTCGAGTGTCGGTCTCAGTGTCGGTCTTCGGAGGAAAGACTACCAAACCAAAACATGGATCACGACTTATGACCTATGATGACTGTTACTATTATTATTATTATAGACTAACCCTCTTTATTATTTGAGTTATTGAGTATCCCTGGGATGGTTCTACCTCCTGGATATTCGCTGTCATTTCTTTTATCTATAAGCCCTTTATGTGGTGTCGCTCAGACGCCCGACTGTGGCATGCTTGCTATTTATTTTCCTTATAAGCCCTTTATGTGGTGTCGCTCAGACGCCCGACTGTGGCATGCTTGTTATTTATTTCCCTTATAAGCCCTTTATGTGGTGTCGCTCAGACGCCCGACTATGGCATGCTTGCTATTTATTTTCCTAATAAGCCCTTTATGTGGTGTCACTCAGACGCCCGACTGTGGCATGCTTGTTATTTATTTTCCTTATAATCCCTTTATGTGGTGTCGCTCAGACGCCCGACTGTGGCATGCCAGTTATTTATTTTCCTTATAAGCCCTTTCTGTGGTGTCGCTGAGATGCCCGACTGTGGCATACTTTACTTTTATTTTCACTCTATGATTGCATATTCATATTTTATATGAGCAACCTGCTTGCATCGTGGATTATCATTTCGTAACTGACACTGTGATCATCGAATATGTCCGAGCATGATTATCTTTTGTTTTATTGTACCTGTGTTCATGATGTTTGCGAGTACATTCAAAGTACTCACTGGCTTGTCCCTGGCTATTTTCTTGGTCAGATTCCTTGCATGGAGAGGAGCGTTGCGATGACCGCCCCAGAACCTACGCAACGGTGATAGCAACATCGCGAAGATAGGAGTTAACCTGGTCAGCTATTCCCGTGGGAAATGGAGTCCCACAGATATCGATGTACTACAAACCGCTTTCGCCATCAGCCACTAGAAACCTTGTGTTGTACTCACAGGCCAGAATGGTCTTGTACTACATATTTTGTATTTTCGCTTGGAACTTCTGTATCAAGCAGTGCCTCATCAGCTAACAGTAATCCTGGGGCTGGTGAGCACAAGGGCCATTTTTGGGATCTGATACCCTGAAAACCCGGTCCAGACAACCTTGGTATCACAGCCAGGCTGACCATTGGCTAATCCTATCTTAGCCAGGTCGAAAAACCTAGGTTAACCACCCCACCAGACCTTATCCTAACCCCAGCCAAGCTTCTCGTGTAAGATAGCCACACAGTGAACCGACACCTTTGGCAGTCGGTGCCCAACCTATCAGCCTAGCCCGTCAATCACGCGCCAGTGACCGACACCTAAATAGTTTCCTCCGCAAGCGTGGGAAGGAAGACTCCGTCCCCTTTTCCTATAAAAGGGCACGCTAGCCTCAACCCAGCACATCACAACCTCTACCCACAAATCAAGCTAGAATGCTAGGACCCATTGTTCACAATGAAGCCACAGCAACCAACCTTGGAGGTTTTGTGACCGTGCTAGCAAACCTCACCCGCCGTGCCTTTGCATTAGAGGAGCCCCCAGAATATGTCGTGTACCAAGGATCCATGAGCGGTGAGAGCCATCAATTCTGGGCCACTGTGCAGATCTACGGTAGGGGTCTGTCGCCTGAACGCCCCTACAGGTTCACCGGAAGGACAACTTCCTTTGAGCCACAAGCCATCCAACTAGCTGCTCGAGAGGCTATAGTTCAACTCCGGCACTTGTCGCCCAGAGTTAACTGTCGCTCATTCTACTACTACCCCAGCCATGACGGGTATGGTAGGCCACCCCGGGTTGCCAACAGAGACCACGAGACAGATCCTGCATTATTGCATCTGGTACGCCATGTAAGTGCGCTAGAGAAACTGTTCGATCAAATTACTCTTGATCTGATCGCAGCTCGTGGAGAACAGGTACGCCGAGCCCCGGCAAGAGGAGGAGATGAGCCCGGCGCCGACAACCCAGTCGTGCTGTTCAGACAACCGATCGAGTCGTTGAGATCTTCCCCAGCCATCGACCAAAATGCTTTGGTGTCCCCAGAAGTGATGCGTCGCCTGTTTGGAACGTGCTCCAACGGGATTGTGGCCAACAATCCCCGCGATGGTCATCATCACTGCCCCGACCCTGCAATTCCTCAGCCCCCTCCAGCTAACCCCGCCAGTGAAGCCCTTGGAGAAGCCTCGACATCCGCAAGGCAAGGCCTCTTAGATATAAACGAGGTAGATTAAATCACCCGAGTAGTACCGAGCCTTAATGTGTCCACACCCTGTTGTTGTGTGACCCTGTATTGCCATGTGTAAATACTGTTTGCTTGTGCGCCCTTATCTTTATAGTAGCCATGCTTGAATATGTCAATGTACGAATGCATTTTTATTTCGGGCCTAACTTCGAAAGAACCACACCGACGACTCCTACAGTAAATACGTCACTTTTGCGAGACGTGTGTATCTGTAGCATTGGCCCCGACCCCTTAAGGCAGAACCGACAAAATAGCTGCCCCTCGCCGCGATTTAATAACCATCCTAGTTGCTATATAAAAGAGGCACCTCGTGACCTTGCCAAGCATCCCTCACCCGGTGCACCACTCTCACTGCCATTTTTTTGCCATGCTGATCCCTAGTATTTATCTAAGGACTCCAAATGCCATCCCAGGTAGTTTTGTTAAGATATTGTGGGACTTTACCTGCAGTACCATGAGTGCCACCCATCCACCCCAGTACGAGTTGCTCAAATCGAGGATCACACCATCCACCTCGAAATATTGGGCAGTAGTGCACATCCCTCCCGCAAATCCAAACCAAGACCCAACGGAAGTCTCCTTCATGGGGAAATCTATGCCAACTCCTCAGATGGCCATAGAAGCTGCTGCGTATGAAGCGCTTGCTCGCCTTCGATTCGCGGTGCCATATGCCAGCGAACGGGGGTATTATTACTTTCCGAGCCGTGCAGCACCCGGAGAAGTAGCATCTTTTCCTGGTAGGCGAATTGAGAGAGACCCAGTACTGGCCAACCTTACACAGTATGTCATCGCACAAGAGCGTTTAACCCAGCGAGTGATGGGTTATCTCCAGAGCCTCGCCGATTTAAATCCTCGGATCGCCATCGGCAGACCACTGAGGCCCGGACAGGAGATGCACATTCATCGACTAGTCAATCCGCTTCCTCTGATAGAGGAAGAGTGTGCCCCTATACCAGAGATGTTTTCCCATGACCCTGTCCATTTACCGTTTTCATTTTAGACATCACTGCTATGGTTGTTGTTCCAGCATTTATTTATGATGTTGCAACTTATGCGTGTTGTCCTAAAGTTGTGCGTGAAATAAATTATTTGATTTCAGTTTATGGGAAGAGTTTTCACTGCTGATAATTTTTGATTAACTAATTTTTGCTCTCGGTAAAACCTGGAGTGAGATATTGTTTTCCCTGAGTTGTTGCAACATATATCTCTGCATGACATAGATTTTTCACACAACACCGCAATAGCAGACTCACAACTCCAACCACCCAACACAGTGCACTAGTTGCAGATCCACGTACACATGTTGCATCTAACTATTCACCTCTCTAGAGCACCACAGTCTCTTAAGGAGAAATTTGTGGAGTTTATTCAGGCACAAGTTGCCTTCCGCGCACTGACAGCCGTCAGCACCAGGCACCCGTGCCTAATCCTCGTGATCGCCACTGCCGCGAAGAGCTAGCACTCGAGAAGCAGCATCACGACGATCGTCGAGGATAATCGTGCACAAGAGCACGAATAACCCTAGCAATGCCGCCAACCCTCCGCACACTAGGATCATGCACCAGTCCGGCATCACATCCGACATTAGAGCCTCGTCCCGAGCTCCTGCAAACAGAAATGAGGGAGAGGGGAGGAGAAGAAGAAGCGAGGCCACGTGTGAGGAAGAAGAAGGAGCACCTCGATCATTTTATAGCTCGAGATCGGTGTACGGTGGGCGGAGTCCACCAGCGCCGCTCGTCGCTCGACCGCCGATGTTCGGAGGTGAATCCGCGAGTAGTGCCGACAGCGCCCTGGCCCGCGAGGTGAGTGCACGCTGTGCCGGCAGCTAGCACGCTGCGCATTACCATAGTACCGCCTAGATTCCCTACGTGCTAGACGTCGCCGGTGGAGAAAGCGCGGGAAAGTGCGCGTGAGAGAGGGGAGAAGAGAGAGCCAGAGGTAGAAGAAGAGACTGACAGTGGGCCCCGGCCCACCTGTCAGCCAGAGAGAGCACTGTCCTCTCGGGTGCGACCAACGTATCTTAGAATTTAGAAAATTTATTTCTAAATTTACTATAGCCAAGAGTAGAAATATCTCGTTTTCCCCGACCGTAGATTTTTCCACACAGCACCAGTATTTCACACTACAGTTTACCACCACTCATTGCCCATTCACTGTAGCCGCATTTTATTGCATGAATAGATCGTTATTTTTGGTGATATCACTTTGTGACAGTAGAAGTAATTCTTTTCATAGAAACTTTTAGCAAATCTCGGGGACGAGATTTTTCTTAGGGGGGGGGGGGGTAGTATTGTAACACCCCAAAAATTTTGACCTTGATTTATAAATCAAAATTTTGCCAAGGAATTAAACTTTTCATTTTCTGGGTTTTCTTTGGTTTCAAAACCACTCCTTCTTTTGACATTATAGGGTTTTTACCTCAGGTGAAAACTTCTCAAATATATTATTGGACTTGTTTGCCCTACCCAAGAAAAACTTTTCTTCTATCAGTGGGTTTAGTTGCATTATTATTTTTCCCCTGAGCTTTGTCTCTTGAAGTGAATTTTCATTAGTTTTAAAGCTCTATTTGCACTACAACCCTTTGATAGATTTATTTAAAAATTCCACCAAAAATTGGGGATGTCATGTGAAGTCCCTACATCACTTTTATGCAAAAACCCTTTGGTGTTCTTTGAAAAAGTTGAGCAAAACATCCTCTTTTGCTCTCTGGTCCAGATGGACACCTTCTACTGCAGCCATGTGTTAACCTGCTCTTTTAACCATGAGCTTTCTCCTGCTTGTAGTCCTCCCTACAAAACCCTGAAGTCCAGGAGATTGGACCATTTGGAACATTTTTGGTCCATGCAATAATGCCTTCTAGTTTCTGTCTAGAATTGATTTTCTCAAAAAAACTTACACTTGCAAGTTTCTAGTTTTGCCCAACTAACCTAGTCACCATCTTATACACCTAGAGAGACACTGGTCTGGAGATTTTGGCCACCCCAAGAGTTGCCAAGATGCCCTTGGCATTCTGTCGAACACCTTATATGCATAGCCAGCTTTGGTATGTATGTTTAGTTTGCATTACAAATTTGATCCACTGACCTAGTAGCTTTGTCCACTAATCTTCTAAATGTCTCTAACCTAGACCTGTTAAACCCCAGCACCAACCAAGCCCCCTACCATGCCTTGGCATTTTGCCGAATAGGTGTCGTGCGTGCCCGGAGCGCGAGCAGAGCGCGCGTTTTGCACGTGCGTGCGCACGCGTCGCCGCGTCCCACTGTCGTTTCCCCGAGCTCTTTCTGTTTCCTTCCACTCGCAGCCAACACACTCTGGTCCCTCCCACCGCACAGGGCCACCCTGACGCCCTACAGCGCCACCGTCAGGACAGCCTTGGCGGCACGCTGGCGACCACAGTGTGCCCCTGCCACGGATGGTGCCGCCCAAGCCACCCCAGCGCGCAAGCTGCCCCTTGGAGCAGTCCAAGCTTATCCACGAGCCGTCCGCTAGCGCCCGCCGCCTCCATGTCACCCTGCTGCAACAGAACGGCGGTTCGTCGAGCTTATCTTCGGCAGCCGCGGAACCGACCCGGAGACACTATAAATGGAGACCCCGAGCTCATCTCAACCCTCAGGCGACCTCACCCTATGCCCCTAGTGCTCCCACAGCTAGCAATCGGCAGAGGGAGGCCGTCATCCCCATCTCCGGCTAGTTCGGCCGCCGCCAAACTCTGGTCCCGATCGTCACCAACAAAGCCTCCCCAACCCATCTAGTGGCACCATTCTCTTCCCCTCGATCTTGCGGAGCCACCCCAACACTCAAACTTGATCGGGAGCCACCCTAGCCCGGGCCCCCAATTCTTCCGCAACGACCGTCCACCGTGGAGCTCGCCGCCGGAGACTCCCTGCATCCCCGCCAGCCTATCGACCACCGGAAGGACCGTCCTGGACTGGCGGATCCATCCCTGCCCTCAGACTACCATGGGGAGCCGCCAATCCCTGGCGTTGATAGCCGGAGCTCCGCCGCCGCACGGACAAAGGAGGAAGAAGGTGCGACGACTGGTCAAACCTAACCAGTGGGTCCAAGGGACCCACTGTCAGTGACCCAGAGCCAGCCCGCGCTGGCTTAAGTGGAAGCATAAACGCCAAAGTAGGTTTCCCCTGCCTCGTATACGTATTCTCCCCCGAAACGTTTTCTTTTCTGTTTTTATTTAAAAACAGAATGTTGACTAAACTTTGACTGGCTACAACTTTTTAAATATAAGTCCAAACGACTTGATTCTTTTTCTGCTGTTCCTCAAATTTGGTCTAGTTTATTTTCATATTTATTTGAAAATTTTCCAAACAACTTTTTTGTACTGTTTTGAAAGTATGTGTTGATTTCAAATTCTCTTAAATAGAATTTTTGAAGAAGGAAGAAACTTTCTAAAGTTTTGGAATGCACCCTGCCTCTCCACTACTCGAAGGCAAGCATTCTGAACCCTGGCCCCATACTTGTGGTGTGTTGTTTGATACGATTACAACATCACCTCGACATGGATGCATTCATTTTTCCTATATGATGATATGATCATATCCATGAGTGCATGATGTAGACTACTTGCTGTTGAAATTAATATGTGTGGGATGATAATCCCCCTTGTATGCCTTTCATGCCTAACGGAAGAAAGTCATGATAGTCGCTGTCTTGTGTAGACACGAGCTTGTCACTAGTCCCTCGTCGGAACGGTGGTGTCCGGTATGGCATGGTGAGGCATGATGAGTGGTGGTTCCGTTTGTTGGTGTGGAGTATATTGGTTATGCTAATCATACAAGTGATGCTTTAACCTTCTGAGTCGACCGTAGATCGAGTCTTGTTCTAGTAACCCCCATGCTTGTTTCGTACTACCGCTTGTCCCTGCCAGGGGTAGGGTACGGTTCAGTAAGTTGTCAAACCCTTTCTAGCACACACCGTACAGAGAGGCCATGGTGGAAGATACCGGCTGCATCCAGTAGGCATGCCACCTGGTCCGGGGGCATGGGTGTTTTCGGTTGGAGCCGAAGGGGGTAGCTTCCCCAGTTTACGCGCGTTATAAATTTTGCAATCCCATGCTAGTCGAGGTTGTAGCCTCCCCACTTAGAGTTTCGCTTAACGGGTGTCGTGGGGTGATACCAGACACCAATAAGTTAGGCTGGTGTGTGCGGTCAGGTGTGTTTTCAAATTAAAAGACCGTAGACGGAATTAGTCCCGATGGACTAAGGGAATCTGTTACTCGTGGGTAAAGAGTACACCCTCTGCAGAGATTAAATCTATTCGAATAGCCGTGTCCCTAGGTTAGGACTACAGTCTGGGATGGGTCGAGTGTCGGTCTCAGTGTCGGTCTTCGGAGGAAAGACTACCAATATAATGCCCAGGATGGGACTATACCTCCTACGTGTCGAGGCACGACTTAAAGGTATAAGCCCATCCTAGAATGATCTCAAGTTTGGTATCTTTGCATGACTCATGTAAAAGAGGGATTAAATTGCAAAAGGAGATAGTTGGCTTACACTCGCCACTTCACATAATACATTACATAAGCAAAACATCATTCAAAACATCACAACCCGACTACGGGCGAAGATCCAAAAGAAAGATACCAAAACAACAGAAAGCCACAGGTCAGGATCGAATCCTAGTAGAAACCACTACTGATCGTCAAAACGGCACAAGCAAACGGCCAAACTCTTCATCGAGCTCCCAGTGAAGAACTTGAACCAGCTTCTGCATCAAACTCGGCTGAACCTGCAACTGGTGTTGTAGTAACTGTGAGCCACGAGGACTCAGCAATCCCATAACCATGGGTATCAAGACTAGCAAAGCTTTGTGGGTAGGAAGAGGTAAAGTGGTGAGGTTGCAGCAGCGACTAAGCAATATATGGTGGATAACTTACGAGTACCAGAATGAGAAGAGCATCTACGCAAACGGTCGCAAAAGAGGTGATCGCTAAAGATCCTAACTACATACGGTCAAACATAACCCCACCGTGTTCTCTTCTCAAAGTGAAAAGAGACAGTCACGGTTACTCACACAGTTGTGTGTTTTACTTCGGATCATCTGTCAAGTTTTCTACAACCGGACATTAACAAATTCCAATCTGCCACATAACCGCGGGCACGGCTTTCGAAAGTTCATAACCCTGCAGGGGTGTTCCAACTTAGCCCATCACAAGCTCTCGCGATTAGCTGAAGTGATAAGTATAATATCATCACTCCTTATCTTAGGGAAAACCGATCAGGCTCGGCATCCCGGTAGCACAAGACATTTCGACAATGGTAAAACAAGTCCAGCAAGACCTCCCGGCGTGCCGACACCCTGATAGTAGCCGCGCGCATCTCGTCTCAGGCCACGTCCGGATGAGCGCTACGTACAGTACCGAAGACCCCAGATAACTGGGTGGTACCGCAAGTGACTCTAGTTTGGGACCAACACCATCAGCACTGGCCCCCCTGCTATGTAGAATTAAGAACCCGAGGGTGCGACCCCCTATGCAAATTTAATTATTTAATTAAGTTGTTATTATGAGGCAAATTAAAACCAATGTTGGGCCTTGCTGGAGGAGTTTTATTCAAAGTCGAACTGTCAAGGGGTCCCCATCCACCCATCGTGTAAGGAACGCAAAATCAAGGAACATAATGCCGGTTTATCGGCGCCTAAGGTGGCATGAGTGGAACAAAACACCGAGCAAAAGGCCAAGCCTTCCACCCATGCCCAGTATATAGGTGTGTTAAAAATTATTATAGATATTGTGATATATCCAACAACAAGTTCCCTCCTGGAACGAACTTCATCTTCACCTGCAACTAACAACGCTATAAGAGGGACTGAGCAAGCGAGGCTGAGCAAGCGGGTAACATAGCCAAACAGTGGTTTTGCTAGGAAGGTGTCAAGGTTAGAGGTTTCATGGCAACAAGGAGAGGCTGACATAAAAGATGGGTATCGCGACATGTAACGATAGCATCGAGACAACTAAGCATGGCAATGGTAGTAAAGGTATCCAAGGGTATGATCATCTTGCCTGGGATTCCACAAGGGAGAAGAACGGATCCATGAAGAAGACGAAGCAACACAGTCGAGCAATCCTCACAACTCCGGAACGAAACCGAAGCTAACAAGAGAAGCAACCGGAAAGGAAGAAACAACACGGTAAACACACAAGCATCAACATGGCATACGATGCGCAAACAAGTATGATGCATGTCCGGTTTAAATATGCATGGCATGGCAAAGTGCACAAACAAATACTACAAGTTAAGTGGAGATCAATATGCAACGAGTTGCATATTGACGAAACACCACATTTAATTATTTAATTGACTCCCGTTTATTTACAAGGCAAGGTTAAATGTTTGTTAACATGGCAAGAGGTGAAGCAAAAACAAACTACCTATTTAGTCATTTTAAATGAGGCCGGAATGACAAACAACAATTCCGGAAAAATCCCCATGTGCATATTATGAATTTGGTACTGTTCTGCCTATAACCACATTTTAAAGTTGTTAAACAGAAAAACAAAGTGTATCATGTTATTCTACACATTTTTCTACCCCATTTACATATAAAGTTTATTAAAAACCGAGCTACGGTTATTTAGTTATGAAATAAATCATTTTAGCATGGCATTTGAGCAAATTTAAATAAACAGCAAGTTAAACATTTTTAACTGGGGTGAAAGTGGCATATTATTAATCTACACAAAATTCTAAGAAATTTTCATATATAAAGTTTTTACATAAGAGGCATGGTTATTTAGTTATTAAATGTATGATGTTGGGGGTCTTTCTATAAAACTGCTGTTCTAAGGAAAAAAAGGAAAAACGTCCTGACAAAAAAAACAACATGTAAAGGGCTGAAACCCGGGTGGACTGGGCTTCTCACCAGAGGGCAAAAGGCCCGTCAGTGAAGCTGGGCTGCGGCCGACGCAGCAGGCCGGGAAGGCCGTGGCCCATGTGGTTCTGCGCGTGCGTCTGCTGTCCCCGAGCAAGTGAACGACGGTGGCGGCGCCACCGGCTGCGCTGGACCTCCGGCGAGGCGCGAGGGCAGCGCAAAGGCCAGGAACGGGCAGCGGGGCACGGATCCGCGCCGGATCCGGTGAGGGGCTGGTTCTCGGTGGTTGGAGGCGACGCCCGGCGCGGTGGAGCTCGAGGTCGTCCATGGCGGCGGCCTCCTTGCTCCTGCGCGATGGAGCTCGGGGATCCCAGCGGCGGAGGAAGTGGTGGCGGGGCTGGCGAGGTCGAAAAGGCGACGGAACGGCGGATCCGGCCCTGGGGAACATCGGGGACGCGAGATTCGGCGTCGGCAGGAGGAAATCAGGGACTTCGGCGGCTTCCTGTAGAGACATCGGAGAGAGAGAGAAAGAGAGAGAGTTCGTGAGAGAGGGAGAGCGGGAGAGGGAGCTGGGGAAGGGCACGGCATGCTGGCCTGACCGGAGGCGGTCGCCGGCGGCTGCTCCTATTGCCGGACCGGCGGGGTGGCGGGGCCGCGAAGCGGCGGCGGACGCTGAGCTCCGGCGTGCTCGCACACGGGAGGAGCGAGGTGAGGAATTCCCTCGCTTGGGAGGTGGCGGCGGCGGACGGGCCTCGGGGCCCAGATCGGGGCCCGGGCGGCCTGGAACGGGCCTGGCGCGAGGAGAGGCAGTTGGCTGGCGGCGGCGGATGCCAAGTGGCGGCGTGCGAGAGGCTACAGGCGAAGGCTGGGTGGCTGCTGGCCACCCGGGAGCTGCCAAGTGGCAGTTCGGGGCTGGCCGGCGCCGGAATTTGAGGAAGGGGCCGGCTAGGTGGCGGCTGAGGAGTGGGGAGGCACGAAAATGGAGGAGGGAGGTAGGTGGAGGCCATTTTTGGCATGGGGGCTGCTTAAATAGGCAGGGATTAGGTTTAGGGGGGATTTGAGGCCGTTTCGGACGCTCGGATCACGATCCGACGGTCCGGAGCGAAGGGGAAGTTAGGCAGGCCTAGTGGGTTGTGTAGGAGAGGCCTCGGGCTTAGAGAAGAGAAGAGAGGGAGAGGCCCGCGGGGTTTTCGGAGACCGAAAACGTCCGACGTTTTAACCGGCTACTAGTGCCGCTATAAGTTTAACGGTTGGGTCATCAAACGAACTCAGAATGCGACGAAATTTGACAGGCGGTCTACCTATGCTACAATAAGACCACACGCCAAGTTTCACCCCATTCCGAGAACATTTTCCGGCCACTTATAAAATAAATATTCGGAGGTGCCGCGGGCGCGTGCGAGTGTGTCTGGGCTCAGAACGGACAACGGAGAGGACAGGGCAACTACGGACGGAGGCAAGTTTTGAAAACATGCTGATGAAATGCACATGATGACATGATGCAATGCAAAATAAATAACACAAGCCCAAAAGAAACACACGGGCAACCCGGAACATCTGGAATCTTCTGGAATCTTCTGGAATCTTCTGGGACGTCGGTCTTCGGGCGTTACAACTCTCCCACACTAACAGAGGATCTCGACCCGAGATCCTAGGGATGGCACCGGGTAAAAACGAAAAAGAAGAGGTAAAACAAAGTTGCTTCTTTGACAGACGAGTGAAACCAAGGAACCTTGAGAGGTTGAACAATCTTGAAAGAAAGAATACAACGGAGATGAACGAATATGAAAATACTCCGTTAGAAAAGAGGAACAAGGAACATAACAAGAACCTTGTAGGTTGAAAGACATGAAACAAGAGCTTACGAACCAAAAGAATATGAAACTGCAAGGGTATAGCCAAGGAATAAGAATGACATGATTTGGACAGCACTCCGTCTGAAAATGGAAGGAATTAACAAGAACTTGGCAAGTTGAGATGATACTTGATGAAAACAACAACACACAGCCTTTGAAACAATTAAAAGAATGGCACAAGGGGTAAGAAAGGATTCAGACAGCACTCCGGTTAAAAAGATAGGCAAAGCTTGATAAGATTAGGGAACTAGAATGTAGGTGACAACATTCCAGTTAAATGATAAGCAAGGAGAAGAACAAGATCTTGATAAAACGAGATGATGGTTTGGAGAGAGCAACATAACAATGCCTCCGGAACGAAAGAATAGATGCAAGATCGTTGGAAAGAAAAGAACGGAGAAGAAAATGACAACTTCTCCCAAAATTAAATTTGAAAGAGCATCCTTACGAAGAAGGGTTGAACAGAATTGTTGGAAATTCAACAACGAAAAGAATAAGCTCGTTGTGGGCTTATGGAAAACATCTAAAAATTATGAGGTGACAACCAGCCACTGACGAAAACATTTGATTGGATTGAGATTAACAAGGAGATGAAAACTTATTACACCGGAATGATAATGAAGAACTTGGGTCATTTATAAACACCATAATACAACAATCCTTAGGGAAAGCTTTAGGTGAAATACAACCCAAGATAACTCCAATGAATAAATTGAAGGGTTGGAAAGATTTCCTGGACAAGGAAAAATATGGGTTTAAATATCTCATTCTTGAAAACTCATGAATCGTAATCCATGAAGGAATTGTCGAGAATGACATAACACCATCTGAAAAGATAATGTGTAAAGAATTACAATTGGAATGCATGATGAAGAATGCTTGAGCTCCAACAAGAATCTTGATGAAGACTTCGAGGATGAATTAAAACATGATGAACCACCATGAGAACTCCGGTAACAAAAGGGATGAGAAGTGAAAGATGAAAAGAATAAGATTCAAAGGCCTGCGATGAATTAGATGGAGCTTCGAAATGATATAATTGAAATAACATGGAGCTCCGGAAAACAAGATGGACAACTTAGAACCAAGGATATGATATGATGAACAAGCTCCAGACAACAGAATTAAACACTTGGAAGGAACAAGAATAAGAATTATGTCATGCATCTCCTTCACCAATTAAAATTGATGAGAACCAAATGATTTGGCATACTACTTATTCTCGTTGCAAAGAATTAAAGAGGGATCTAGCACAAGCTTGGGTAAATCTTCAACGAACCACCGGTAGGATTGTGAAAAGAACAAATGAATTAAAACGATAACAACGGAAGGGTAAATCTTGAAAGAACCACCAAGAATTAGGAGACGAACGAAGAGACATCAATGAAGAATAGTTGGAGGACGAAGTTGAAAACTGAGAACGAAGAAATATTCTAAAATGATGGCCTTCGGAGGAACACAAAGAAAGAATTCATGAATGCTTCGGATGGGTATGAAAAGAATTCCTCACAATCGGAACAATAATGAGGATGGCAAGAAGCTAGAACCACGAATCTTCAAGAAGACGGGCCAATATTTAAGAGAAACACTTCTGCGGTCTCCAAATGTTGAGAATGAAGACGAGAAATGCCATAAGAATTGTTGAGCACTCCGGAATGAAGAATTAAAAAGGTTGAACCAACAATGGAAGGAAGTTGAAAGTAAACTTGGAGAAGGCATATGACTGATGGAAATCATTCTTACGTCACACTTTGAAAAGAATTTGAGTATAACTCCGGAAAAGAAGAGTCAGGTAAGATCCTGGGAAAAGACCTGTGGGTTAGGGCCCACTCAAAGAAATCACCGTTGGAAAGATTGCTTAAGAGATATTGCACCGGTTGAATCAAATGACTTGAATGAGATAACAATCTCAAAATAGCTTGAACAATTGAGAATGGAAAAGTGAATCTTCAGCACTCCGGATATGAAGAGCAAGAGGAGAATGATTAATTGGTGCACCGGGATAAGAAAGCATTGTGAAAAGAGGAATGGATAAGATCAACACCAAATTCTTGAATTACATCAATCGGCAGAATTATTGGAATTAAGAATGATGAACTTGGAGCTCTTGAGCAACTTCACGATAAATCACCGGATAAGAACATTGAAGGAAAAGAATGAAGAAATATCACATAAATAAAATGGATATTTGATTTGAGAATTGCTGGCTCCATAAAGAGAAGGGTGGGAGGGTGGGGAAAACAAGGACAATTTGGGATGAAAGAACATACACCGTTGAGAAAAGACTGAGAGTTGATCTTGCAGATGATGAAAAGATCTGATTAACTCGAAGGAAAAGGACGCCGGTTGAGAAGAATTTAACATGACCATCTTGATGGTCAAGAAGAATTAGCACTCCCATAGAAATGTGAGAATACCGATTAAGAAAGGTATGGAATCAACATTTGACATCGAAGCAACTCGAATACCAGAATCAAAACGAAACAAAGGATAGATGTGCAGCATGATCTTCACAATATCATCCGAACAGAGAATTGAACGAATGAATTCCATAGGTACATCAACTAGTCGAGAAGCCACTTGGAGAACAAAAGGTAAAATAAAAAGGAACAAGGATCAGATAGAACAAATACAAGATAGAAGTTTCGTTCGACATCTTCGTGCTGAAAGCTCATGGAACGTGTTACGAAAGGGTTTTGCAATCCCCGGATCAGCATAGCCAAGGACCCTTTAAGATGCAACTCCCGATCAGAACAAGTCCATAAAACCACTTCACTCAATGTAGAACCCCGAACTTCATATCGAGCACTCGTTGGAAGAATGCCTAGAACTACTAGATGAACCCACCTATAGATTTCCGAAAGTTTCCGGTTATGCAATCAGGTGTTGGGGATACACGGGAAGCACCGCGCAATCAACTCTAAACCTACATCCAGGTGTATCCATCCTTCAACACATAACCAGTCTTTCTCGGAAACTGTTTACCTCGGACCTTCGAAAAGCAACCACTATAACAAGCTATGGCAATACTCCCGAACTACCTCCCCATTACTGGGTGATGTCGGGGTTATCTTGCCACTGGCCGTATAGGAGAGATTTTCAATGTCGGCCGTCTTAAGTATTTAGTACTGCCGCGATATGCTTGTGACAATAATACCCCGAAGCTCAACTCCTCGGTAACAGGAGGCATCGAGAACAATATCCTTGTCACAAGAACATCGAAACAATCCCAGAATACTCGCGGGATCCTAAAAAAAATTGGTGCAATTTTGAAAGTAGAAGAGACAAGAGTAGTCGTCAGGAGTCCTCACCAGAATGAAAGGGGATGAGGAGCAAAAGAAATCCTACTCTCCGATATATATATAGGACTCAAAACATTTTCAGTGTGTGTCTAGACTCAACCGTCAACGATTCGATCAATCAGTGGGGGCTTCTAGGTCGGAGAAGGCTCTGAATACCAACTTATAATGCCCAGGATGGGACTATACCTCCTACGTGTCGAGGCACGACTTAAAGGTATAAGCCCATCCTAGAATGATCTCAAGTTTGGTATCTTTGCATGACTCATGTAAAAGAGGGATTAAATTGCAAAAGGAGATAGTTGGCTTACACTCGCCACTTCACATAATACATTACATAAGCAAAACATCATTCAAAACATCACAACCCGACTACGGGCGAAGATCCAAAAGAAAGATACCAAAACAACAGAAAGCCACAGGTCAGGATCGAATCCTAGTAGAAACCACTACTGATCGTCAAAACGGCACAAGCAAACGGCCAAACTCTTCATCAAGCTCCCAGTGAAGAACTTGAACCAGCTTCTGCATCAAACTCGGCTGAACCTGCAACTGGTGTTGTAGTAACTGTGAGCCACGAGGACTCAGCAATCCCATAACCATGGGTATCAAGACTAGCAAAGCTTTGTGGGTAGGAAGAGGTAAAGTGGTGAGGTTGCAGCAGCGACTAAGCAATATATGGTGGCTAACTTACGAGTACCAGAATGAGAAGAGCATCTACGCAAACGGTCGCAGAAGAGGTGATCGCTAAAGATCCTAACTACATACGGTCAAACATAACCCCACCATGTTCTCTTCTCAAAGTGAAAAGAGACAGTCACGGTTACTCACACAGTTGTGTGTTTTACTTCGGATCATCTGTCAAGTTTTCTACAACCGGACATTAACAAATTCCAATCTGCCACATAACCGCGGGCACAGCTTTCGAAAGTTCATAACCCTGCAGGGGTGTTCCAACTTAGCCCATCACAAGCTCTCACGATTAGCTGAAGTGATAAATATAATATCATCACTCCTTATCTTAGGGAAAACCGATCAGGCTCGGCATCCCGGTAGCACAAGACATTTCGACAATGGTAAAACAAGTCCAGCAAGACCTCCCGGCGTGCCGACACCCTGATAGTAGCCGCGCGCATCTCGTCTCAGGCCACGTCCGGATGAGCGCTACGTACAGTACCGAAGACCCCAGATAACTGGGTGGTACCGCAAGTGACTCTAGTTTGGGACCAACACCATCAGCACTGGCCCCCCCTGCTATGTAGAATTAAGAACCCGAGGGTGCGACCCCCTATGCAAATTTAATTATTTAATTAAGTTGTTATTATGAGGCAAATTAAAACCAATGTTGGGCCTTGCTGGAGGAGTTTTATTCAAAGTCGAACTGTCAAGGGGTCCCCATCCACCCATCGTGTAAGGAACGCAAAATCAAGGAACATAATGCCGGTTTATCGGCGCCTAAGGTGGCATGAGTGGAACAAAACACCGAGCAAAAGGCCAAGCCTTCCACCCATGCCCAGTATATAGGTGTGTTAAAAATTATTATAGATATTGTGATATATCCAACAACAAGTTCCCTCCTGGAACGAACTTCATCTTCACCTGCAACTAACAACGCTATAAGAGGGACTGAGCAAGCGAGGCTGAGCAAGCGGTTAACATAGCCAAACAGTGGTTTTGCTAGGAAGGTGTCAAGGTTAGAGGTTCATGGCAACAAGGAGAGGCTGACATAAAAGATGGGTATCGCGACATGTAACGATAGCATCGAGACAACTAAGCATGGCAATGGTAGTAAAGGTATCCAAGGGTATGATCATCTTGCCTGGGATTCCACAAGGGAGAAGAACGGATCCATGAAGAAGACGAAGCAACACAGTCGAGCAATCCTCACAACTCCGGAACGAAACCGAAGCTAACAAGAGAAGCAACCGGAAAGGAAGAAACAACACGGTAAACACACAAGCATCAACATGGCATACGATGCGCAAACAAGTATGATGCATGTCCGGTTTAAATATGCATGGCATGGCAAAGTGCACAAACAAATACTACAAGTTAAGTGGAGATCAATATGCAACGAGTTGCATATTGACGAAACACCACATTTAATTATTTAATTGACTCCCGTTTATTTACAAGGCAAGGTTAAATGTTTGTTAACATGGCAAGAGGTGAAGCAAAAACAAACTACCTATTTAGTCATTTTAAATGAGGCCGGAATGACAAACAACAATTCCGGAAAAATCCCCATGTGCATATTATGAATTTGGTACTGTTCTGCCTATAACCACATTTTAAAGTTGTTAAACAGAAAAAAAAAGTGTATCATGTTATTCTACACATTTTTCTACCCCATTTACATATAAAGTTTATTAAAAACCGAGCTACGGTTATTTAGTTATGAAATAAATCATTTTAGCATGGCATTTGAGCAAATTTAAATAAACAGCAAGTTAAACATTTTTAACTGGGGTGAAAGTGGCATATTATTAATCTACACAAAATTCTAATCAATTTTCATATATAAAGTTTTTACATAAGAGGCATGGTTATTTAGTTATTAAATGTATGATGTTGGGGGTCTTTCTATAAAACTGCTGTTCTAAGGAAAAAAAGGAAAAACGTCCTGACAAAAAAAACAACACGTAAAGGGCTGAAACCCGGGTGGACTGGGCTTCTCACCAGAGGGCAAAAGGCCCGTCAGTGAAGCTGGGCTGCGGCCGACGCAGCAGGCCGGGAAGGCCGTGGCCCATGTGGTTCTGCGCGTGCGTCTGCTGTCCCCGAGCAGGTGAACGACGGTGGCGGCGCCACCAGCTGCGCTGGACCTCCGGCGAGGCGCGAGGGCAGCGCGAAGGCCAGGAACGGGCAGCGGGGCACGGATCCGTGCCGGATCCGGTGAGGGGGCTGGTTCTTGGTGGTTGGAGGCGACGCCCGGCGCGGTGGAGCTCGAGGTCGTCCATGGCGGCGGCCTCCTTGCTCCTGCGCGATGGAGCTCGGGGATCCCAGCGGCGGAGGAAGTGGTGGCGGGGCTGGCAAGGTCGAAAAGGCGACGGAACGGCGGATCCGGCCCTGGGGAACATCGGGGACGCGAGATTCGGCGTCGGCAGGAGGAAATCAGGGACTCCGGCGGCTTCCTGTAGAGACATCGGAGAGAGAGAGAGAGAGAGTTCGTGAGAGAGGGAGAGCGGGAGAGGGAGCTGGGGAAGGGCACGGCATGCTGGCCTGACCGGAGGCGGTCGCCGGCGGCTGCTCCTATTGCCGGACCGGCGGGGTGGCGGGGCCGCGAAGCGGCGGCGGACGCTGAGCTCCGGCGTGCTCGCACACGGGAGGAGCGAGGTGAGGAATTCCCTCGCTTGGGAGGTGGCGGCGGCGGACGGGCCTCGGGGCCCAGATCGGGGCCCGGGCGGCCTGGAACGGGCCTGGTGCGAGGAGAGGCAGTTGGCTGGCGGCGGCGGACGCCAAGTGGCGGCGTGCGAGAGGCTACAGGCGAAGGCTGGGTGGCTGCTGGCCAGCCGGGAGCTGCCAAGTGGCAGTTCGGGGCTGGCCGGCGCTGGAATTTGAGGAAGGGGCCGGCTAGGTGGCGGCTGAGGAGTGGGGAGGCACGAAAATGGAGGAGGGAGGTAGGTGGAGGCCATTTTTGGCATGGGGGCTGCTTAAATAGGCAGGGATTAGGTTTAGGGGGGATTTGAGGCCGTTTCGGACGCTCGGATCACGATCCGACGGTCCGGAGCGAAGGGGAAGTTAGGCAGGCCTAGTGGGTTGTGTAGGAGAGGCCTCGGGCTTAGAGAAGAGAAGAGAGGGAGAGGCCCGCGGGGTTTTCGGAGACCGAAAACGTCCGACGTTTTAACCGGCTACTAGTGCCGCTATAAGTTTAACGGTTGGGTCATCAAACGAACTCAGAATGCGACGAAATTTGACAGGGGGTCTACCTATGCTACAATAAGACCACACGCCAAGTTTCACCCCATTCCGAGAACATTTTCCGGCCACTTATAAAATAAATATTCGGAGGTGCCGCGGGCGCGTGCGAGTGTGTCTGGGCTCAGAACGGACAACGGAGAGGACAGGGCAACTACGGACGGAGGCAAGTTTTGAAAACATGCTGATGAAATGCAGATGATGACATGATGCAATGCCAAATAAATAACACAAGTCCAAAAGAAACACACGGGCAACCCGGAACATCTGGAATCTTCTGGAATCTTCTGGGATCTTCTGGGACGTCGGTCTTCGGGCGTCACAACCAAACCAAAACATGGATCACGACTTGTGACCTATGATGACTGTTACTATTATTATTATTATGGACTAACCCTTTTTATTATTTGAGTTATTGAGTATCTCTGGGATGGTTCTACCTCCTGGATATTCACTGTCATTTCTTTTATCTATAAGCCCTTTATGTGGTGTCGCTCAGACGCCCGACTGTGGCATGCTTGCTATTTATTTTCCTTATAAGCCCTTTATGTGGTGTCGCTCAGACGCCCGACTGTGGCATGCTTGTTATTTATTTCCCTTATAAGCCCTTTATGTGGTGTCGCTCAGACGCCCGACTGTGGCTTGCTTGCTATTTATTTTCCTAATAAGCCCTTTATGTGGTGTCGCTCAAACGCCCGACTGTGGCATGCTTGTTATTTATTTTCCTTATAAGCCCTTTATGTGGTGTTGCTCAGACGCCCGACTGTGGCATGCCATTTATTTATTTTCCTTATAAGCCCTTTCTGGGGTGTCGCTGAGACGCCCGACTGTGGCATACTTTACTTTTATTTTCACTCTCTGATTGCATATTCATATTTTATATGAACAACCTGCTTGCATCGTGGATTATCATTTCGTAACTGACACTGTGATCATCGAATATTTCTGAGCATGATTATCTTTTGTTTTATTGTACCTGTGTTCATGATGTTTGCGAGTACACTCAAAGTACTCACTCGCTTGTCCCTGGCTATTGTCTTGGCCAGATTCCTTGCATGGAGAGGAGCATTGCGATGACCGCCCCGGAACCTACGCAACAGTGATAGTAGCCTCGCGAAGATAGGAGTTAACCTGGTCAGCTATTCCCGTGGGAAATGGAGTCCCACGGACATCGATGTACTACAAACCGCTTCCGCCATCAGCCACTAGAAACCTTGTGTTGTACTCGGCTACTCGCAGGCCAGAATGGTCGTGTACTACATATTTTGTATTTTCGCTTGGAACTTCTGTATCAAGCGGTGCCTCATCAGCTAACAGTAATCCTGGGGCTGGTGAGCACAATGGCCATTTTTGGGATCTGATACCCCGAAAACCCGGTCCTGACAGGAATCAAACTTCTCATAGTATTCAATGTACTATATATGAAAGTTTTTATTATATCCCTCTTGGATGCCCATCATATTAGGACTAAATTCATAACCTAAGAAAATTACCATGCTGTTCTAAAAGACTCTCAAAATAATATAAGTGAAGCATGAGAGTTCATCTATTTCTTCAAAATAAAACCACCGCCATGCTCTAAAAACATATAAGTGAAGCACTAGAGCAAAATTATCTAGCTCGAAAGATATAAGTGAAGCACATAAAGTATTCTAATAAATTCGGATTCATGTGTGTCTCTCCCAAAAGGTGTGTACAGCAAGGATGATTGTGGTAAACTAAAAAAACAAAGACCCAAATAATTTAAGACCCTCCAAGCAAAACACATATCAAGTGGTGAGTAAAAATATAGTCTCAAGTAAAGTTACCAATAGACGAAGACGAAAGAGGGGATGCCTTCCCGGGGCATCCCCATGCTTAGGCTCTTGGTTGTCCTTGAATATTACCTTGGAGTTCCTTGGGAATCCCCAAGCTTAGGCTCTTGCCACTCCTCATTCCATAGTCCATCGAATCTTTACCCAAAACTAGAAAACTTCACAACACAAAACTCAACAGAAAACTCGTAAGCTCCATTAGTATAAGAAAATAAAACCACCACTAAGGTACTGTTGTGAACTCATTATAAATTCATATTGGTGTAATATCTACTGTGTTCCAACTTTCCTATGGTTCATGACCTCCAATACTACTCATAGATTCATCAAATAAGCAAACAACACATAGAAAACAAAATCTATAAAAAACAGAACAGTTTGTAGCAATCTGTAACTTTAGAATACTTATGTAACTCAAAAAATTCTGAAATAAATTGGTGGACGTGAGGAATTTGTCTATAAATGATCTGCAAAAAGTATCAACCTAAAATCACTCTCTAGTAAAAAATGGCAGCTAATCTCGTGAGCGCAAAAGTTTCTGTTTTTTTACAGAAAGATCGCAAAGACTTCACCCAAGTCTTCCCAAAGGTTCTACTTCGCACTTTATTGAAACAAAAGATATAAAACATGATTACTATAGTATCTTAGTCATGTGGACACACAAAAAATGTAAGGGTAAATATTGGGTTGTCTCCCAACAAGCGCTTTTCTTTAATGCCTTTTAGCTAGGCATGATGATTTCAATGATGCTCGCATAAAAGATAAGAATTGAAACATAAAGAGAGCATCATGAAGAATATGACTAGCACATTTAAGTCCAACTCACTTCCTATGCATATGGATTTTGTGAGCAAACAATTTATGGGAGCAAGAATCAACTAGCATAGGAATGGAAAACGAGCATAACTTCAAGATTTTAAGCACATAGAGAGGAAACTTGATATTATTGCAACTCCTACAAGCATATATTCCTCCCTCATAATAATTTTCAGTAGCATCATGAATGAATTCAACAATATAACCATCACATAAAGCATTCTTTACATGATCCCCAAGCATATAACTTTTATTACTCTCCACATAAGCAAATTTCTTCTCATGAATAATAGTGGGAGCAAACTCAACAAAATAATTATCATG
Organism: Secale cereale; assembly: GCA_902687465.1. Taxonomy (NCBI): domain Eukaryota; kingdom Viridiplantae; phylum Streptophyta; class Magnoliopsida; order Poales; family Poaceae; genus Secale; species Secale cereale. The sequence goes on along the minus strand of LR738710.1, from coordinate 222,196,128 downwards.
TGAGGCATAATCCAATTGAAAACTATAATCATGATGACAAGTTTCATGGTTATCATTATTCTTAATAGCATACAAGTCATCACAATAATCATCATAGACAGCAACTTTGTTCTCATAATCAATTGGAACATCTTCCGAAATAGTGGATTCATCACTAAATAAAGTCATGACCTCTCCAAATCCACTTTCATCAATATAATCATCATAAATAGGGGGCATGCTTTCATCATAATAAACATTCTCATCAAAACTTGGGGGGCTAAAAATATCATCTTCGTCAAACATAGCTTCCCCAAGCTTGGGCCTTTGCATATCATCAACATCATGGATATTCAAAGGATTCACACTAACAACATTGCAATCATGCTCATCATTCAAGTATTTAGTGCCAAACATTTTAGTGTATTCTTCTTCTAGTACTTGGGCACAATTTTCCTTTCCATCATTTTCACGAAAGATATTAAAAAGATGAAGCATATGAGGCAACCTCAATTCCATTTTTTGTAGTTTTCTTTTATAAACTAAACTAGTGATAAAACAAGAAAGTAAAGGATTCGATTGCAAGATCTAAAGATATACCTTCAAGCACTAACCTCCCCGGTAATGGTGCCAGAAAAGAGCTTGATGTCTACTACGCAACCTTCTTCTTGTAGACATTGTTGGGCCTCCAAGTGCAGAGGTTTGTAGGACAGTAGCAAATTTCCCTCAAGTGGATGGCAAGCGAGGCGCACTTGGTCGCGAGGTTGAACAGCTCCAGGGTTGTGCACAGATCTTCGTGGATGGGAAGCTCCTCCTTCATTTTGACATCGCTGACGCCATCGAAGAATGCTGAGATGATGGCCTCGTCCGTGACCTTGGGGATCTTGACGCGGACAATGTTGAAGCGCTGGATGAACTTCTGCAGAGTTTCTCCAGGTTGTTGCTTGATGCGTCACAGGTCACCTGCGGCCGGGGTGGTCGCGGGTGCCCTGGAAATTGGCGATGAACCGCTCACGCATCTCACCCCAGGAGGAGATCGATCCCGCGGGCAGGTTCATGAGTCACGAGTGCGCACCGTCCTTGAGAGCCATGGGGAACCAGTTCGCCTTGATCTTATCGTCGCTGTTGGATGCCTTGATGCTCAGCTCGTAGAGCTGCAGGAACTCAGTAGGGTCGGTGGTGCCGTCGTTGCGTGGAGGCACGTCAGGCTTGAACTTCCCGAGCCAGTTGAAGTTACGCAACTCGGGGGCGAGGGCCTTGCAGCCTGCTGTTGATACCAGAGCTTGTCGTGGAGGCGGAGCTTGGTCTTGGTTCCCACGCGCCACTATGGAAGGGGGCGCACAGTCTCAACGTGGCGATGGAGGGGGTGCTGGCACTCCTCCTCGAGGCCGCTGGATCTCTTGGCAGCTTCCTTCTTCATGCACGGGCGCCCCGCGCGGGGGGTTGTGCCGCGGGGCTGCGTGCCTTGGATTGTGGACGACGCCTTGATGCGGAGGTGGTGGAGGCGCTTCATGGTCTACTTTGCCTTCAGAGGGAGGCGGGTGAGGTAGTGAGAGGGTTGGTGCAGGAGAGCCCCCAGTGGTGCTGACGAGCTCGGCGATGCGGTCGAGCCAGTCTTCTTAGAGGTCGTCGACGGGGCGGTAACGCAGGTGCTCGCGTGCCATGAGCAATGTAGCCTGCGCGTACGCGGGTCCATGATGAGCGTGGGACGATGTGCCTGCCGGAGTCAGCGATGGGGTGGCGGTGTGTCCGTCCCGTCGCATGGAGTGGTGCAGGGACGAGGCATGTTGCTCGTGCCTCGCCAGGCCGGTGGCGGCGTTGGCAGCAGGCAATGGCGAGCGGCGGGGAGGTCCACCAGCGGGAGCCGTCTGGGCAACGCGGACAGCAAGGGCGGCCCGGCGCTCAGCACGGGCTCGGCTAGCGTCGGCCATGGAACCGGCGGGACGATGGAGCATGGATCGACGGAAGGGAAGCTTTGGCGCACCCCTACCTGGCGCGCCAAATGTCGGATCGTGTGTTCCGGCAAACCCTTGAGGTTCGAACACTTGGGTACGCACGAAGATCTCTCCCTCCCGCTCTAGCTCGCTCTCGCACCAATTACTAGGCCTAGCTCGTCAAACCCGAAGGACAAGATACACGAGGATTTATACTCATTCGGGCCACCGTTGTGGTGTAATACCCTACTCCAGTGTGGTGTGGTCAATTGCCTTGTAGGCTGAGGACGAACAAGTACACGGGAAGAACAGCCTCCTGAGGAGAGGTGTTCTTGGGCTCAGTGAGCTAGTGGGTGTAAGGGTGGTCTGAATGATCCTCCTTTCTATGGTGGTGGCTAGTTCTATTTATAGAGGCATGGGTCCTCTTCCCAAATATTGAGTGGGAAGGGATCCCACAATGGCCAAGTTTGAAGGGGGTAGCTAGTACAAGCTATCCTGACAAAAGGTGGTCTTCGTCTGCCAAAGGCTCTGGTGGTGACGTTGTCGTGGGCTCCGTGGTGACCTTCGCCCTGCCGTCCTACTGGTCTTGGTCCTGTTGCACCGATATGGAAACCTTTGGCTGATGCCTCAGGACTCCTCGCCTAGACTTGCCCCTTTAGCACCAAAGAGGAAACATGCTTCCTGCGCCCGCTGGCGCCCGCCTGGCCTTGGTCGTCATGGCCCATGTCACGCAAACCTCGTGAGGTGTCCCTTGCCTTGATATCTCCGCTCCTCGAGAGCCAGCCTAGTGAGGCTGCCCCAGGGGAGGTCTTGCGTCATCCGCCTCGCGAGGCTTGGCCCCTTGCGAGGGTCTTGAGTGGTTGCTGATGGAGATGGGTCGTACCAGGCCGCTGGATGAGCCACGCTCTATGCCGCGAGCAGGCAAGTCTGGGTAATCCAGTTCCCAGAACGCCGACAGAAACCTTTGGTTGATTCCTCGGGACTCCACGCCTATGCTTGCCTATTTAGCACAAAGATCAAACCTGATGTACTACGCCTACTGGCGCCCGCCTGGCCTTAGTCATCATGGTTTGCGTCATGTGAACCTCATGAGGTGAGCACGTGCATAGCAAAACTCCGCTCCTCAGGAGCCAGCCTGGGGAGGCCGCTCCTTCTGGAGGTCTTGGCATCGTCCACCTCGCCAGGCTTGGCCCCTCATGTCGGCATTTTGGGAACGGGGGTACCCAGACTTGCCAGCCATCCGCCCGGAGCATGGCTCATCCAGTGGCCTAGTACGGCACATCTTCATCAGCAAACCACTCAAGACCCTCACGAGGGTCCAAGCCTCGCAAGGCGGATGATCCAAGACCTCCCATGGGGCAGCCTCACTAGGCTGGCTACCGAGCAGCGGAGATATCAAGGCAAGGGACACCTCATGAGGTTCGCGTGACATGAGCCATGATGACCAAGGCCAGGCGGGCGCCAGCGGGCGCATGAAGCCAGTTTCTTCTTTGGTGCTAAAGGGGCAAGCGCAGGCGAGGAGTCTCGAGGCGTTAGGCAAAGGTTCCCATATCAGTGCAACGAGACCAAGACCAGTAGGACGGCAGAGCGAAGGTTACCACGGAGCCCACGACGACGTCACCGCCAGAGCCTTTGGCAAGTGAAGACCGCCTTTTGTCAGGATAGCTTGTACTAGCTCCCCCCTTCAAACATGGATGTTGTGGGATCCCTTCCCGCTCAATATTTGGGAAGAGGACCCGGACCTCTATAAATAGGACCTAGCACTACAAAAAATACACTTCCATGATGATACGAGTTTGTCACAGTAGGTCACGTTTTCTGTCATGCATGTACATCCATGACAAATTTATGACAGAATCAAAATAGTCATACCTGTGCTGTCGTAGAAGTGTTCCATGACATTACCAAAATTATCATCACGGAAGTGTCCATTTCCATGATGATAAATCACGCGTCATAGAAGTGCTTTCGTCAAGGGTGATCGACATGCGGCATCCACCGTAACGGAACACCGTTAAGCTATCGGGTCCGGTTTTGAATCCGATAACCCATTAACAGCCCCGACCAATGGGGATTTTCCACGTGTAAAATCATCATTGGCTGGAGGAAACACGTGTTGGCTCACCATTGGGACAGATGTCATCCACTCATTGGACCCAAAGCGCCTATGATACGCCGACACTTGGCACGGCCGAACAAAGGCCCATTCCTGTGAAAAGGCCGGCCCATTTGACTTGGTCAAAAGGTGGCGGGCCGGCACACGGCAAGCCTGTTAGCAGCCTGTTCACATATAGCCCATTTACAGCCCGCCAACCCAGGGCTCGTTTACGGCCTATCCGAATTAGGCCCAGTAGCGTCATTTGTGCCGTCCAATATAATTCTAGCCCCTTTTAACTTCCGGCCCATGTATGGCCCATGATGTCTTTGGCCTATGATACGTCGACACGTGGCATGGCCCAAAAGAGGCCCATATAGGTTAAAAAGGCCGTCCTAGTAAAAGGCCCGTAGTACTTACTCAGGTACTAGTGGGCCAGCCCAATAACGACCTGCTTAATAAAGGCCTATTTACGGCCCGAAGCCTGATCTGGCCCGTTAATTGTTCGCCCAATATTTGGGCCCATTTACGGCCTGAAGCCAGATCTGGCCCGTTAATTGTTCGCCAAATATTTGGGCCCAATTACAGCCCAATGACTTTCGACCTGTTAGAGGCCCAATGTAGACATGGTCCCATTTTAGCCCGGTGTGACTTTCGTCCTGGGAATGGCCCGTGCTGCCCATGGGCCATATATGGTCTGACAGGACATCGGGCCCACTAACTACCCGTGATAAAGGTGGCAACAGTTAAGCCCAACGTGACTTTGGGCCTGTTAAAGGCCTGTCACATAATTCAGCCCGTTGATGTCTGTACTAAGCTTTCGGCCTCTTAAAGGCCCATGATATCAGTGGGCCAACTAAGGCCCCTGATATGTTTCGGCCTAGTAACTGCCTGTGACATAACTGGGCCCAAAAAGGCCGAGTCTACATTTCAGCCTGCTGAAGGCCCATCGAAGACTAGTGAAAATTGAGGCCCAATATGCATTTCGGCCTGCTAAAGGCCCATGGTTTCATCTGGGCCGTAACAGGCCAGTAAAATATTCAGCCTGTTAATCGCCCCACGCTACCTGGGCCAAACTAATGGCTGGGTCTAGAAAAGGCCCAACTAAAATATAGGCCGGTGTAAGTTGTGGGCCTCGCGCAAAGTGTGAAGGCCCCAATGATTCGGGCCCAAGAAAGATGCAGGCCGGCCCAATTGTGGCCCGCTAAGCACCAGGCCCGTTAGAGGCGAATGTTTCGGCCCGGTCGACTACATCTGATTTTTTTCAGATAGCGAATGATGGCACTAACTAGTAAGAGTTAAGAACAAACCAACTCTATACAATAAATAATTACAACATAGTAACTAAGAATAAATCTACACTATACAATAAAGGATTTATGGTGTATTACATCCACTGGGCATCGAAGTTCGCCACCAGTGATCAGAACGCGCAACGAAGAAGGAGATTACAAAAACTGGGCACCATTGCAGCGTAAAATAATAATACTGAACCGAGACCACTTCCAAGATAGTTCAAGAAAGGTTAGCCTTGCGTGGGAACTACTGCGCAAGCTGCTGAGCAAGGCTGTCAGACCGGCCTAGCATGTCGGTCATAGCTTCCAGGTGTAGCTATTTAGCAACGAGGTTCTCATTGGTGTTCTCCGCAATCTTTCTTAGAGATAGGACTTCAAGTCGAAGTTGAGTTGCAGAATGCCTTTAAGCTAGAACTTGGGACTGAAGAAGTCGAACTGATTCAGAGAACGAATTCTGTGAGCTTGTCTGACTGCTAGTCTCAAGTAACTTGAACGCTGCATCAAGACAAAACTTTGGGATTGTCTCGCTATCTTCAAGATGTTTTGACTTCTTTGCTGCAATATATGTTGGGTTTGTCTCACAGCCTTCACCAGACTTGTGCATGCCATCAGGCATATCACCCTGAAACAAAGCAGAGAGATGACAGGTTTTGCACGTGTATAAACAAAGATGATAACTGTGCTGTCAATTACATCCAATTTCAAATTAGAAAATAAAGAGAAGTTCAAAATATTAATAGCATAATTTGGCATTGTTCATAATGCGGAGAGCTTCACCACACTACTAGATTACCATGTCAACATAGCAAGCATATATGAAGGGCAAAGAAAATCATTGTATCTATTTTGGTTAATGTGCATGGCATGTTGTTCATATCATCAGCCACATCAGTAAGATAAAACAGGAGATGACAAGGTGTAAACGTGGGCTGCTTCACCACACACTGGATTATAGATCCACAAAAACAAGCATACATATAGGGAGTATTGAGTAATGTGCATGGTATGAATAAGGAATTTGGTTTTACAAGTAAAACTTAGAACTTACCGTTCTTGCAAACATGCATTTTGGTAGAAACATCAAAGTAAACAACAGTTGAGGATAAAGGCTTTACAAGGACTGACTTACATTAACAGTTAACACCGGCTTTATAATGCCCTTCTCCATGTCAAGGGAAGAATAACTCAAGAATTTCAGCACAGAATCTTCTTCATAAGCATTGCATGTACTCTACATTTTGTAGAGAGTAATTATAGATATGATAATACCGGAAGGGATAGAGGATAATGAAGATAAGGTGCAGATTGATGCTACATAATCAACTACCAATCCCTAGAAGTACAAGCATTACAGGACAAAATGTACTGACAAGAGCAATGGGCTACACTTCTGCACTGGCATTGTTTGTGTATTCTACTTTTTGGTAA
>LR738710.1:222117734-222186766 GCA_902687465.1 Secale cereale | reverse complement strand
ACCTGCTTAATAAAGGCCTATTTACGGCCCGAAGCCTGATCTGGCCCGTTAATTGTTCGCCCAATATTTGGGCCCATTTACGGCCTGAAGCCAGATCTGGCCCGTTAATTGTTCGCCAAATATTTGGGCCCAATTACAGCCCAATGACTTTCGACCTGTTAGAGGCCCAATGTAGACATGGTCCCATTTTAGCCCGGTGTGACTTTCGTCCTGGGAATGGCCCGTGCTGCCCATGGGCCATATATGGTCTGACAGGACATCGGGCCCACTAACTACCCGTGATAAAGGTGGCAACAGTTAAGCCCAACGTGACTTTGGGCCTGTTAAAGGCCTGTCACATAATTCAGCCCGTTGATGTCTGTACTAAGCTTTCGGCCTCTTAAAGGCCCATGATATCAGTGGGCCAACTAAGGCCCCTGATATGTTTCGGCCTGGTAACTGCCTGTGACATAACTGGGCCCAAAAAGGCCGAGTCTACATTTCAGCCTGCTGAAGGCCCATCGAAGACTAGTGAAAATTGAGGCCCAATATGCATTTCGGCCTGCTAAAGGCCCATGGTTTCATCTAGGCCGTAACAGGCTAGTAAAATATTCAGCCTGTTAATCGCCCCACGCTACCTGGGCCAAACTAATGGCTGGGTCTAGAAAAGGCCCAACTAAAATATAGGCCGGTGTAAGTTGTGGGCCTCGCGCAAAGTGTGAAGGCCCCAATGATTCGGGCCCAAGAAAGATGCAGGCCGGCCCAATTGTGGCCCGCTAAACACCAGGCCCGTTAGAGGCGAATGTTTCGGCCCGGTCGACTACATCTGATTTTTTTCAGATAGCGAATGATGGCACTAACTAGTAAGAGTTAAGAACAAACCAACTCTATACAATAAATAATTACAACATAGTAACTAAGAATAAATCTACACTAAACAATAAAGGATTTATGGTGTATTACATCCACTGGGCATCGAAGTTCGCCACCAGTGATCAGAACGCGCAACGAAGAAGGAGATTACAAAAACTGGGCACCATTGCAGCGTAAAATAATAATACTGAACCGAGTCCACTTCCAAGATAGTTCAAGAAAGGTTAGCCTTGCGTGGGAACTACTGCGCAAGCTGCTGAGCAAGGCTGTCAGACCGGCCTAGCATGTCGGTCATAGCTTCCAGGTGTAGCTATTTAGCAACGAGGTTCTCATTGGTGTTCTCCGCAATCTTTCTTAGAGATAGGACTTCAAGTCGAAGTTGAGTTGCAGAATGCCTTTAAGCTAGAACTTGGGACTGAAGAAGTCGAACTGATTCAGAGAACGAATTCTGTGAGCTTGTCTGACTGCTAGTCTCAAGTAACTTGAACGCTGCATCAAGACAAAACTTTGGGATTGTCTCGCTATCTTCAAGATGTTTTGACTTCTTTGCTGCAATATATGTTGGGTTTGTCTCACAGCCTTCACCAGACTTGTGCATGCCATCAGGCATATCACCCTGAAACAAAGCAGAGAGATGACAGGTTTTGCACGTGTATAAACAAAGATGATAACTGTGCTGTCAATTACATCCAATTTCAAATTAGAAAATAAAGAGAAGTTCAAAATATTAATAGCATAATTTGGCATTGTTCATAATGCGGAGAGCTTCACCACACTACTAGATTACCATGTCAACATAGCAAGCATATATGAAGGGCAAAGAAAATCATTGTATCTATTTTGGTTAATGTGCATGGCATGTTGTTCATATCATCAGCCACATCAGTAAGATAAAACAGGAGATGACAAGGTGTAAACGTGGGCTGCTTCACCACACACTGGATTATAGATCCACAAAAACAAGCATACATATAGGGAGTATTGAGTAATGTGCATGGTATGAATAAGGAATTTGGTTTTACAAGTAAAACTTAGAACTTACCGTTCTTGCAAACATGCATTTTGGTAGAAACATCAAAGTAAACAACAGTTGAGGATAAAGGCTTTACAAGGACTGACTTACATTAACAGTTAACACCGGCTTTATAATGCCCTTCTCCATGTCAAGGGAAGAATAACTCAAGAATTTCAGCACAGAATCTTCTTCATAAGCATTGCATGTACTCTACATTTTGTAGAGAGTAATTATAGATATGATAATACCGGAAGGGATAGAGGATAATGAAGATAAGGTGCAGATTGATGCTACATAATCAACTACCAATCCCTAGAAGTACAAGCATTACAGGACAAAATGTACTGACAAGAGCAATGGGCTACACTTCTGCACTGGCATTGTTTGTGTATTCTACTTTTTGGTAATATTAAATATAGATCTGATCTTTTTAGTAAATGGTGGGCGAGGGAGATAAGATGCAGAATGCTACACAATGAACCAATCCCTCTTCCCATAATACAAGAGTGTTTTTAACAGTGGTGTACTGTACAAAACATTCTTATATTATGGGACAGAGGGAGTAGCTGTTAATGTAAGTACAGTGATAGACGATGTTCAGTCCTTACAAGAGGACTGCAGAGCTAAACCTCTTCAAAAGCATCGGGTTGATCTAAATTTATGTAAGAGTCCATACCGATCTTATAATGTCCACCAAATCGATGATAACGAGGCTAACATGTGCAGTGATGCTACATAATTAATCAAATAGCTATGGAAGTAAGTATGGTCATACAGGGCAAGAGGTACTCACAAGAGCACTGCAGTGTGCAGTATAGTAGCGAGATTCTGTGGTCCCTTGAGAATGAATGTTCTTCTGCTAACAGTTTTCATACAAGTGAGACGTTAAGGCAAATGCAGAAATGTAGTTCAAATTGTGACGTGATGTCATAGATAGTACCTTACGCTGCAGCCGAGACCAATGTGTAACAAGATTATTCCAGTCACCGTCGGATAAATGTAGCACTAGAGACTTTACAGAAATTTTGTTTAAAGGCTTGCCATCGAAGTGCGCTTGCCTCAGGTAGGAACGATACTTCATCAACGAGTGCTTGAAAAGCGCAACCAACCCTTGCTTGTCTTCACAATCCAGTTTGGTCCTCGCCTATTTAAAAGAATGAAATCTTGTGTCTTCTTTTAGCAGAAACATATGCAACAATGACCATGAATAACATTAGTACATTACTTACGCGTAAGTTGCGGAGGAAGACTGGAAATAGTTCTGTGTCTATGGTATAATCTTTCCATGAAGGAAAGATGCGCACAAAGTTCCTGATAACAATATAAGCTTTGTCTTCTAAACTGGGAAGAAATGGAACAGGGGTCCTATTTGCTGCAATTGGGGCTCTCTTTGGTTCGAAAATGGATTTGGCAACTGGATTTGGTGTACTCTTTGCTGGAATGGGGGTTTTGCGTCGTAGAGCTGGTGCTATGTCAACTGGCAAAATCATAATGTTTGCTGTAGTTGGGGTCTGCTGAGTTGGGGCATCAGAAATGACCAGGGTAGTAGGGCTAGAGTTTGCTAGAGTTGGGGTGTTTTGTGGGTCAGGTGATATTGCAACTACACCTAATGGGCTATTTGATTTATCAGGTGCCACTACCTTTTCCAAATACTTTGCTTGTGTTCCTCCACGATCAGCAATCGCCCTCTTCCTTTTGAACGTCTGATACACAAGAACAACATTTGAATGGATAAATATGGTATGATGACAGATGGAATATGTACTGAAAATAGATAGGTGCTACTTCTCGAGCTTGCGTTGTATTCCCTCGAAGAGGAAAGGGAGATGCAACACAGTAGCGTAAGTATTTCCCCCAGTTTTGAGAACCAAGGTATCAATCCAGTAGGAGACCACGTGTGAGTCCCTCGCACCTGCACAAACAAATAAGAACTTCGCAGGCAAGGGACACCTCATGAGGTTCGCGTGACATGAGCCATGATGACCAAGGCCAGGCGGGCGCCAGCGGGCGCATGAAGCCAGTTTCTTCTTTGGTGCTAAAGGGGCAAGCGCAGGCGAGGAGTCTCGAGGCGTTAGGCAAAGGTTCCCATATCAGTGCAACGAGACCAAGACCAGTAGGACGGCAGAGCGAAGGTCACCACGGAGCCCACGACGACGTCACCGCCAGAGCCTTTGGCAAGTGAAGACCGCCTTTTGTCAGGATAGCTTGTACTAGCTCCCCCCTTCAAACATGGATGTTGTGGGATCCCTTCCCGCTCAATATTTGGGAAGAGGACCCGGACCTCTATAAATAGGACCTAGCACTACAAAAAAATACACTTCCATGATGATACGAGTTTGTCACAGTAGGTCACGTTTTCTGTCATGCATGTACATCCATGACAAATTTATGACAGAATCAAAATAGTCATACCTGTGCTGTCGTAGAAGTGTTCCATGACATTACCAAAATTATCATCACGGAAGTGTCCATTTCCATGATGATAAATCACGCGTCATAGAAGTGCTTTCGTCAAGGGTGATCGACATGCGGCATCCACCGTAACGGAACACCGTTAAGCTATCGGGTCCGGTTTTGAATCCGATAACCCATTAACAGCCCCGACCAATGGGGATTTTCCACGTGTAAAATCATCATTGGCTAGAGGAAACACGTGTTGGCTCACCATTGGGACAGATGTCATCCACTCATTGGACCCAAAGCGCCTATGATACGCCGACACTTGGCACGGCCGAACAAAGGCCCATTCCTGTGAAAAGGCCGGCCCATTTGACTTGGTCAAAAGGTGGCGGGCCGGCACACGGCAAGCCTGTTAGCAGCCTGTTCACATATAGCCCATTTACAGCCCGCCAACCCAGGGCTCGTTTACGGCCTATCCGAATTAGGCCCAGTAGCGTCATTTGTGCCGTCCAATATAATTCTAGCCCCTTTTAACTTCCGGCCCATGTATGGCCCATGATGTCTTTGGCCTATGATACGTCGACACGTGGCATGGCCCAAAAGAGGCCCATATAGGTTAAAAAGGCCGTCCTAGTAAAAGGCCCGTAGTACTTACTCAGGTACTAGTGGGCCAGCCCAATAACAACCTGCTTAATAAAGGCCTATTTACGGCCCGAAGCCTGATCTGGCCCGTTAATTGTTCGCCCAATATTTGGGCCCATTTACGGCCTGAAGCCAGATCTGGCCCGTTAATTGTTCGCCAAATATTTGGGCCCAATTACAGCCCAATGACTTTCGACCTGTTAGAGGCCCAATGTAGACATGGTCCCATTTTAGCCCGGTGTGACTTTCGTCCTGGGAATGGCCCGTGCTGCCCATGGGCCATATATGGTCTGACAGGACATCGGGCCCACTAACTACCCGTGATAAAGGTGGCAACAGTTAAGCCCAACGTGACTTTGGGCCTGTTAAAGGCCTGTCACATAATTCAGCCCGTTGATGTCTGTACTAAGCTTTCGGCCTCTTAAAGGCCCATGATATCAGTGGGCCAACTAAGGCCCCTGATATGTTTCGGCCTGGTAACTGCCTGTGACATAACTGGGCCCAAAAAGGCCGAGACTACATTTCAGCCTGCTGAAGGCCCATCGAAGACTAGTGAAAATTGAGGCCCAATATGCATTTCGGCCTGCTAAAGGCCCATGGTTTCATCTGGGCCGTAACAGGCTAGTAAAATATTCAGCCTGTTAATCGCCCCACGCTACCTGGGCCAAACTAATGGCTGGGTCTAGAAAAGGCCCAACTAAAATATAGGCCGGTGTAAGTTGTGGGCCTCGCGCAAAGTGTGAAGGCCCCAATGATTCGGGCCCAAGAAAGATGCAGGCCGGCCCAATTGTGGCCCGCTAAACACCAGGCCCGTTAGAGGCGAATGTTTCGGCCCGGTCGACTACATCTGATTTTTTTCAGATAGCGAATGATGGCACTAACTAGTAAGAGTTAAGAACAAACCAACTCTATACAATAAATAATTACAACATAGTAACTAAGAATAAATCTACACTATACAATAAAGGATTTATGGTGTATTACATCCACTGGGCATCGAAGTTCGCCACCAGTGATCAGAACGCGCAACGAAGAAGGAGATTACAAAAACTGGGCACCATTGCAGCGTAAAATAATAATACTGAACCGAGACCACTTCCAAGATAGTTCAAGAAAGGTTAGCCTTGCGTGGGAACTACTGCGCAAGCTGCTGAGCAAGGCTGTCAGACCGGCCTAGCATGTCGGTCATAGCTTCCAGGTGTAGCTATTTAGCAACGAGGTTCTCATTGGTGTTCTCCGCAATCTTTCTTAGAGATAGGACTTCAAGTCGAAGTTGAGTTGCAGAATGCCTTTAAGCTAGAACTTGGGACTGAAGAAGTCGAACTGATTCAGAGAACGAATTCTGTGAGCTTGTCTGACTGCTAGTCTCAAGTAACTTGAACGCTGCATCAAGACAAAACTTTGGGATTGTCTCGCTATCTTCAAGATGTTTTGACTTCTTTGCTGCAATATATGTTGGGTTTGTCTCACAGCCTTCACCAGACTTGTGCATGCCATCAGGCATATCACCCTGAAACAAAGCAGAGAGATGACAGGTTTTGCACGTGTATAAACAAAGATGATAACTGTGCTGTCAATTACATCCAATTTCAAATTAGAAAATAAAGAGAAGTTCAAAATATTAATAGCATAATTTGGCATTGTTCATAATGCGGAGAGCTTCACCACACTACTAGATTACCATGTCAACATAGCAAGCATATATGAAGGGCAAAGAAAATCATTGTATCTATTTTGGTTAATGTGCATGGCATGTTGTTCATATCATCAGCCACATCAGTAAGATAAAACAGGAGATGACAAGGTGTAAACGTGGGCTGCTTCACCACACACTGGATTATAGATCCACAAAAACAAGCATACATATAGGGAGTATTGAGTAATGTGCATGGTATGAATAAGGAATTTGGTTTTACAAGTAAAACTTAGAACTTACCGTTCTTGCAAACATGCATTTTGGTAGAAACATCAAAGTAAACAACAGTTGAGGATAAAGGCTTTACAAGGACTGACTTACATTAACAGTTAACACCGGCTTTATAATGCCCTTCTCCATGTCAAGGGAAGAATAACTCAAGAATTTCAGCACAGAATCTTCTTCATAAGCATTGCATGTACTCTACATTTTGTAGAGAGTAATTATAGATATGATAATACCGGAAGGGATAGAGGATAATGAAGATAAGGTGCAGATTGATGCTACATAATCAACTACCAATCCCTAGAAGTACAAGCATTACAGGACAAAATGTACTGACAAGAGCAATGGGCTACACTTCTGCACTGGCATTGTTTGTGTATTCTACTTTTTGGTAAGATTAAATATAGATCTGATCTTTTTAGTAAATGGTGGGCGAGGGAGATAAGATGCAGAATGCTACACAATGAACCAATCCCTCTTCCCATAATACAAGAGTGTTTTTAACAGTGGTGTACTGTACAAAACATTCTTATATTATGGGACAGAGGGAGTAGCTGTTAATGTAAGTACAGTGATAGACGATGTTCAGTCCTTACAAGAGGACTGCAGAGCTAAACCTCTTCAAAAGCATCGGGTTGATCTAAATTTATGTAAGAGTCCATACCGATCTTATAATGTCCACCAAATCGATGATAACGAGGCTAACATGTGCAGTGATGCTACATAATTAATCAAATAGCTATGGAAGTAAGTATGGTCATACAGGGCAAGAGGTACTCACAAGAGCACTGCAGTGTGCAGTATAGTAGCGAGATTCTGTGGTCCCTTGAGAATGAATGTTCTTCTGCTAACAGTTTTCATACAAGTGAGACGTTAAGGCAAATGCAGAAATGTAGTTCAAATTGTGACGTGATGTCATAGATAGTACCTTACGCTGCAGCCGAGACCAATGTGTAACAAGATTATTCCAGTCACCGTCGGATAAATGTAGCACTAGAGACTTTACAGAAATTTTGTTTAAAGGCTTGCCATCGAAGTGCGCTTGCCTCAGGTAGGAACGATACTTCATCAACGAGTGCTTGAAAAGCGCAACCAACCCTTGCTTGTCTTCACAATCCAGTTTGGTCCTCGCCTATTTAAAAGAATGAAATCTTGTGTCTTCTTTTAGCAGAAACATATGCAACAATGACCATGAATAACATTAGTACATTACTTACGCGTAAGTTGCGGAGGAAGACTGGAAATAGTTCTGTGTCTATGGTATAATCTTTCCATGAAGGAAAGATGCGCACAAAGTTCCTGATAACAATATAAGCTTTGTCTTCTAAACTGGGAAGAAATGGAACAGGGGTCCTATTTGCTGCAATTGGGGCTCTCTTTGGTTCGAAAAGGGATTTGGCAACTGGATTTGGTGTACTCTTTGCTGGAATGGGGGTTTTGCGTCGTAGAGCTGGTGCTATGTCAACTGGCAAAATCATAATGTTTGCTGTAGTTGGGGTCTGCTGAGTTGGGGCATCAGAAATGACCAGGGTAGTAGGGCTAGAGTTTGCTAGAGTTGGGGTGTTTTGTGGGTCAGGTGATATTGCAACTACACCTAATGGGCTATTTGATTTATCAGGTGCCACTACCTTTTCCAAATACTTTGCTTGTGTTCCTCCACGATCAGCAATCGCCCTCTTCCTTTTGAACGTCTGATACACAAGAACAACATTTGAATGGATAAATATGGTATGATGACTGATGGAATATGTACTGAAAATAGATAGGTGCTACTTCTCGAGCTTGCGTTGTATTCCCTCGAAGAGGAAAGGGAGATGCAACACAGTAGCGTAAGTATTTCCCCCAGTTTTGAGAACCAAGGTATCAATCCAGTAGGAGACCACGTGTGAGTCCCTCGCACCTGCACAAACAAATAAGAACTTCGCAGCCAACGCGATAAGGGGTTATCAATCCCTTTACGGTCACTTACGAAAGTGAGATCTGATAGAGATGATAGTTCGATATTTTTGGTATTTTTGGTTATAAGAAGAGAAAGTAAAAGCGCAAAAGTAAAGTAGATTGTAGATTGATATGTTGAGAATAGACCCGGGGGCCTAGTTTTCTCTGGTGGCTTCTCTCATGATAGCGATATTCTACGGCGGGTAAAGAAATTACTGTCGAGGAATTGACAGAAAAGCGAATAATTATGAGACTATCTAGGCATGATCATTATATATAGGCATCACGTGCGAGACAAGTAGACCGAAACGATTCTATATCTACTACTATTACTCCACGCATCGACCGCTATCCAGCATGCATCTAGTGTATTAAGTTCATAGGAACAGAGTAACGCCTTAAGCAAGATGACTTGATGTAGAGGGATAAACTCAAGCATAGTGATATAAACCCCATCTTTTTATCCTCGTTGGCAACAATACAATACGTGCCTTGCTGCCCCTACTGTCACTGGGAAAGGACACAACAAGATTGAACCCAAAGCCAAGCACTTCTCCCATTGCAAGAATTATAAATCTAGTAGGCCAAACCAAACCAATAATTCCAAGAGACTTGCAAGGATATTATAATCATACATAAAGAGTTCAGAGAAGAACCAAATATTTCTCATAGATAATCTTGATCATAAACACACAATTCATCTGATCTCGACAAACACACCGCAAAAAGAGATTACATGGAATAGATCTCCTCGAAGACCGAGGAGAACTTGGTATTGAGATCCAAAGAGAGAGAAGAAGCCATCTAGATACTAGCTATGGACCCGAAGGTCTATGGTAAAATACTCACAACTCATGGTGAGGCTATGATGATGATGTAGAAGGACTCCCTGGAAGATCCCCCCCTCCGGCGGAGCTCCGAAACAGGCCCCAAGATCGGATCTCACGGGAACACAAGGTTGCGGCGGTGGAACTAGGGTTTTCTCTATTGTTCTGATAGTTTCGGGGTACATTGGTATATATAGGAGGAAGGAGGGCACCGGGGGCCAGACGAGGTGCCCACGAGGCAGGGGGCGCGCCCTATAGGGGGGGTGCCCCCCACCCTCGTGGATTCCACGTCAGCCCTACTCCGTGGTTGTCAAGTCCCTCGTGCGTATTTTGCTCCAAAAATATCTCTCCCAAAGGTTTCATTCCGTTTGGACTCCATTTGATATTCCTTTTCTACAAAACCCTGTAATAGGCAAAAAACAGCAATCTGGACTGGGCCTTTGGGTTAGTAGGTTAGTCCCGAAAATAATATAAAAGTGTATAACAAAGCCCATTAAACATCCGAAACATCATAAATAATAGCATGGAACAATAAAAAATTATAGATACGTTGGAGACGTATCAAGCATGCCCAAGCTTAATTCCTGCTCGTCCTCAAGTAGGTAAATGATAAAAACTGAAATTTTGATGTGGAATGCTAACCAACATAGTTTTTCAATGTAATTCTCTTAATTGTGGCATGAATGTTCAGATCTGAAAGATTCAAGACAAAAGTCTATATTGACATAAGAAATAATAATACTTCAAGCATACTAACAAAGCAATCATGTCTTCTCAAAATACTATGGCTAAAGAAAGTTATCCCTACAAAATCATATAGTCTGGCTATGCTCCCTCTTCATCACACAAAATATTCATATCATGCACAATCCCGATTTCAGCCAAGCACTTGTTTTCATACTCTATTCTTTCAAACCTTTCAACTTTCACGCAATACATGAGTGTGAACCATGGACATAACACTATGGGTGGAATAGAGAGGTGGTTGTGGAGAAGACAAAAAAGGAGGGAGATAGTCTCACATCGACTAGGCGTATCAATGGGCTATGGAGATGTCCATCAATAGATATCAATGTGAGTGAGTAGGGATTGCCATGCAACGGATGCACTAGAGCTAAATATGTATGAAAGCTCAACAAAAGAAACTAAGTGGGTGTGCATCCAACTTACTTGCTCATGAAGACCTAGGGCATTTGAGGAAGCCCATCGTTGGAATATACAAGCCAAGTTCTATACTGAAAATTCCTACTAGTATATGAAAGTGACTAAACATGAGACTCTCTATCATGAAGAACATGGTGCTACTTTGAAGCACAAGTGTGGAAAAAGATAGTAGCAATTGTCCCTTTTTCTTTTTCTTTTTTTTGGGCCTTTCTTTTTCTTTTTCTTTGGCCTTTCTTTTCTTTTTCTTTCCCTTTTTTTGGAGGGGCTTTATTTATTTAGCCTTTCCTCACATGGGACAATGCTATAATAATGATGATCATCACACTTTCATTGAATTACAACTCGATATTACAACTCGATACTAGAACAAAGTATGACTCTATATGAATGCCTCCAGCGGTGTACCGAGATGTGCAATGAATCAAGAGTGACATGAATGAAAAATTATGCATGGTGGCCTTGCAACAAATACGATGTCAACTACATGATCATGCATGACAATATGACAATATGATGCGTTTCATATGAACGGAACGGTGGAAAGTTGCATGGCAATATATCTCGGAATGGCTATGGAAATGCCATGATAGGTAGGTATGGTGGATATTTTGAGGAATATATATGGTGGCTATTTTGAGGAGGGATATATAGTGGGTGTATGGTACCGGCGAAAGTTGCGCGGTACAAGAGAGGCTAGCGATGGTGGAAGGGTGGGTGTGCGTATAATCCATGGACTCAACATTAGTCATAAGAACTCATAAACTTATTGCAAAGATTTATGAGTCATCAAAACAAAGGCATCAACGCATGCTCCTAGGGGGGAGGTTGGTAGGAGTTAACCATCGCGCGCCCCCGACCTCCACACAATAGTTGACACTTTACAAATACCTCATGCTCTAACTTCATCATATAGCGGTTCACCATACGTGCATGCTACGGGAATCACTAACTTTAACACAAGAATTTCTCAATTTCATAATAACTCCACTAGCATGACTCTAATATCACTATCCTCATATCTCAAAACAATTATCAAGCATCCAACTTCTCATCATATTCAATGCACTTAGTGTGAAAGTTTTTACTACATTGATATTGGATGTCTATCATGTGAAGACTAGTTTTATAGCCTAAGCACATTACCATGATGTTTTAATAGACTCTCAAATGGATATAAGTGAATCATGAGAGATCAATAATTTCTACAAAATATTATCACCACCGTGCTCTAAAAGATATAAGTGAAGCACTAGAGCAGAAACTATTCAACTCAAAAGAAACTATTCCTAGGCCATAATTAACTCTATCAAATAGGTGTGTCCAGCAAGGATAATTGTGGAAAACTAACAAGCAAAGACTCAAATTATACAAGACGCTCCAAGTAAAACACATATCATGTGGTGAATAAAAATATAGCTCCGAGTATAGTTACCGATGGATGAGGACGAAAGAGGGGATGCCTTCCCGGGGTATCCCCAGGCTTAGGCTTTTGGTTGTCCTTGAATTTTACCTTGGGGTGCCTTGGGCATCACGAAGCTTAGGCTCTTGCCACTCTTTGTTCCATAGTCCATCAAAGCAATACTCAAAACTTGAAAACTTCACAACACAAAACTTAGACAAAAATCTTGTGAGCTCCGTTAGTATAAGAAAGCAAACCACTACTCAAAGGTACTGCAATGAATTCATTATTTGTTTATATTGGTGTTAAACCTACTGTATTCCAACTTATCTATGATTCATACTTCCCAATACCACTCATAGATGCATTGAAATAAGCAAACAACACACGAAAAACAGAACCGGTCAAAAACAGAACAGTCTATAGTAATCTGCAGTTTTCGCATACTTCTGTAACTCCAAAAAATTAAAATAAATTGGTAAACGTGAGGAATTTGTCTATTAATCATCTTCAAAAAGAATCAACTAAATAGCACACTCTATTAAAATCTGCTGACAATTCTAGCTAGCGCTAACGATTCTGTTTTTCACAGCAAGATCACATAAACTTCACACAAGTCTTCCCAAAGGTTCTACTTGGCACAAACACTAATTAAAACTCAAAACCACATCTAAACAGAAGCTAGATGCTATATTTATTCCTAAACAGAAGCAAAAACAAAAAATATAAAATTGGGTTGCCTCCCAACAAGCGCTATTGTTTTACGCCCCTAGCTAGGCACGATACATGGATAGATCTAGGTATTGCCATCTTTGGACGGCAATTCTTTAATTAAGCACTAGTGATTCTTAGGCACTTCTTTATCCCTATTGATAATCAAACTTTTGGGCAAGAAATCAAGAAATTCTAAAGTGTCCAAAGGGTCTCTTGCAAAAGTAAGAAAATTAGGGTGAACACTTATGGATTTGAGATCCGCGATTCCTTTACTAGATGTTTCACGCTTGTCTTTAGGAACATACATGAACTTAGATAATTTAGTGGTCGAAGGATTTGGAGTAATTTTTATAGCAGAAAGAGCAGAACCCACATTAGTAATAATATCCTCAAGCTTATTGATTCTAGTAGAATCCTGATCTAATTTTTCTTTAACTATGGGTTCCTTTTCCTTAAGATTTTTCAGAACAACTCCTACCTAGGATCCATATTGGGTAATCTCATTATGGATTTTTCTATCCAAGTTCTCTACCAGTTCTACCGCAGCAACTTTGTTTTCAATGATTTCTAACCATTGCATAACATGCTCCAAAGTTAAAACGGTCCCATTAACCATAAGAGGTGGTGAGCCAAATAATTTAGTCATTGCGTTATAAGAATCAAAAGTATGGCTACCCAAGAAATTCCCTCCGGTAATGGTATCTAAGATAAATCTATTCCACGGAGTTATGCCAACATAAAAATTGCGAAGAAGCATGGAAGTGGAAAGCTTCCTATTAGATCTATTTTGAGCATTGCAAATTCTATACCAGGCATCATTTAAGTTTTCTTCCTCCCTTTGTTTAAAGTTGAGAACCTCACTCTCGGGAGTGTTGATAATGATAGGTTTGCTAGACATGATGGCAAGCAAGCAAGCAAATACACAAGCAAACAAAAAGCAAGCGAACGATAAACACACAACAGAAGAAGGGCAAATAAAACGGCAAGGGTGAAGTGGGGGAGAGGAAAAAGAGAGACAAAAAATGTAATGCGAATCATAAGGGTTTGTGATAGGTACTTGGTATATGACTTTTGCGTAAGCCTCCCCGGCAACGGCGCCAGAAATTCTTCTTGCTACTTCTCGAGCTTGCGTTGTATTCCCTCGAAGGGACATGCAGCACACTAGCGTAAGTATTTCCCTCAGTTTTGAGAATCAAGGTATCAATCCAGTAGGAGACCACGCGCGAGTCCCTCGCACCTGCACAAACAAATAAGAACTTCGGAGCCAACGCGATAAGGGGTTGTCAATCCCTTTACGGTCACTTACGAAAGTGAGATCTGATAGAGATGATAGTTTGATATTTTTGGTATTTTTGGTTATAAGAACAGAAAGTAAAAGCGGAAAAGTAAAGTAGATTGTAGATTGATATGTTGAGAATAGACCCGGGGGCCATAGTTTTCTCTAGTGGCTTCTCTCATGATAGCGATATTCTACGGCGAGTAAACAAATTACTATCGAGTAATTGATAGAAAAGCGAATAATTATGAGACTATCTAGGCATGATCATTATATATAGGCATCACGTCGGAGACAAGTAGACTGAAACGATTATGTATCTACTACTATTACTCCACACATCGACCGCTATCCAGCATGCATCTAGTGTATTAAGTTCGTAGGAACAGAGTAACGCCTTAAGCAAGATGACATGATGTAGAGGGATAAACTCAAGCATAGTGATATAAAACCCATCTTTTTATCCTCGATGGCAACAATGCAATACGTGCCTTGCTGCCCCTACTGTCACTAGGAAAGGACACCGCAAGAATGAACCCAAAGCCAATCACTTCTCCCATTGCAAGAACTATAGATCTAGTAGGCTAAACCAAACCAATAATTCGAAGAGATTTGCAAGGATATTATAATCATACATAAATAGTTAAGAGAAGAACCAAATATTTCTCATAGATAATCTTGATCATAAATCCAGAGTTCATCGGATTTCGACAAACACACCGCAAAAAGAGATTACATTGAATAGATCTCCTGAAAGACCGAGGAGAACTTGGTATTGAGATCCAAAGAGAGAGAAGAAGCCATCTAGATACTAGCTACGGACCCGAAGGTCTGTAGTAAACTACTCACAACTCATGGTGAGGCGATGATGATGATGTAGAAGGACTCTGTGGAAGATCCCCCCCCCTCCGACGAAGCTCCGGAACAGGCCCCAAGATGGGATCTCACGGGAACAGAAGGTTGCGGCGGTGGAACTAGGGTTTTCTCTGTTGTTCTGATAGTTTCGGGGTACGTAGGTATATATAGGAGGAAGGAGGGCACTGGGGGCTAGACGAGGTGCCCATGAGGCAGGGGGCGCGCCCTATAGGGGGGGCACCCCCACCCTCATGGACGCCACGTCAACCCTACTCCGTGGTTCTCAAGTCTCCCTTGCGTATTTTGCTCCAAAAATATCTCTCCCAAAGGTTTCATTCCGTTTGGACTCCGTTTGATATTCCTTTTCTGCAAAACCCTGAAATAGGAAAAAAAACAGCAATCTGGACTGGAATTTGGGTTAGTAGGTTAGTCCCAAAAATAATATACAAGTGTATAACAAATCCCATTAAACATCCAAAACATCATAAATAATAGCATGGAACAATCAAAAAGTATAGATACGTTGGAGACGTATCAATAGGCAGGGCGTATTCACATACACGGTTTGTAAACTAAGCTAATGGCAGTTCAACAAAGTAGAAGCAATGCAAGCATTGATACGTCTCCAATGTATCTATAATTTTTTATTGTTCCATGCTATTATATTTGATGTTTTGGATGTTTAATGGGCTTTATTATACACTTCTATATTATTTTTGGGACTAACCTATTAACCCAAAGGCCCAGTCCAGATTGCTGTTTTTTCCTATTTCAGGGTTTTGTAGAAAAGGAATATCAAACGGAGTCCAAACGGAATGAAACCTTCGGGAGAGTTATTTTTGGAACGATATCTTCACGAGAGACTTTAGCACCAAGGCAGAGGAGATACGGGGTGCCCACGAGGGTCCAGGGCGCGCCCGTCCCCCTAGGCGCGCCCCCACCCTCGTGGGCCCCAAGTTGCTCCACCGACGTACTCCTTCCTCCTATGTATACCCTTGTACCCTGAAAACATCGAAGCAACAGAGAAAACCCTAATTGCATCACCGCAACCTTCTGTTCCCGTGAGATCCCATATTGGGGCCTATTCCGGAGCTCCACCGGTGGGGGGATCTTCCACAGAGTGCTTCTACATCAACACCATCGCCTCACCATGAGTTGTGAGTAGTTTACCAAAGACCTTCGGGGTCCATAGTTAGTACCTAGATGGATTCTTCTCTCTTTTTGGACTCAATACCAGATTCTCCTCGGTCTTTGAGGAGATCTATTCAATGTAGTCTTTTTGCGGTGTGTTTGTCGAGATCCGATGAATTGTGGGTTTATGATCAAGATTATCTATGAGAAATATTTGGTTCTTTTCTGAATTGTTTTATGTATGATTATAATATCCTTGCAAGTCTCTTCGAACTATCGGTTTGGTTTGGCCCACTAGATCTATAGTTCTTGCAATGGGAGAAGTGCTTGGCTTTGGGTTAATGCTTACAGTGTCCTTTCCCAGTGATAGCAGGGGCAGCAAGGCACGTATTGTACTGTTGCCATCGAGGATAAAAAGATGGGGTTTATATCATATTGCTTGAGTTTATCCCTCTACAACATGTCATGTTGCTTAAAGCATTACTCTGTTCTTATGAACTTAATACTCTAGATGCATGCTGGATAGCGGTCGATGTGTGGAGTAATAGTAGTAGATGCAGAATCGTTTCTGTCTACTTGTTACGGACGTGATGCCTATATATAATGTACATGCCTAGATATTCTCATAATTTTTCGCTTTTCTATCAATTGCTCGACAGTAATTCGTTCACCCACCATAGAATTCTGCTATCATGAGAGAAGCCACTAGTGAAACCTATGGCCCCCGGGTCTATTCTCGACATATCAATCTACAATCTACTTTACTTTGTTGTTTTTACTTTCTGTTCTTATATCCAAAATACCAAAAATATCACACTATCCTATCTATCAGATCTCACTTTCGTAAGTGACCGTAAAGGGATTGACAACCCCTTATCGCGTTGGCTGCGAAATTCTTATTTGTTTGTGCAGGTGCGAGGGACTCTCGCATGGTCTCCTACTGGATTGATACCTTGGTTCTCAAAAACTGATGGAAATACTTACGCTACTGTGCTACATCACCCTTTCCTCTTCGAGGGAACACAATGCAAGCTCAAGAAGTGGCAAGAATAATTTCTGGCGCCGTTGCCCGGGAGGCTTACGCAAAAGTCATATACCAAGTACCTATCACAAACCCTTATCCTTCGCATTACATTTTTTGCTTCTCGTTTTCCTCTCTCCCACTTCACCCTTGCCATTTTATTTTCCCTTCTTTTTGCCATGTGTTTATCGTTCGCTTGCTTCTTGTTTGATTTTGTGTTGGATTGCTTGCTTGTCACTATGGCTCAGAACAATACCAAATTATGTGACTTCTCCAATACCAACAATAATGATTTTATTAGCACTCCGATTGCTCCTATTACCGATGCTGAATCTTTTGAGATCAATGCTGCTCTATTGAATCTTGTCATGAAAGATCAATTTTCCGGCCTTCCTAGTGAAGATGCCGCTGACCATCTAAACAACTTTGTTGATTTGTGTGACATGCAAAAGAAGAGGGATATGGATAATGATATTGTTAAATTGAAGTTATTTCTGTTTTCACTTAGATATCGTGCCAAAACTTGGTTTACCTCTTTGCCTAGAAATAGAAGTGCAAAGATGCTTTAATCTCTAAGTAGTTTCCACCTGCTATGATTATCTCTCTTAGAAACGATATTATGAATTTTAAGCAACTAGATCATGAGCATGTTGCACAAGCTTGGGAGAGAATGAAATTAATGATACGTAATTGTCCTACACATGGTTTGAACTTATGGATGATTATACAAAACTTTTATGCTGGATTGAATTTTTCTTCTAGAAATATTTTAGATTCGGCCGTAGGAGGCACTTTTATGGAAACTACCTTAGGAGTAGCTACCAAACTCCTAGATAATATTATGGTTAATTATTCTCAATGGCACACCGAAAGATCTACTAGTAAAAAAGTGCATGCTATCGAAGAGATTAGTGTTTTTAGTGGAAATATGGATGAACTTACGAAATTATTTGCTACTAAGAGTGCTTCTTCTGATCCTAATGATATGCCTTTATCCACGTTGATTGAAAATAATTGAATCTTTGGATGTGAATTTTGTTGGTAGGAATAATTTTGGTAACAATGCTTATAGAGGAAACTTTAATCCTAGGCCTTTTCCTAGTAATTCCTCTAATAATTATGGTAATTCCTACAATAACTCTTATGGAAAGATGCCTTCTGAATTTGAAACTAGTGTTAAAGAGTTTATGAATTCGCAAAAGAATTTCAATGCTTTGCTTGAAGAAAAATTGCTTAAGGTTGATGAATTGGCTAGAAGCGTGGATAGAAGTACTCTTGATGTTGATTCTTTGAAACTTAGATCTATTCCACCTAAGCATGATATCAATGAGTCTCTCAAAGCCATGAGAATTTCCATTGATGAATGCAAAGAAAGAAGCACTAGGATGCATGCTAAAAAGAGTGCTTTATAAAAGCGTGTTCTTCTAGTTATTATGAAAATAAAGATGAAGATCTGAAAGTTATTGATGTATCTCCTATTAGATCCTTGTTTTCTAGTATGAATCTTCATAAATATGGGACTGGAGATGAGTCTACTTTAATTAAAAGGCGTCCCAATGATTCGGAGTTTTTAGATCTTGATGCTACAATTGTTAAAAGTGGGAGTGAAGAGATTAAAACTTTGCATAGTGATGAACCCACTACTTTGGATTTCAAGGGATTCAATTATGATAATTGCTCCTTGATTGATTGTATTTCCTTGTTGCAAT
This sequence comes from Secale cereale, assembly GCA_902687465.1. Lineage (NCBI taxonomy): Eukaryota > Viridiplantae > Streptophyta > Magnoliopsida > Poales > Poaceae > Secale > Secale cereale. The sequence continues at coordinate 222,167,902 of LR738710.1, read as the reverse complement.
CCGTACTAAATTCTCCGCATGCTTATAGCCAAAATAAAGCTTTTACCAAACACATAGTTGATGCTTTGATGCAATCTTATGAAGAAAAACTTGAACTAGAAGTTTCTATCCCTAGAAAGCTTTACGATGAATGGGAACCTACTATTAAAATTAAATTAAGGATCATGAATGCTTTGCTCTGGGTGATTTGGGTGCAAGTGTTTCCACAATCCCAAAAACTTTGTATGATTTGTTAGGTTTCCATGAGCTTGATGATTGTTCTTTAAATTTGCATCTTACGGATTCTATTATTAAGAAACCTATGGGAAGGATTAATGATGTTATTATTGTTGAAAATAGGAATTATGTGCCCGTAGATTTCATTGTTCTTGATATAGATTGCAATCCTTCATGTCCTATTATTCTTGGTAGACCTTTCCTTAGAACAATTGGCGCAATTATTGATATGTAGGAAGGAAATATTAGATTCCAATTTCTGTTAAGGAAAGGCATGGAACACTTTCCTAGAAATAAAATTAAATTACCATATGAATCTATGATGAGAGCCACTTATGGATTGCGTTCCAAAGATGGCAATACCTAGATCTATCCTTGTATCGTGCCTAGCTAGGGGCGTTAAACGATAGCGCTTGTTGGGAGGCAACCCAATTTTATTTTCTTTGTTTTTGCTTCTGTTTAGGAATAAATATTGCATCTAGCTTCTGTTTAGTTGTGGTTTTGTGTTTTAATTAGTGTTTGTGCCAAGTAGAACCTTTGGGAATACTTGTGTGAAGTTTAAATGATCTTGCTGTAAAAAACAGAAACGTTAACTCTCACTAGAATAGTCACCAGATTTTACTAGAGAGTGCTATTTAGTTGATACTTTTTGCAGATGATTAATAGACAAACTCCTCACGTTTACCAATTTATTTCAATTTTTTTGGAGTTACAGAAGTATGCGAAACTTACAAATTACTACAGACTGTTATGTTTTTGACAGATTCTGTTTTTCGTGTGTTGTTTGCTTATTTTGATGAATCTATGAGTAGTATTGGAGGATATGAATCATAGAGAAGTTGGAATACAGTAAGTTTAACACAAATATAAACAAAGAATGAGTTCATTACAGTACCCTTGAGTGGTGGTTTGTTTTCTTATGCTAACGGAGCTCACGAGATTTTTGGCTAAGTTTTGTGTTGTGAAGTTTTCAAGTTTTGAGTATGGCTTTGATGGACTATGGAACAAAGAGTGCCAAGAGCTTAAGCTTGGGGATTCCCAAGGCACCCCATGGTAAAATTCAAGGACAACCAAAAGCCTAAGCTTGGGGATGCCCCGGGAAGGCATCCCCTCTTTCGTCTTCATCTATCGGCAACTATACTCGGGACTATATTTTTATTCACCACATGATATGTGTTTTGCTTGGAGCGTCATGTATGATTTGAGTCTTTGCTTGTTAGTTTGCCACAATCATCCTTGCTGGACACACCTTTTTGAGAGAGATAAATATTTCCTAGAATTTGTTAGAACACTCTATGTGCTTCACTTATATCTTTTGAGCTAAATAGTTTTGCTCTAGTGCTTCACTTATATCTTTTAGAGCACGGTGGTGATTTTATTTTGTAGAAATTGTTGATCTCTCATGCTTCACTTATTTCCTTTTGAGAGTCTTTTAGAACAGCATGGTAATATGTTTTGGTTATAAAACGAGTCCTAATATGATAGGCATCCAAGATGAATGTAGTAAAAACTTTCATACAAAGTGCATTGAATATGATGAGATGTTTGATACTTGATGATTGTTTTGAGATATGAGGATAGTGATATTAGAGTCATGCTAGTGGAGTAATTATGAATTTGAGAGATACTTGTGTTAGAGTTTGTGATTCCCGTAGCATGCACGTATGGTGAACCGCTATGTGACGAAGTTAGAGCATGAGGTATTTGTAGAGTGTCATCCTTTGTGTGGAGGTCGGGGGCGCGCGATGGTTAACTCCTACCAACCTCTCCCCTAGGAGAATGCATTGATTGCTTTGTTTTGATGACTCGTAATTTTTTTGCAATAAGTATATGAGTTCTTTATGACTAATGTTGAGTCCATGGATTATACACACTCTAACCCTTCCACCATTGCTAGCCTCTCTTGTGCCACGCAACTTCCGCCGGTACCATGCACCCACCACATACCTTCCTCAAAACAGACACCATACCTACCTATCATGGCATTTCCATAGCCATCCCCAGATATATCGCCATGCAACTTTCCACCATTCCGTTCATATGACACGCTTCATATTGTCATATTGCCATGCATGATCATGTAGTTGACATCGTATTTCTGGCAAAGCCACCATGCATAAATTTTCATACATGTCGCTCTTGATTCATTGCACATCCCGATACACCGCCGGAGGCATTCATATAGAGTCATACTTTGTTCTAGTATCGAGTTGTAAATCAATAAAAGTGTGATGATCATCATTATGAGAGCATTGTCACATGTGAAGAAAGGACAAATAAAAAAAAGATGGCCCAAAAAATATAGAGAGGGATTAAATAAAAAATGGGAGAAAGCCCCTCCAAATAAAATGAGAGAAAAGAGAGAAGGGACAATTCGACTATCCTTTTTCCACACTTATGCTTCAAAGTAGCACCATATTCTTCATGATAGAGAGTCTCTTGTTTAGTCACTTTCATATACTAGTGGGAATTTTCATTATAGAACTTGCCTTGTATATTCCAACGACGGGCTTCCTCAAATTCCCTAGGTCTTCATGAGCAAGCAAGTTGGATGCACACCCACTTAGTTTCTTTTGATAAGCTTTCATACATATATAGCTCTAGTGCATCCGTTGCATGGCAATTCCTACTCACTCACATTGATATCTATTAATGAGCATCTCCATAGCCCGTTGATATGCCTAGTTGATGTGAGACTATCTTCCTCCTTTTTGTCTTCTCCACAACAACCACTCTATTCCACCCATAGTGCTATATCCATGGCTCACGCTCATGTATTGCGTGAAAGTTGAAAGGTTTGAAAAATTGATTATGAAAACAATTGCTTGGCTGAAACCGGGGTTGTGCATGATATGAATATTTTGTGTGATGAAGAGGGAGCATAGCCACACTATATGATTTTGTAGGGATAACTTTCGTCGGCCATGTTATTTTGAGAAGACATGATTACTTTGTTATTATGCATGAAGTATTATTATTTCTTATGTCAATATAGACTTTTGTCTTGAATCTTTCGGATCTGAACATTCATGCCACTATAAAGAAATTACATTGAAAATTATGTTGGTTACCATTCCACATGAAAAATTCTGTTTTTATCATTTACCTACTCGAGGACGAGCAGGAATTAAGCTTGGGGATGCTTGATACGTCTCCAATGTATCTATAATTATTGATTGTTCCATGCTATTATATGTGAAGTTTTGGATGTTTAATGGGCTTTATTATACAATTTTATATTATTTTTGGGAGTAACCTATTAACCCAAAGGCCCAGTCCAGATTGTTGTTTTTTTTGCCTATTTCAGGGTTTTGTAGAAAAGGAATATCAAACGGAGTCCAAACGGAATGAAACCTTCGGGAGAGTTATTTTTGGAACGATATCTTCACGAGAGACTTGAGCACCAAGGAAGAGGAGATACGGGGTGCTAATACGTCCAAAACGTATCTATAATTTCTGCTTGCTCCATGCTTCTTTAATTTGTGTGATATTGCTATGATATTTATGCACTTCCATACACTTTTGATCATATTTGGACTAACCTATTAACTCAGTGCACCCCAGTGCCAGTTTCTGTTTTCTGCTGTTTTTGTATTTCAGGTTTTCCAATTACTTAAATTGCCAGAAAAATTCCGGGAAAAATATATAAAAAATCAGCGCTCCACAAGCTTCCATGCGCCAGAAGTGGGGCCATAGGGGGGCCAGAGGGGGCCCAGGCGCCCTGATGGCGCGGCCACACCCCTGGCCGCGCCGGGGGGCCGCCTGGGGGGCTCCCACCTCCTTTGTTGCCCCACTTGGCCTCCTATTTATTCTCCCGTCGCGGAAACCCTGATTCCAGAACCCTTTTCTCCAGAAGCAATTCCAATCTCCGCCGCCATCGCCACCAAGTTTCGGGGGACCAGAATTCCTGTGCCGGCATCCTGCCGGGACGGGGAAGTGCCCCCGGATTCATCTCCATCGACGTTGCTTCCTCCCTCCATGATGCGGGAGTAGTTCCTCCTCGGGGCTGAGGTTTCTACCAGTAGCTATGTGGTCAATTCTCTCTCCCATGATGTGATCTTCGTTGTGATCATAGGCTATGTTAATCTAGGGTGATCCCATGATATTTCCCCTTCCTCTATGTATTGGATTGATGTACTCACTTGTATTTATCTAGTATAATCCCCGAGACCAAGGTGACAGCGGTCTATTGGACATGGATTAGAAGAATATTTTCATGAGTGATTTCCTCTTTTGTGTGTTGATTGAAGATTGAGAGTTTCTTGGTGCTTGTCTTTGACTATCCTTGAGATATGTTGTGGTGATTGTGGTACTCTCTTTGGATGGCCGCGGTGACATTGGGAAATCCATAGATTGAGAACTACGAACTTTGAGGTGTGCTTTTGTAGCCCTACATAATTCTCGTCCTCTCTTGACCACAAAGGAATGACCTCCGAGTGCGTCTCCATTGCATGTTTTATGGGAAATATCATGTGATTAGACTATGTTAATGTTGTTGGGAGTTGCCACTAGTGAAAGTTTGAAGCCTAGGCCTTGTTTCCACCATTGCAATACCATTTGTGCTCACGTTTACCACTTGTTTGCTTGCTGCACTTTCTATTACAGATTTATATTACTTAGCTTTGCCACTCCTATCATCCATATTTTACCATCTCTTCGCCGAACTAGTGCACCTATACAACTCCTAGTTGTATTAGGTGTGTTTTGGACACAAGAGACTTCTTGTATCTTAGTTGCAGGGTTGCTTGAGAGAGACCATCTTCAACCTCTACTTCCCTGAGTTCGATAAACCTTAGGTCATCCACTTGAGGGAAATTGCTGCTGTCCTACAAACCTCTGCGCTTGGAGGCCCAACATAGTCTACAAGAATAGAAGCGTGTGTAGACATCAGGTGCCCACGAGGTTCCAGGGCACGCCCCTCCTGTAATGCCCAGGATGGGACTATACCTCCTACGTGTCGAGGCACGACTTAAAGGTATAAGCCCATCCTAGAATGATCTCAAGTTTGGTATCTTTGAACAACTCATGTAAAAGCGGGATTAAAATGCAAAAGGAGATAGTTGGCTTACACTCGCCACTTCACACAATACAATACATAAGCAATACATCATTCAAAACATCACAACCCGACTACGGGTGAAGATCAAAAGAAAGATACCAAAACAACACAACGCCACAGGTCAGGATCGAATCCTAGTAGAAACCACTACTGATCGTCGAAACGTCACAAGCATACGACCAAACTTCATCGAGCTCTAGGTGAAGTACTGAACCAGCTCCTGCATCAAACTCGGCCGAACCTGCATCTGGTGTGGTGAAGTAACTGTGAGCCACAGAGGACTCAGCAATCCCGTTCCCGGGTAACACGACTATTTAAGCCTTGGGTGAGGAAAGGCTGAAGAAAAGAACAAGAGGTGAAGGAACAACAAGAGTCTGCAGCAGCAACTAGCACTAACTTACGTAATAGAGAGCGAGAAGAGAAGTGCCTCGGTCAAAAGATGATCACGAAGTGATCCTAACTAAGCCGGTCAAACATAACCCCACCGTGTTTAACTCCCGAATCCCTATTCGGAAATTGACAGTCACGGTACACACGCTGGTAGTGTATTGGAACATTGTGTCAAGTTTTCTACAACCGGATATTAACAAGCTCCCATCTGCCACATAACCGCGGGCACGGCTTTCGAAAGTTCAAACCCTGCAGGGGTGTTCCAACTTGACCCATTACAAGCCCACGATCCGCGGAGTCGCAACTCCATAGGTGGGAAGACCCGAGTATTCTCGGAATCCCGTGCTCAAGTTAAACCGAACTAAGGTAAGGCTAATCCAGCAAATCCTCCCGGCGTGCCGACACCCTGATAGTAGCCGCGCGTATCTCGTCTCAGGCCACGACCGGATGGGACAAGCTACGGGTTTTTACCAGACCTTGAGTTTCCTCGAGGTGGCCCCGCAGGTTGCCCAGTCCGGACCAACACTCATGTGGAGCACTGGCCCGGGGGGTTGAATTAAGAAAGAGGGTTTGCAAGACCCTTATGCATGTTTTATTAGTTATTAGGCGAATAGTACCAATGTTGGGACTTGCTGGAAAAGACTTAGCACTTCGCGGTTTATCAAGGGGGTCCCATAAACCCCAACCGTGTTAGGAACGCATAATCAAGGAACATAACACCGGTTTATACGGTTCCTAACGGCATGAGTGGAACAAAACACCAAGCAAAAGGCTTAGCCTTCCACCCTTGCCAGTATATAGATGATTTTATTTTTAAACATATATATAGTGTGATATAACCCAACCAAACTTCAACATGAAGCAAGCATCTTCAATCTTCACCTGCAACTAACAATGCTATAAGAAGGGCTGAGCGAAGCGTACTTAGCCAAGCAACGGTTTGCGTAGGTAGGGTGGTTAAACAAGGCAATGGTTACAAGTAGGAGGCTGACAAGAAGATCATGGGCATCGAGGCAAAACTATAGATCAAGACTACTAGCAATAGGCAAAAATAGTAATGTTATCGGGGTTCGGTCATCTTGCTTGGAATTCCACAAGGGAGAAGAACGGATCCACGAAGTAGACGGAGCAACACAGACGAGAGAAACCTCACAACTCCGGAACGAAACCGAAGCTATCAAGAAAGCAACCGGAAAGAAATAAACAACACGGTAAACATACAAGCATAAACATGGCATACGATGCACAAACAAGAATAATGCATGTCCGGTTTAAATATGCATGGCATGGCAAAGGTGCACAAACAACACTACAAGTTAAGTGGAGCTCAATATGCAACGAGTTGCATATTGACGAAACACCACATTTTAATTATTTAGTTGTCTCTCGTTATTTACAAGACAAGATTACATGTTTTTAACATGGCAAGAGGTGAAGCATAATAAAACTACACTAACTAGGCAATTTAAATGAGGCCGGAAATAACAACAACATATCCGGAAAATCCCCATGAGCATGTTTAGTAATTTTAAGCAAGCAACAATTCACACATTTTAATGTTGTTAACATGATGCGGATGACATGAACAAGTTTATGCAATTTTTATTAGAAGGTTAACAAGTAGATGATATGAAGCATCGTCACCGTGGTGGAAAGAAAGGGTGCCACGACAACGATCCGAAATGATGCAACGGCATCATATCGGTACCGGTAACCCGTTGAGAGACCGGAGCAAGCAAAGGCGGAGTGATCGAGTCGAACAAGATGAAAGAGGTGGGGTGATCCCGTCACCGGGTTCCCACGAGTCGGCGACGAGGCAACCGAGGAACATGACAAAAGGGACGAAACGGACACGGTGCACACACGGGAAACAGCTCATACAACACAACATTCATCACACGGGTCATCGTCTCGGGGTTATACCTTCGGAACCATCGTTCTCGGAGGGGTACGAGGTCGTAGTGGAAGTAGCCGTAGTAGTGGAAGTAGTGGTACACGAGTCGTGGTACACGGGGCGACGGTAGTGGTACATGCCGTAGAGGGAAGTAGTTGTTCTCGTTCATCGGAGAGGAAGTAGTTGTACACGAGGTTGCCAACGAGTAGTCGTTCCGTTCGTAGAGGTACTTGAGGGTCTCGGCGACGGTAGTGGTACACGGCGACGGTAGTCGTTCGGGTCGTCGTAGTACTTGGCGTGTCATCTTGCGTAGTCGTTCCGGTTCGTAGGCGTACTTGCATCGGAGGGGTACTTGTCGTTTCATCGTGTAGTTGAACTTGCCGAAACTTGAGGTCCTCGTGCACTTGACGAAAACAAAAAAAACAGCAGCAGTACAAACAAAACACAGCAGGGACACGGTCACGGTCACAACAGTAAGGGACAGCAGGAGCGGGATCTCGAGCGGGGATTTTCGCGGAGGGAGCTCGCGGCACCGGAGATCGACGGGGAGGAACGGCGCTGGTCGCCTGGGTGCAGAGGAGGCGGCGGACCTGGCCGGCCTTGGCGGCGGAGCAGCTAGGCGCTGCTGGAGACGGGGTGCGAAGGCAGGGCGCTGGCGATGCACTCGGCTTGGAGAGGAGGGCCGCTGTCGCGGAGGAAGGAGGGTGCGAGGCGCCATGGCGTGGAGAGCTTGGGCGCGGGAGGCCATCGCCGGCGCTGGGGAGAGGTGGTCGCGGCCGGAGCTTGGAGGCGCAAGAGGCGGGGCGCCTTGGCGACGGAGGGAGCGGCCGGAGGGGATCCTCTCCCTGGCGACGGAGGTCGCGTCGGAGGAGGGAGGCGCGCACTGGAGGCAGGGGCCTGGCGGCGCGCGGGAGAGGCGTCGGGGCTCCAGAAGGAGGAGCGATGGGAAGCTGGCCTCTGGCCTTCCTGGAGGCGACCACGCGAGGGGGGGCGCCGCGAGGCAGCTGGGGCGCGAGCGAGAGAGGATGGAGGCTCGGCGGCGCGGGCCCTGGGGCTCGGGGAGAGGGAAAACGGCGAGGGGGAGATGGAGTGCGGGGCTTGCGCGAGAGAAGCGGGACTGGGTCGGGCGCTGCGGGAAAAATCGGGAGGGAGAGGCGGTTGGGCCTGAGGCCTTGGGCTGGAGTGGGCCAAGGAGCAGAAGGTGCGCTGGGAAGGAGGAGAAGGGCCGGCTGGGCCTGGACCAAAAAAGGAGGCCGGCTGGGAGCCTGGCTGCTCTCTTCTTTAACTTTATACGGAGTCAAGCAAGAAGAAAAGAAAGAGAAGAAGGAGGGGTTTTGGGCAAAACTAGCCCAAGGTTAATTTTCTCGGGCTCGTAAAAATGAGCACGACCGGAGAAAAATATAAAAGGCCAGATCGGAAAATAATTCAAACATATTTGAATTTATTTCAAATGAGTTTGAACTAAGACTTGAATATTGAAGTGTCCAAAAATGTTCAAATTTTTGGAGGAACCTCGAAACAACGGAAAAGAATTACAGGGAAGGGTTTTGGAGGAGAAACTCGAAGTAGGAAAGCATGGGGAAAAATTATGCAAGTGTATTTGAGTAATTCCAAAGAATGGAATATTTATTATATAGCTCCCTAAATATTGAGAGACTTTCATATGTTATAAAGAGAAGACATTCTTCCCTCGATTTAAATGGACCGAAGGTCCACACGATTTATTTAAGTTGAGATGCAAAATAAATATGACATGAAGGCATGATGACATGATGCAATGCAAAAATAAAAACAGAGCAAGCAAAACTGAACACACGGGAAACCCGGAACATCTGGAATCTTCTGGGATCTTCTGGAATCTTCTGGGACGTCGGTCTTCGGGCGTCACAACTCTCCCACACTAACAGAGGATCTCGACCCGAGATCCTAGAGATATCACCGGGTAAAACGGAAGAGGAAGAGGTAAAACAAAGTTGCTTCTTTGACAGACGAGTGAAACCAGGGAACCTTGAGAGGTTGAACAAGTTGAAAAGAAGAATAGAACGGAGATTAACGAAGATGAAAACACTCCATTAGAAAAGAGGAACAAGGAACATTATGAGAACCTTGTAGGTTGAAAGACATAAAACAAGAGCTCACGGATGACAAAAGAATATGAAACTGCAACTGTATAGCCAAGGAATAAGAATGACAGAATTTGGACAGCACTCCATCTGAAAATGGAAGGAATTGAACTTGAACTTAAGGAGATGGAGTGATACTTGATGAAATCAACAACATATTTCCTCCGAAACAATTGAAGGAATGGCCAAAGGGGTAAGAAAGATTCAGACAGCACTCCGGTTGAAAAGAGAGGCAAAACTAGATAAGATGACATAACTTTAGTGAAGAATACAACACTCCGGTTAAGTGATAAGCAAGGGAAAAAACATGATCTCGATAAAAACGAGATGATGGTTGGAGAGAGCAACATCACAATGCCTCCGGAATGAAAGAATATCATAGGTCGTTGGAAAGAAAAGAACGGAGAAGGAAAAAAACAATTTCTCTCAAAATTGAATTTGAAAGAGCATCCTTATAAAGAAGGGTATAACGGAGTTGTTGGAAAAAATCTACAACGAAAAGAATAAGCTCGTTGTGGGCTTATGGAAAACATCTCAAAATTATGAGGTGACAACCAGCCACTAACTTAAACAATTGATTGGATTGAGATCAACAAGGAGACGAAAAACTTATTACCGGAATGATAAATGAAGAATTTGGGTCATTATAAGCACCATAATAGCAACAATTCTTAGGGAAGCTTTTAGGTGAAATACAACCCAAGATAACTCCAATGAATAAATTGAAGGGTTGAAAAGATCTCCTGAACAAGGCAAATGATGGTTTTAAATATCTCATTCTTGAAACTCGTGAATCATAAAACATGAAGGAATTGTCAAGAATGACATAACACCATCTTAAAAGATAAGGTAGAAAGGATTGCAATTGGAAGCATGATGAAGAATGCTTGAGCACCAAAAAGAATCTTGAAGAACACTTCAAGCATGAATTAAATGATGATGAACCACCATGAAAACTCCGGTAATGAAAGCATGAGAAGTAAAAGATGAAAAGAATAAAATTCAAGGCCTGTGATGAATTAGATGGAGCTTTGGAATGATATAATAGAAATAACATGGATCTCCGGAAAACAAGATGAAGAATTTAGAACCGAGAATATGATGAACAAGCTCCAGACAAAAGAATTAAATCACCTTGAAGGAATAAGAATAAGAATTATGTTATGCATATCCTTCACCAATTTAAATTGATGACAACCAAGGATTTGGCATACTACTTATTCTCGTTGCAAGGAATTAAAGAGAGATCTCGCACAAGCTTGGATAAATCTTCAACAAACCACCGGTAGGATTATGAAAAGAACAAATGAAATGATACGATAACAAGGAAGAGTAAACTTGAAAGAACCACCGTAAGAATATGGAGACGAACGAAGAGACATCAATGAAGAATATTTGGAGAACGAAGTTGATAACTGAGAACGAAGAAATATTCTGAAATGGCCTTCGGAGGATCACAATGGAAAGAATTCATGAAATGCTTCGGATGGCATAAAAGAATTCCTCACACTCTGAACAATAATGAGGATGGCATGAAGCTAGAACCACGAATCTTGAAGAAGACGTGCCAAGATTTAAGAGAAACACTTCTCCGATCTTGAAATGTTGAGAGAGAAGACGAGAAATGCCATGAGAATTGTTGAGCACTCCGGAATGAAGAACTAAAAAGGTTGAACCAACAATGGAAGGAATTTGATAGTAAACTTGGAGAAGGCATATGACTGATGGAAATCATTCTTACATCACACTTTGAAAAGAATTTGAGTATAACTCCAGAAAATTAGAAGAGTCAGGTAAGATCCTGGAAAAAGACCTGTGGGTTAGGGCCCACTCAAAAGAAATCACCATTGAAAAGATTGCTTAAGAGATATTGCACCGGTTGAATTAAATGGCTTGAATAAGATAACAATCCTCAAAAATAATTTGAACGGATTAAGAATGGAATTATGAATCTTCTGAGATACTCGAGAATGAATAGCAAGAGGAGCATGATTAATTGGTGCACCGGAATAAGAAAAGCGTTGTGAAATGAGGAAAAGGATAAGATCAACACCGAATTCTTGAATTACATCCACCGGCAGAATTTGAGAACAAAAGAATGATGAACTTGAAGCTCTTGAGGATCTTCACGATAAAGCACTGGATAAGAACATTGAAGGAAATGAATGAAGAAATATCACATGAATAAAATGGATACTTCATTTGAGAATTTCCGACTCCGAGAAGAAAAAGGGTGGGAGGGTGGGGAAAACAAAAACAACTTGGGACGAACAAAATGGACACCGGTTGAAAAGAATTTAACATGACCATCTTGATGATCAAGAAGAATTAGCACTCCCATAGAAATATGAGAATACCGATTAGGAAAGGTATGGAATCAACATTTGACATCGAAGCAACTCGAATACCAGAATCAAAACAAGAACAAGGATAGATATGTTTATGAAGAATATTATGTTGCAACATCTATCCGAACAGAGAATTGAACGAATGAATTCCGCAGGTACATCAACTTGACGAGAAGTCACTTGGAAGAACAAAAGATAAATAAAAAAGGAACAAGGATCAGATAGAACAAATACAAGATAGAAGCTTTGTTCGACATCTTCGTGCTGAAAGCTCATGGAACGTGTTACAAAAGGGTTTTGCAATCCCCGGATCAGCATAGCCAAGGACCCTTTAAGATGCAACTCCCGATCAGAACAAGTCCATAAAACCACTTCACTCAATGTAGAACCCCGAACTTCATATCGAGCATCCGTTGGAAGAATGCCTAGAACTACTAGATGAACCCACCTATAGATTTCCGAAAGTTTCCAGTTATGCAATCAGGTGTTGGGGATACACGGGAAGCACCGCGCAATCAACTCTAAACCTACATCCAGGTGTATCCATCCTTCAACACATAACCAGTCTTTCTCGGAAACTGTTTACCTCGGACCTTCGAAAAGCATCCACTATAACAAGCTATGGCAATACTCTCGAGCTACCTCCCCAGTACTGGGTGATGTCGGGGTTATCTTGCCACTGGCCGTATAGGAGAGATTTTCGATGTCGGTCGTCTTAAGTATTTAGTACTGCCGCGATATGCTTGTGACAACAATACCCCGAAGCTCAACTCCTCGGTAACAGGAGGCATCGAGAACAATATCCTTGTCACAAGAACATCGAAACAATCCCAGAATACTCGCGGGATTCCTAAAAAAAAAATTTGTGCAAATTTTGAAAGTAGAAGAGGTAATAGTAGTCGTCAGGAGTCCTCACCAGAATCAAAGGGGATGAGAAGCAAAGAAATCCTACTCTCCGATATATATATAGGACTCAAAACATTTTCAGTGTGTGCCTAGACTCAACCGTCAACGATTCGATCAATCAGTGGGGGCTTCTAGGTCGGAGAAGGCTCTGATACCAACTTGTAATGCCCAGGATGGGACTATACCTCCTACGTGTCGAGGCACGACATAAAGGTATAAGCCCATCCTAGAATGATCTCAAGTTTGCTATCTTTGCACAACTCATGTAAAAGAGGGATTAAAATGCAAAAGGAGATAGTTGGCTTACACTCGCCACTTCACACAATACAATACATAAGCAATACATCATTCAAAACATCACAACCCGACTACGGGTGAAGATCAAAAGAAAGATACCAAAACAACACAACGCCACAGGTCAGGATCGAATCCTAGTAGAAACCACTACTGATCGTCGAAACATCACAAGCATACGACCAAACTTCATCGAGCTCCAGGTGAAGTACTGAACCAGCTCCTGCATCAAACTCGGCTGAACCTGCATCTGGTGTGGTGAAGTAACTGTGAGCCACAGAGGACTCAGCAATCCCGTTCCGGGGTAACACGACTATTTAAGCCTTGGGTGAGGAAAGGCTGAAGAAAAGAACAAGAGGTGAAGGAACAACAAGAGTCTGCAGCAGCAACTAGCACTAACTTACGTAATAGAGAGTGAGAAGAGAAGTGCCTCGGTCGAAAGATGATCACGAAGTGATCCTAACTAAGCCGGTCAAACATAACCCCACCGTGTTCAACTCCCGAATCCCTATTCGGAAATTGACAGTCACGGTACACACGCTGGTAGTGTATTGGAACATTGTGTCAAGTTTTCTACAACCGGATATTAACAAGCTCCCATCTGCCACATAACCGCGGGCACGTCTTTCGAAAGTTCAAACCCTGCAGGGGTGTTCCAACTTGACCCATTACTAGCCCACGATCCGCGGAGTCGCAACTCCATAGGTGGGAAGACCCGAGTATTCTCGGAATCCCGTGCTCAAGTTAAACCGAACTAAGGTAAGGCTAATCCAGCAAATCCTCCCGGCGTGCCGACACCCTGATAGTAGCCGCGCGTATCTTGTCTCAGGCCACGACCGAATGGGACAAGCTACGGGTTTTTACCAGACCTTGAGTTTCCTCGAGGTCGCCCCGCAGGTTGCCCAGTCCGGACCAACACTCATGTGGAGCACTGGCCCGGGGGGTTGAATTAAGAAAGAGGGTTTGCAAGACCCTTATGCATGTTTTATTAGTTATTAGGCGAATAGTACCAATGTTGGGACTTGCTGGAAAAGACTTAGCACTTAGCGGTTTATCAAGGGGGTCCCATACACCCCAACCGTGTTAGGAACGCATAATCAAGGAACATAACATCGGTTTATACGGTTCCTAACGGCATGAGTGGAACAAAACACCAAGCAAAAGGCTTAGCCTTCCACCCTTGCCAGTATATAGATGATTTCATTTTTAAACATATATATAGTGTGATATAACCCAACCAAACTTCAACATGAAGCAAGCATCTTCAATCTTCACCTGCAACTAACAATGCTATAAGAAGGGCTGAGCGAAGCGTACTTAGCCAAGCAACGGTTTGCGTAGGTAGGGTGGTTAAACAAGGCAATGGTTACAAGTAGGAGGCTGACAAGAAGATCATGGGCATCGAGGCAAAACTATAGATCGAGACTACTAGCAATAGGCAAAAATAGTAATGTTATCGGGGTTAGGTCATCTTGCCTGGAATTCCACAAGGGAGAAGAACGGATCCACGAAGTAGACGGAGCAACACAGACGAGAGAAACCTCACAACTCCGGAACGAAACCGAAGCTATCAAGAAAGCAACCGGAAAGAAAGAAACAACACGGTAAACATACAAGCATAAACATGGCATACGATGCACAAACAAGAATGATGCATGTCCGGTTTAAATATGCATGGCATGGCAAAGGTGCACAAACAACACTACAAGTTAAGTGGAGCTCAATATGCAACGAGTTGCATATTGACAAAACACCACATTTTAATTATTTAGTTGTCTCTCGTTATTTACAAGACAAGATTAAATGTTTTTAATATGGCAAGAGGTGAAGCATAATAAAACTACACTAACTAGGCAATTTAAATGAGGCCGGAAATAACAACAACATATCCGAAAAATCCCCATGAGCATGTTTAGTAATTTTAAGCAAGCAACAATTCACACATTTTAATGTTGTTAACATGATGCGGATGACATGAACAAGTTTATGCAATTTTTATTAGAAGGTTAACAAGTAGATGATATGAAGCATCGTCACCGTGGTGGAAAGAAAGGGTGCCACGGCAACGATCCGAAATGATGCAACGACATCATATCGGTACCGGTAACCCGTTGAGAGACCGGAGCAAGCAAAGGCGGAGTGATCGAGTCGAACAAGATGAAAGAGGTGGGGTGATCCCGTCACCGGGTTCCCACGAGTCGGCGACGAGGCAACCGAGGAACATGACAAAAGGGACGAAACAGACACGGTGCACACACGGGAAACAACTCATACAACACAACATTCATCACACGGGTCATCGTCTCGGGGTTATACCTTCGGAACCATCGTTCTCGGAGGGGTTCGAGGTCGTAGTGGAAGTAGCCGTAGTAGTGGAAGTAGTGGTACACGAGTCGTGGTACACGGGGCGACGGTAGTGGTACATGCCGTAGAGGGAAGTAGTTGTTCTCGTTCATCGGAGAGGAAGTAGTTGTACACGAGGTCGCCAACGAGTAGTCGTTCCGTTCGTAGAGGTACTTGAGGGTCTCGGCGATGGTAGTGGTACACGGCGACGGTAGTCGTTCGGGTCGTCGTGGTACTTGGCGTGTCATCTTGCGTAGTCGTTTCGGTTCGTAGGCGTACTTGCATCGAAGGGGTACTTGTCGTTTCATCGTGTAGTCGAACTTGCCGAAACTTGAGGTCCTCGTGTACTTGACGAAAACAAAAAAAACAGCAGCAGTACAAACAAAACACAGAAGGGACACGGTCACGGTCACAGCAGTACGGGACAGCAGGAGCGGGATCTCGAGCGGGGATTTTCGCGGAGGGAGCTCGCGGCGCCGGAGATCGACGGGGAGGAACGGCGCTGTTCGCCTGGGTGCAGAGGAGGCGGCGGACCTGGCCGGCCTTGGCGGCGGAGCAGCTAGGCGCTGCTGGAGACGGGGTGCGAAGGCAGGGCGCTGGCGATGCACTCGGCTTGGAGAGGAGGGCCGCTGTCGCGGAGGAAGGAGGGTGCGAGGCGCCATGGCGCGGAGAGCTTGGGCGCGGGAGGCCATCGCCGGCGCTGGGGAGAGGTGGTCGCGGCCGGAGCTTGGAGGCGCAGGAGGCGGGGCGCCTTGGCGACGGAGGGAGCGGCCGGAGGGGATCCTCTCCCTAGCGACGGAGGTCGCGTCGGAGGAGGGAGGCGCGCACTGGAGGCAGGGGCCTGGCGGCGCGCGGGGGAGGCGTCGGGGCTCCAGAAGGAGGAGCGATGGAAAGCTGGCCTCTGGTCTTCCTGGAGGCGACCACGCGAGGGGGGGCGCCGCGAGGCAGCTGGGGCGCGAGCGAGAGAGGATGGAGGCTCGGCGGCGCGGGCCCTGGGGCTCGGGGAGAGGGAAAACGGCGAGGGGGAGATGGAGTGCAGGGCTCGCGCGAGATAAGCGGGACTGGATCGGGCGCTGCGGGAAAAATCGGGAGGGAGAGGCGGTTGGGCCTGAGGCCTTGGGCTGGAGTGGGCCAAGGAGCAGAAGGTGCGCTGGGAAGGAGGAGAAGGGCCGGCTGGGCCTGGACCAAAAAAGGACGCCGGCTGGGAGCCTGGCTGCTCTCTTCTTTAACTTTATACGGAGTCAAGCAAGAAGAAAAGAAAGAGAAGAAGGAGGGGTTTTGGGCAAAACTAGCACAAGGTTAATTTTCTCGGGCTCGTAAAAATGAGCACGACCGGAGAAAAATATAAAAGGCCAGATCGGAAAATAATTCAAACATATTTGAATTTATTTCAAATGGGTTTGAACTAAGACTTGAATATTGAAGTGTCCAAAAATGTTCAAATTTTTGGAGGAACCTCGAAACAACGGAAAAGAATTACAGGGAAGGGTTTTGGAGGAGAAACTCGAAGTAGGAAAGCATGGGGAAAAATTATGCAAGTGTGTTTGAGTAATTCCAAAGAATGGAATATTTATTATATAGCTCCCTAAATATTGAGAGACTTTCATATGTTATAAAGAGAAGTTATTCTTCCCTCGATTTAAATGGACCGAAGGTCCACACGATTTATTTAAGTTGAGATGCAAAATAAATATGACATGAAGGCATGAGGACATGATGCAATGCAAAAATAAAAACAGAGCAAGCAAAACTGAACACACGGGAAACCCAGAACATCTGGAATCTTCTGGGATCTTCTGGAATCTTCTGGGACGTCGGTCTTCGGGCGTCACACCTCCCCCTGGGCTTGCCCCCACCCTCGTGGGTCCCACGTTGCTCCACCGACGTACTCGTTCCTTCTATATATACCCATGTACCCTAAAACATCAAAGCAATAGAGAAAACCCTAATTCCACCGCCGTAACCTTCTGTTCCCGTGAGATCCCATCTTGGGGCCTGTTCCTGTAGCGACCAGACCTCAAACAGTCTGATCTCTGTGCATCATTGTCATCCCTGGATCAGTAATGCTGACACGCACAGTACTTGAAGGATTTATAACAGAGTAGCAATCACACACTTATTACATCAATAGTTCCAACGATGAACTTATTAAAATAATAGTGGCTTAAGGCCATCTAACACGATAACAGCGGAAGGCTTGGAAGATAAGTGAGTCCATCAACTCCAACGGCATCACTGAGTATAGAACCACGACCTAAAAGGCACCTTACTCGTCGTCTGAAAAGTCTGCAACATGAAACGTTGCAGCCCGAAAACGGGTCAGCACATGGAATATGCTGGCAAAGTAACACAAGAGAATGCAATGAAAGTAAAACTATACTATATGCAATATGGCTGGTGGAAAGCTCTATGGTTAAGTTTTTGCGTAAAGCCAATTTTTCCCTACTTCAAAGGATTAATTTTTTATTAACTATCATGGTAGTTGAAACATCGTTGAGAAGATAGACATCCTCTCAACCCCAATTAAAAATTCATCATTAAACCCAACAATATTAAATTAGAGTAACATGATGAGATTCACATGATAATCCAAGTACTAGATACTCAAGACGTCCATAACCGGGGACACGGCTAATCATGATCAGTTTGTACACTCTGCAGAGCTTTGTGCACTTTTCCCACAAGACTCGATCGCCTCCGTTTGGTTTCTCGCACTGCATGGTGTTTGAGAAACGGATGACCGAGACACAGTCTTTCCGAAGAGGTCCCCTTAACCAGATAGATAGGCCGGTACACCTACAAACCCTCTACATCTGCTAGCCCATCATGGAAAGGTTTCCCACAACTTACTCAACTATGCCAGAGCCCATATTGGCATGTGTCTGCACACGAAAGTTTCTAGTACGAAAAATCTCATGATCCCTTTGAGCCTGGGTGGCGGTCCAAAAGAAAAACAGGCAATCACTTTGAATACCTAGATGCCTCAATCCACCCAGATGTGTGTTAAAGTTGCCACCTTAAGTTGAACCATTAATTAACAAACTCACATCTGTCATGGATACACTCACCCAATCCACGTCTACGAGCATAGCATGTCCTAACAGCAAACGTAGAAGTAACTCCTAAAGGTTTGGATGTAATGCAGGTAATAGGTACTACCTCAATATACTTCCCAATCCCACAAGTTAATTGATCCTACTCATGCAATGTGTGAGGGTTGGACTAATGCAATGAAAACTGGGTAATTGGAAAGTATGATCAAAGTGTTACTTGCCTTGCTGATGATTCGCAAAACCTAGAGACTCAAAGTAGCAAGCGGCGCACTCCGGGTACTCTATCGCAAATCAAACAAGCACACAATAAGTACTCAACTAATGCACGGGTAAAACTCAAATAAGAGATCTAACCAGAATGTTCAACTTAAGAACTCCGGTTTGCAAAAAGAATCAACTCGAAAGAAGCAACGAAACTCAAACTGCAAAATAAACGAGCTCCGGTTTGCTAATTGACCTAAAGTCAAATTTTACATTATCCAAAACCTTGTTCAAGTTGTTTAAACGTAAAGAGGTCATCGAGACGAAGATCTGGGATTTTGAATCACCTGATTCCGACTCTCGAGCGAAAAGAAAAACGAAAAACAAGATCAGGGCAGAAATCGCGATCGAAATAATCGCTGATAAATACCCCGAATAAGAAAAATGGACGAACAGGATAACGAACGAACGTTCGCTGTCTGCGGCTAACGGACGAAAACCGCTCGTTAAAACGAACGTACGGGCGAACGTCCGCTAAATAACTAAACCGACGAAAAACCGAACCGATCTAATAAAAAAAACAGATCTACGGTTTTACTAAACCGATCGATTCTTTAAAAAAACCTTAACTACCTCACAAAGAACTCCGGCGGGATCTGGCGCTCCGGCGACGGCGGTGGTCCGGCGGGCGAGGCGAGCGGCAGCCGGCGGCGGCGGCGGCACTAGGCGACGGCGGCGGGGCGGCGGCGGCGCTAGGGTTCGCGGGCGGCTGGGGCGATGCGGGGCTGGCGGGCGACTTGGGCCGGCTCGGGCGACTTATAAAGCCCAGAGACCTGGGGCTCTACGGCTCCAAGTCGGTTTCCCCCTTTTTTAAGAAATAGAGTCCCGGCGCAGAAAAACTAACGAAAGAAATACTAAACGGACTCCAAAAATCCCGAAATAAATTGTCACCGTCCTCTAATAATATTTTGGACAAAGTGAACATTTTTCTCGGAGCTAAATGCAATTTTGAAAAACGCGCATTTTTCCTATGCAAATAAAATAGCAAAAAAATCCAGAAAAAAATACCAAAAGTGATTTTAACATTTTTCCTCCAATATTTCTGTTATTTTGGAGAAGTCATATTATCTCCGCTCATATTTGTATTTAGAAATATTTTTAGGAGAGAAAAATATTTAGAATCACACTGTCCTCGTACCGGTATTCGATCGATCTCAAATACGAAAACGGTAAAATTCCCAACTCTCTCCGCAGGTCCTTGAGTTGCTTAGAATTTCGAGGAACGCCATAAACAAAAATGCAAAAAGCATGCAATGCAATATGATCTATGTATAACATTCCAAATTGAAAATTTGGGATGTTACAAACTTACCCCCCTTAGAATGAATCTCGCCCTAGAGATTCGACTTGGCTAGATAACAGGTGTGGGTGGCCCTTGCGTAGATCATCTTCTCGTTCCCAGGTGGCTTCTTCCTCGGTGTGGTGACTCCACTGAACTTTGCAAAACTTGATAACCTTACTGTGGGTGACTCTGCTCGAAAATTTGAGAATCTTAACAGGCTTCTCCTCGTAGGTCAGATCACTGTCCAACTGAATTGCTTCCAGGGGTACTGTGTCTCTAAGCGGTATATCGGCCATCTCCGCATGACACTTCTTAAGCTGTGAAACGTGAAACACGTCGTGCACTCCTGACAATCCCTCGGGCAACTCCAACTTATAGGCAACCTCTCCCATGCGTTCCAAAACACGGTAAGGTCCCACAAATCTCGGGGCTAACTTCCCCTTAACTCCGAAACGTTTAACTCCTCGCAGAGGCGATACTCTCAGGTATGCTCTGTCTCCGATCTCATAGGTTATCTCCTTGC
Organism: Secale cereale; assembly: GCA_902687465.1. Taxonomy (NCBI): domain Eukaryota; kingdom Viridiplantae; phylum Streptophyta; class Magnoliopsida; order Poales; family Poaceae; genus Secale; species Secale cereale. Next base: position 222,147,210 of record LR738710.1, on the reverse strand, counting down.
GCTTCGAGTCTGCATAACTCTTCTGCCTGGAGTGAGCTACCTCCAGTCTATCTCGGATCAACTTCACCTTCTCCTCAGACTCTTTGATTAATTTATTCTGGTCAAAACAATTGTCGGTCTCCAACTTCATCCCACATTAAGGGTGTTCGGCATCTCCTTCCATACAATGCCTCGAACGGTGCCATCTTCAAACTGGCTTGGTAACTTTTGTTGTATGAGAACTCCGCGTAGGGCAAATTGTCATCCTAACTAGATCCATAATCTAATGCACAGGCTCTCAGCATATCTTCCAAAATCTGATTGACTCTCTCAGTCTGTCCATCCGTCTGCGGGTGAAAAGCTGTGCTAAACTCTAGTCTGGTACCCAAAGTTTCATGTAACTGATTCCAGAACTTTGAGGTAAACTGGGTTCCTCTATCTGATACGATGCTCCTCGGAACTCCATGCAGACACACAATTCGGGTCATGTATATCTTTGCCAACTTTGCACTGGTATATGTGGTTTTCACAGGGATAAGTGGGCTACCTTCGTCAATCGGTCCACTACTACCCAGATTGAATCATATCCTGCTTTGGTCCTGGGCAATCCGGTGATAAAATCCATGCCAAGCTTTTCCCACTTCCATTCGGGTATCGACATAGGTTGTAACAATCCTGCTGGCTTCTGATGTTCTGCCTTTACTCTCTGACATACATCACAAACTGCAACATACTCCGCGATATCTTTCTTCATACCACTCCACCAGAAAATGTCCTTCAAATCCAAATACATCTTAGTGTTTCCTGGGTGAATCGAGTATGGTGAATCATGGGCCTCCTGTAGAATCAACTTCCTGATCTCCGGGTCATTTGGCACATAAACGCGGTCCTCAAACCATAAGGTGTCGTGTTCATCCTCACGAAAACCTTTAGCTCTTCCTTCGCTCATCCTCTCCTTTATAGAGGCAACCTCCTCGTCAGTTTTCTGAGCTTCTCTGATTTTATCCATCAAGGTAGACTGGATTTCTAGTGTTGCTACATAGCCTCTCGGAACTATCTCCAAACGTAGTTCTCGTAGGTACTCTTCTAACTCCTTTGGAAATTCCTCCGTCATTAGGGTATTGACATGGCTCTTACGGCTTAGCGCATCGGCTACTACGTTAGCCTTTCCGGGATGATAATGCAATCTCATGTCGTAATCCTTAATGAGTTCCAGCCATCTCCTTTGCCTGAGATTCAGCTCCTTCTGAGTGAATATATATTTCAAACTCTTGTGATCCGTATATACTTCACAATGGTTTCCAATAAGAAAATGTCTCCACGTCTTCAATGCATGCACTATGGCTGCTAAATCCAGATCGTGGCTGGCATAGTTCAGCTCATGAGGTTTTAGCTGTCGTGAAGCATACGAAACAACTCTTCCTTTGTCAGGACCCCGATCCTAAGTCACACAGGTCTAGCCTGTAACACCTCATATCACTTTGCGGCCTCACGCACGGTATCCCCACGGGTGCCACCTTACCTGGCCCGGGACCGTTTGCGCATTTTGGCACACGTATATGATAGTGTCGCTAGCATCCATATGACAGAGAACCCGAGCCGACATGACTAGTTATAAACCAAAAGTGGCGCTAAATTACAGAGACAGGCATACATGACCCAGCAACAAACGTGTCGGTCATCAACGTATGAACCCAAGTCGTAGCAAGCTACAAGGACTTAAAGGAACAACGCGTGACATTTCCCCTAAGGGACAGACACAGGAACGGAGAAGGACACATGCCGGCCAGCCTAAGTGTTCCGGAGCAGTAGCAAGCTACCAAGGCTTAGTGGAAGCACTAGGAGACATTTCCCTGTAAGATAGGCTGCCAAGGGTAAACAACTAGGTGTCGGATCCCACACATAGGAATACACATTACACGTATGCATAACATGCAAGTATGTGTTGTACAACATGGCATCACAACATAACTCAACAACTCATATAGATAAGGGCCCAGAAGAGCCATCATAGCATTTATTACAAACAGAGGTCACATGACCCAACATACAGAGCATACAGGCAACGGAAGCATAACATGTCTGAGTACAGACAACTACAAATGGAAAAGGCTGAGAAGCCTGACTATCTACAAGACCCTCCCAAGGGTACAAGATCGTAGCTGAGGTAACAAGCTAAACTTCGAAGTCCACGCGGAACCACTAGTGAGACTGGAGTCTCTCTGCAAAAACATAAATTAAGCAAACGTGAGTACAAAGATACTCAACAAGACTTACATCAAAACTAGCTACATATGCATCAGTATCAACAAAGGGGTGGTGGAGTTTGACTGCAGCAAGCCAGCTTTGACTCAGTGGCTATCCTAAACTACAACTGCAAGTAATACTTTTGAGGTGGCGCACACGAGTCCACATATTCACCAATCAATACACCACTATGGATCCGCTTCCGTCTAAAGGAAATATACCCTAGAGGCAATAATAAAGTTGTTATTTATATTTCCTTATATCAAGATAAATGTTTATTATTCATGCTAGAATTGTATTAACCGGAAACTTAGTACATGTGTGAATACATAGACAAAACAGAGTGTCCCTAGTATGCCTCTACTAGACTAGCTCATTGATCAAAGATGGTTATGTTTCCTAACCATAAACATGAGTTGTCATTTGATCAATGGGATCACATCATTAGGAGAATGATGTGATGGACAAGACCCATCCGTTAGCTTAGCACTATGATCGTTTAAGTTTTACTGCTATTGCTTTCTTCATGACTTACCTATGACTATGAGATTATGCAACTCCCGAATACCGGAGGAACACTTTGTTTGTTACCAAACGTCACAACGTAACTGGGTGATTATAAAGGTACTCTACAGGTGTCTCCGAAGGTACTTGTTGGGTTGGCGTATTTATAGATTAGGATTTGTCACTCCGATTGTCGGAGAGGTATCTCTGGGCCCACTCGGTAATGCACATCACTATAAGCCTTGCAAGCATTGCAGCTAATGAGTTAGTTGCGGGATGATGTATTACGGAACGAGTAAAGAGACTTGCCGGTAATGAGATTGAACTAGGTATTGAGATACCGACGATCGAATCTCGGGCAAGTAACATACCGATGACAAAGGGGACAACGTATGTTGTTATGCGGTTTGACCGATAAAGATCTTCGTAGAATATGTGGGAGCCAATATGAGCATCCAGGTTCCGCTATTGGTTATTGACCGGAGACGTGTCTCGGTCATGTCTACATAGTTCTCGAACCCGTAGGGTCCGCACGCTTAAGGTTTCGATGATAGTTTTATTATGAGTTTATGAGTTTTGATGTACCGAAGGAGTTCGGAGTCCCGGATGAGATCGGGGACATGACGAGGAGTCTCGAAATGGTCGAGACGTAAAAATCGATATATTGGACGACTATATTCGGACATCGGAAAGGTTCCGAGTGATTCGGGTATTTTCAGAGTACCGGGGAGTTACGGGAATAGAGGAGAGAGGCCAAAAGGAAGGATACGCGCGCCCCCCTTCTGGTCCGAATTGGACAAGGGGTGCAGCCCCCTTTTCCTTCTCCCTCTCCCCCTCTTTCCTTCTCTCCTACTCCCGAAAGGAAAGGGGAATCCTACTAGGACTTGGGAGTCCTAGTAGGACTCCCCACACTTGGCGCGCCCCCTCTAGGGCCAGCCTCTCCCTCCCTCCTTTATATACGGGGGCAGGGGGGCACCTCTAGACACAACAATTGATCTCTTGATCTCTTAGCCGTGTGCGGTGCCCCCCTCCACCATAGTTCTCCTTGATAATATTGTAGCGGTGCTTAGGCGAAGCCCTGCGACGGTAGAACATCAAGATCGTCAGCACGCCGTCGTGCTGACAGAACTCTCCCTCGACACTCGGCTGGATCGGAGTTCGAGGGACGTCATCGAGCTGAACGTGTGCTAGAACTCGGAGGTACCGTAGTTTCGGTGCTTGATCGGTCGGGCCGTGAAGAGGTACGACTACATCAACCGCGTTGTTCTAACGCTTCCGCTTTTGGTCTACGAGGGTACGTAGACTCACTCTCCCCTCTCATTGCTATGCATCTAGTAGATAGATCTTGCGTGATCGTAGGATATTTTTAAAATAGTACGTTTCCCAACAGTGGCATCATGAGCCAGGTCTATGCGTAGATGATATGCACGAGTAGAACACAATGAGTTGTGGGCGATACTAGTCATACTGCTTAACAGCATGTCATACTTTGCTTCGGCGGTATTGTGAGATTAAGCGGCCCGGACCGACATTACGCGTACGCTTACGCGAGACTGGTTTCACCGTTATGAGCACTCGTTGCTTAAAGGTGACTTGCGGGTGTCTGTCTCTCTCACTTTAGCTGAATCAAGTGTGGCTACGCCCGGTCCTTGTGAAGGTTAAAACATCACATACTTGACGAAACATCGTTGTGGTTTTGTATGCGTAGGTAAGAACGATTCTTGCTAAGCCCATAGCAGCCACGTAAAACTTGCTACAACAAAGTAGAGGACGTCTAACTTGTTTTTGCAGGGCATATTGTGATGTGATATGGTCAAGACATGATGCGATATACGGTTTTGTATGAGATGATCATGTTTTGTAAAGTTATCGGCAACTGGCAGGAGCCATATGGTTGTCGCTTTATTGTATGAAATGCAATCGCCATGTAATTGCTTTACTTTATCACTAAGCGGTAGCGATAGTCGTAGAAGCAATAGTTGGCGAGACGACAACGATGCTACGATGGAGATCAAGGTGTCGCGCCGGTGACGAAGGTGATCATGACGGTGCTTTGGAGATGGAGATCAAAAGCACAAGATGATGATGGTCATATCATGTCACATATTTTGATTGCATGTGATGTTTATCTTATTATGCTTCTTATTTTGCATAGTTCGACGGTAGCATTATAAGATGATCCCTTACTAAATTTCAAGGTATAAGTGTTCTCCCTGAGTATGCACCATTGCGAAAGTTCGTCGTGCCGAGACACCACGTGATGATCGGGTGTGATAAGCTCTACGTTCAAATACAACGGGTGTAAGCCAGTTTTGCACACGCAGAATACTCGGGTTAAACTTGACGAGCCTAGCATATGCAGATATGGCCTCGGAACACCGGAGACCGAAAGGTCGAGCGTGAATCATATAGTAGATATGATCAACATAAGATATTCACCATTGAAACTACTCCATCTCACGTGATGATCGGACATGGTTTAGTTGATTTGGATCACGTGATCATTTAGATGACTAGAGGGATGTCTATCTAAGTGGGAGTTCTTAAGTAATATGATTAAATTGAACTTTAATTTATCATGAACTTAGTCCTCGTAGTATTAGCATATCTATGTTGTAGATCAATAGCTCACGATGTTGCTCCCCGTTTATTTTTTATATGTTCCTAGAGAAAACTAAGTTGAAAGATGTTAGTAGCAATGATGCGGAATTGTTCTGTGATCTGAGGATTATCCTCATTGCTGCACAGAGAATTATGTCCTTGATGCACCGCTAGGTGACAGACCTATTGCAGGAGTAGATGTAGACGTTATGAACGTTTTGACAAAAGCTCGGTATGATGACTACTTGATAGTTTAAGTGCACCATGCTTTACGGCTTAGAACCGGGACTTCAAAAACGTTTTGAACGCCACGGAGCATATAATATGTTCCAAGAGTTGAAATTAGTATTTCATACTCATGCCCGTGTCGAGAGGTATAAGACTTCTGACAGTACTTTGCCTACAAGATGGAGGAGAATAGCTCAACCAGTGAGCATGTGCTCAGATTGTCTGGGTACTACAATTACTTGAATCAAGTGGGAGTTAATCTTCCAGATAAGATAGTAATTGACAAAGTTCTCTAGTCACTATCACCAAGTTAGTAGAACTTCGTGATGAACTATAATATGCAAGGGATGACGAAAGGAATTCCCGAGCTATTCGCGATGCTGAAGTTGGCGAAGGTAGAAATCATGAAAAAGCATCAAGTGTTGATGGTTAACAAGACCACTTGTTTCAAGTAAAGGGCAAAGGGATAGAAGGGGAACTTCAAAAAGAATGACAAGCAAGTTGTCACTCCCGTGAAGAAACCCAAAGCTAAAACTCAAGCCTGAAACTAAGTGCTTCTACTGCAAAGGAAATGGTCACTGGAAGTGGAACTGCCCTAGATACTTGGCGGATAAGAAGGATGGCAAAGTGAACAAAGGTATATTTTTATATACAGATTATTGATGTGTACTTTACTAGTGTTCATAGCAACCCCAGGGTATTTGATACCGGTTCAGTTGCTAAAATTAGTAACTCAAAACGAGAATTGCAGAATGAACAGAGACTAGTTAAAGGTGAAGTGACGATGTGTGTTGGAAGTGGTTCCAAGATTGATATGATCATCATCGCACACTCCCTATACTTTCGGGATTAGTGTAAAACCTAAATAAATGTTATTTGGCATTTGCGTTGAGCATGAATATGATTTGATCATATTTGTTGCAATACGGTTATTCATTTAAAGTCATAGAATAATTGTTATTCTGTTTACATGAATAAAACCTTCGATGGTCATACAACCAATGAAAATAGTTTGTTGGATCTCGATCGTGGTGATACACATATTCATAATATTGAAGCCAAAAGATGCAAGGTTAATAATGATAGTGCAACTTATTTGTGGCACTGCCGTTTAGGTCATAATGGTGTAAAGCGCATGAAGAAACTCCATAGTGATGGACTTTTGGAATCACTTGATTATGAATCACTTGGTTCTTGCGAACCATGCCTCATGGGCAAGATGACTAGAACTCCGTTCTCCGGAACAATGGAGCGAGCAACAGATTTGTTGGAGATCATACATACAGATGTATGTGGACCAATGAGTGTTGAAGCTCGCGGCGGGTATCGTTATTTTCTGACCTTCACTAATTATTTGAGCAGATATGGGTATATCTACTTAATGAAGCACAAGTCTGAAACATTTGAAAAGTTCAAAGAATTTCAGAGTGAAGTGGAGAATCATTGTAACAAGAAAATAAGAGTTTCTACGATATGATCGTAGAGGTAAAATATTTGAGTTAGCGAGTTTGGCCTTCGGTAAAAACAACGTGAAATAGTTTCACTACTCACGCCACCTGGAACACCACAGTGTAATGGTGTGTCCGAACGTCATAACCGTACTTTATTAGATATGGTGTGATCGATGATGTCTCTTACCGATCTACTAGTATCTCTTTTGGGGCTATGCATTAGAGACAGCTACATTCACGTTAAATAGGGCACCATCTAAATCCGTGGAGATGACACCGTATGAACTGTGGTTTCACGAGAAACCTAAGCTGTCATTTCTTTAAGTTTGGAACTGCGATGCTTATGTGAAAAAGTTTCAACATGATAAGCTCGAACCCAAATCGGAGAAGTAAATCTTCATAGGATACCCAAAAGAAACTGTTGGGTACACCTTCTATCACAGATCCGAAGGCAATGTCTTTGTTGCATCCTTTCTAGAGAAGGAGTATCTCTCGAAAGAAGTGAGTAGGAGGAAAGTAGAACTTGATGAGGTAATTGTACCTTCTCCCGAATTGGAAAGTGGAACATAACAGAAACTAGTTCCAGTGATTCCTACACCAATTAGTGAAGAAACTGATGATGATGATCATGAAACTTCAGATCAAGTTTCTGCTGAACTTCGTAGATCAACCAGAGTTCGTTTCGCATCAGAGGGGTACGGCAACCCGGTTCTGGAAGTCATGTTACTGGACCATGATGAACCTACGAACTATGAGGAAGCGATGATGAGCCCAGATTCCGCAAAATGACTTGAGGCCATGAAATCTGAGATGGGGTCCATGTATGAGAACAAAGTGTGGACTTTGGTTGACTTGCCCGATGATCGGCAAGCCATTGAATATAAATGGATCTTCAAGAGGAAGACTGACGCTGACGGTAATGTTACTGTTTACAAAGCTCGATTTGTTGCGAAAGTTTTTCAACAAGTTCAAGGAGTTGACTACGATAAGACTTTCTCACCCGTAGCGATGCTTAAGTCTGTCCGAATCATGTTAGCAATTGCCGCATTTTATGAAATCTGGCAAATGGATAACAAAACTGCATTCTTTAATGGATTTATTAAAAAAGACTTGTATATGATGCAACCAGAATGTTTTGTCAATCCTAAAGGTGCTAACAAAATGTGCAAGCTCCAGCGATACATCTATGGACTGGTGCAAGCATCTCGGAGTTGGAATATACGCTTTGATAAGTTGATCAAAGCATATAGATTTATACAGACTTGCGGTGAAGCCTCTATTTACAAGAAGTGAGTGGGAGCACTACAACCTTTCTGATAAGTATACGTGAATGACATATTGTCGATCGGAAATGATGTAGAATTTTCTGGAAAGCATAAAGGAGTGTTTGAAAGGAGTTTTTCATAGAAAGACCTTGGTGAAGCTGCTTACATATTGAGCATCAAGATCTATAGAGATAGATCAAGACGCTTGATAAGACTTTCGATGAGTACATACCTTGATAAGATTTTGAAGTAGTTCAAAATGGATCAGTCAAAGAAGGAGTTCTTGCCTGACTTGTAAGGTGTGAAGTTGAGTAAGACTCAAAGCCAGACCACGACAGAAAAATATAGAGAGAATGAAAGTCATTCCCTATGCCTCAGCCATAGGTTCTATAAAGTATGCCATGCCGTGTACCAAACATGTTGTGTACCTTGCCATGAGTTTGTCAAGGGGGTACAATAGTGATCCAGGAGTAGATCACTGTACAGCGGTCAAAATTATCCTTAGTAACTGGATGACTAAGGAAATGTTTCTCGATTATGGAGGTGATAAAGAGTTCGTCGTAAAGGGTTATGCCAATGCAAGCTTTGATACTAAATCCAGATGACTCTAAGTATCAATCTAGATGCGTATTGAAATTGGGAGCAATTAGCTAGAGTCGCTCTATGCAGAGCATTGTAGACATAGAAATTTGCGAAATACATACGGATCTGAATGTAACAGACCCGTTGACTAAACTTCTCTCACAAGCAAAACATGATCACACCTTATTACTCTTGGGTATTAATCACATAGCGATGTGAACTAGATAAGTGACTCTAGTAAACCCTTTGGGTGTTGGTCACATGGCGATGTGAACTATTGGCGTTATTCACATAACGATGTGAACTATCGGTATTAAATCACATGGCGATGTGAGCTAGATTATTGACTCTAGTGCAAGTGGGAGACTGAAGGAAATATACCCTAGAGGCAATAATAAAGTTGTTATCTATATTTCCTTATATCATGATAAATGTTTATTATTCATGCTAGAATTGTATTAACCGAAAACTTAGTACATGTGTGAATACATAGACAAAACAGAGTGTCCCTAGTATGCCTCTACTAGACTAGCTCATTGATCAAAGATGGTTATGTTTCCTAACCATAGACATGAGTTGTCATTTGATCAATGGGATCACATCATTAGGAGAATGATGTGATGGACAAGACCCACCCGTTAGCTTAGCATTATGATCGTTTAAGTTTTACTGCTATTGCTTTCTTCATGACTTATACATGTTCCTATGACTATGAGATTATGCAACTCCCGAATACCGGAGGAACACTTTGTGTGTTACCAAACGTCACAACGTAACTGGGTGATTATAAAGGTACTCTACAGGTGTCTTCGAAGGTACTTGTTGGGTTGGCGTATTTCGAGATTAGGATTTGTCACTCCGATTGTCGGAGAGGTATCTCTGGGCCCACTCGGTAATGCACATCACTATAAGCCTTGCAAGCATTGCAGCTAATGAGTTAGTTGCGAGATGATGTATTACGGAACGAGTAAAGAGACTTTCCGGTAACGAGATTGAACTAGGTATTGAGATACCGACGATCGAATCTCGGGCAAGTAACATACCGATGACAAAGGGAACAACGTATGTTGTTATGCGGTTTGACCGATAAAGATCTTCGTAGAATATGTGGGAGCCAATATGAGCATCCAGGTTCCGCTATTGGTTATTGACCGGAGACGTGTCTCGGTCATGTCTACATAGTTCTCGAACCCGTAGGGTCCGCACGCTAAAGGTTTCGATGATAGTTTTATTATGAGTTTATGAGTTTTGATGTACCGAAGGAGTTCGGAGTCCCGGATGAGATCGGGGACATGACGAGGAGTCTCGAAATGGTCGAGACGTAAAAATCGATATATTGGACGACTATATTCGGACATCGGAAAGGTTCCGAGTGATTCGGTTATTTTCGGAGTACCGGGGAGTTACGGGAATAGACGAGAGAGGCCAAAAGGAAGGAGACGCGCGCCCCCCTTCTGGTCCAAATTGGACAAGGGGTGCAGCCCCCTTTTCCTTCTCCCTCTCCCCCTCTTTCCTTCTCTCCTACTCCCGAAAGGAAAGGGGAATCCTACTAGGACTTGGGAGTCCTAGTAGGACTCCCCACACTTGGCGCGCCCCCTCTAGGGCCAGCCTCTCCCTCCCTCCTTTATATACGGGGGCAGGGGGGCACCTCTAGACACAACAATTGATCTCTTGATCTCTTAGCCGTGTGCGGTGCCCCCCTCCACCATAGTTCTCCTCGATAATATTGTAGCGGTGCTTAGGCGAAGCCCTGCGACGGTAGAACATCAAGATCGTTAGCACGCCGTCGTGCTGACGGAACTCTCCCTCGACACTCGGCTGGATCGGAGTTCGAGGGACGTCATCGAGCTGAATGTGTGCTAGAACTCGGAGGTGCCGTAGTTTCGGTGCTTGATCGGTCGGGCCGTGAAGACGTACGACTACATCAACCACGTTGTTCTAACGCTTCCGCTTTTGGTCTACGAGGGTACGTAGACTCAATCTCCCCTCTCGTTGCTATGCATCTGGTAGATAGATCTTGCGTGATCGTAGGAAATTTTTAAAATACTACGTTTCCCAACACCGTCTCCCTACGAGAAGGCCATCCATAGCACTCACACTTATCTTGCGTGTTTTAGAGTATCTACTTTCACTTGTCTATGAACTGTAGAGGTAACCCAGAAGTCCATTTCCGCGGACACGGCTATTCGAATAGATCATATATAACCCTGCAGGGGTGTACTTCTTCACACACGCTCTCGCCACTTACCGCCATATACACGTCATGTATCGCGGCAACCTTCAAGAGGAAGCCTGGCGAGGGTGTCGGCCACGACCTGACTAACCACGCAAGTTCTCGTCCAGGTTTATCGCCTATTTGGGTTCCATCCGTGGGGAGATCCGGTCGGGGTGTCGCTCACGGCCCCAAACGATGTGTATAGGGTTCCGCATCACCAAACGGGCGACCGGTACACCGTGCCACGTACCTGTCGCGTCACAGCCCACCCCGAGGGTCAGCGCTGCGCACGACCGCCAGTAAACTACAAACACCAGAAACTAATTGCAACTCCTGGACAGAGATCATGTTGATTAATAAGTCGAGAGAGTCAATTAAGGATCCCAATGTGTGGTAGTAGCTGTTTCATGGACCAACCAACACAGAACTCAGTTCTTGAGGACGGCTGCAATGAGACAACCCACCATGTACTCCTACATGGCCTCTCAACGTTACCTTTACCAAATCGTGTTCACACACTTAGCTCTCACACAGTCAGACATGTTCATCACCCTGACAATTCATCCCCGATGAATCAGACCTGACACAACTCTAAGCAATAGCAGGCATAACCAGAAAGCATGAATGAGTAGGCACAACATGGCTCAAATAACTCCTACTCATACTAGTGGGTTTCAACTATTTACTGTGGCAATGACGGGTCATGCAGTGGAAAGGGGTTCAACTACCGCAGCAGGTAACAGTTGAAGCGTTGTTGTCCTAATGGAGTAAATGAGAGCAAGAGTGAGAGAGTGGGATTGTATCGGAATGCTCAATGGGGTTTTGCTTGCCTGGCACTTCTGAAGATAACATTGGGTCTTCATCGGTGTCATCGATCACATCGTCGGAACACGTCTACTGAAAGGGGACAAACACCGGCAAACAAGAGAGAACACAATCAATGCAATGCGACAATATGATGCATGATCATGATATGGCAATATGCTGTTGATTGAGCTAATGCAACTAGCAACCATGTTAAACGAAGTTGGTTTGAACCAAAGGTACAAATTCAAACTCCATATATGATTATTTAAATGCCATTTAATTGATTTGACCTGATCAGCAGGCTTAACTTGCTCAAACATGCATGAAAATGCCATAAACATATTCCTTGAATTTTTCTGATCATTTTTCATATATAAATTATTTTCATCTGAGTTACAGATTATTTTCTGTGATTTTTAGGAGTTTTGGTTATTTTCTGAAATAAATAAACCATTTCTGATTTATTTTAAATCACAGAAAATAGTTACTGCGTCAGCACTAGGTCATGCTGACATCAGCAAGTCAACAGGGGCTGGTCCAGTCAAACCTGACGTGTGGGGTCCACACGTCAGTGACACAACTAACTAAACTAGTTATTTAGCACTAACCTAGTTTAGTTAGCCGGGCGGGGCCCACATGTCAGTGAGTCAAAGGCTAACTAATTGCAAATTAGCACTAACCTAAAATTAGCAGGGCACTGGGCCCACCTGTCAGTGTCTACTTAAGCTAATGACAGTAATTAAACTTAACTAAAAACCTAAACTAATACTAGTCAAGGGCTGGCCCACAAGCCAGTGAGAGAGAGGGGGGGGGGTCAACCCACCGGTCAAAAGTCAAAAGCGCCGGCGGCTCGTTGCCGGCGGAGCTAGAGATGGCAGAGGGCGTCGGATTTCGTCCCACGGCGACCAAATCGAAGGCCGAGGCCATCTACGGAACGAGGAGACTCATCCGCGTCGAATGGTGCAAGCGGGAGGAGCTGGGGTGGAGCGGGCTCGCCCGAGTTGAGCTCGTGGCTGTGGCCGGCGATCGGGCGTCGGTGAAAACGACGCTATAGCGCATGGTAGAGGTAACTGGTGGCCGAAATCGATGCGCGGGGGTGCACTGAGTGCAGTGGTAAGCTCGGACACGAGCGTCGGGGGCTAGAACGACGGCGGCGACATCACCGGCGGCGGGGAGCTCACGGGTGCGGCGGCTACCGCAACTAGAGGTGTAGACGAGCTCGGGGAATAGGGGAAAGCGACGGCGGAGCTCACTGGGGGGTCGGTGAGCAGCTGAGTGGGCTCGGGGAGGCACCGGAGTCCGCGAATCGGCGGCGAGAATCGCCGGCAGCCGACAAGGGGAACGGCGGTGCAGACGGCGTCCAGGGGCGTCTGGTGCCGCGTGGCTCGGCGGAGAGGTCTAGGGCGACGAGGCGGAGCTGTTGAGCCAGTCAGTGAGGCGAGGAGGAGGCGGTGGCCAAGGCAACAACGAGCGGCGGCGATGGTGGCGTTCGGCCGCGCGCGTGAGAAAGGGAAGGAGAAGAGGGAGAGGTCCAGCGAGAGAGGGAGAGAATCAGGGCGCCCTCAAAGCCTTGCCACCGCGAAGCAGGAGGTGGCTCGCGAGGTGGGAAGGGCCGGGGCCTTGCCACCGCGAAGCAGGAGGTGGCTGCGGCTCGGCTGTGCGCGCGCCACGCGCAGAGCCAGTAGGCGCGAGGAAGACGATGCGCGAGGGTGTGGGCTGGGCCTAGCAGGCCGGCTGTCTGTAGGGCTTCTAGTGGGCTGCACAGTAGGTAGGTCCAGGTAACTTTCTCTCCCTTCTCTTTCTATTTAGTTTCTGTTTTTCTATTTTGTTATTTTGTTCTGGGCTTTATTAAAAATACTTAGGCACACTCAAAAATCATGAAACCAAGCATGGCTACTGTTTAAGATAAATCCAACAGTAAACATTTTAGTTTATGATTAGTTGAGCATTTAAAATAATATGTAAAATTTAAATGACCAAATGCAAATAAGATATGATTTAATTCAGTGCCCAAAATATTCTACAAAAATGTTCACTATTTTTGGTTTGGTCTCAAAGCCTTGCCAAAATTATCAACATTGATGAAGGTATTTTGGGTCATTGGAAATGATTTTATTCTTGACCATAGTTGATTTCATTTGGTGCTAGGGTTCGAACATCTCCATTTCCAGTTTCTGAGAAATTTTAAACATGATGCACATGAAGACCAAGCAAGACAGGCAAGGGCTGGTCTAGGGCTGTGACAACTCACCCCCACTAAACAAGAATCTCGTCCCGAGATTCAAGCGTAAGGTAAGAAATCAGAGGGGACACTAACTAACACAATCCTCATGATCCAACTGCCCTTCATATGAATGTTGATTTCTAGCATCATGTTGATCCTGGCATCCTTGCTTTCGAGATCTTTGTCCAAAACGGTGATGATGAGAGAAACTCTACAAAATTGATCTTCTGAAAGATCGAGCAACTCAAGATCAACTCATGGAGGGAGACGTTGAAACATCTCTTGAGCTGAGACACGGAGTACACCTCCAGAGGGATGGAGTGAAATAAATGATGAAGGTTCACTTGACAGGCAATAATTCCACACTTAATGAAGATGGTGATCGATACCACCAGACGGGGCACCTTGGAGAAGGTGGCTCGTAGAGTTATTCCCTTAAGTGGCAAAAAGAATTACTTTTGATATAGAGATCATTGAAACTCTATATACCAGCCGGAGGCAAATCACATCCGATCGTTTGACCGAGTTTGAGAGAATGACATTCTCCGCCAAAATGGATGATGTGGACTACCTTGTTGAAGACAACACAAGGGATGATTTTGGTTATCACCAGAGATGGATGGGACCCATGGCAAGTCCACTTCTGAAAATTAATCCAGAACATCAGTTGCTGAGATGGGCAACCCGTGGAAAATTAGCACATTGGCGGTGCAAGCTGGGAACAAAATGCAAATGCTGGGAATGATTCTGGTAACTGGGAAGAAACCCAACAGTAGAGAGTAAATCTACTCTTGAGGGGTTATAGCATAACCAAGAACACTGGGAGCAATCCCGGTTAGTGTCGAGGATAACACCAAGTGCTTGTGCGTGCTCTCAAGAACTTGAGCATTCCCATAGTCATCAAGGTTTTACCAATATCCGTGTCAAGGATCCTGGCAACACAACATATGACCATGATGAATAGCGGTGGACGGTGCAGATGCAAAGGAAGATAACACTTTCTCAGATTCCACCTTAGCGGTGTCAGGGGCAAAATCTAGATGATCGACTGAGAGACATCTAGCACTCTGCTTCTAATGTTCTCCTTGATGTGCTAGCGCAACCCATTTATTAAAATGGTTTGGTACCTAGAACGTCAAGTAAAAAGGTCGGACTCCAGGAGCACAAAAATCCCTAAGGAACAACTAGGGAGTAAATCCTACGAAATCCTTATGGGGAGGTGGCCAACTTCTTCAATCAAGATGCTACAACAATAGGTCTTCCGGCTGGGTGTGTTGGCCACAACATCCACTTTACCGGTTATCGAGAGACCAATATTATAGTTCTTCGAAAATGCTCCAACCATTATAGCTGCCTGAGATTCAGTTCTGGTTGGTGTCAGGACATCCCAGACTCATCGAGTCTAGAAAGAAAAAAAAATGAATGTTTGCAACACAATTTGACGAGACGACGTTGCGAGATTCTCGGGAATGAACTACGATAGGAAGCTCCAAAATATGAGTTGGTTCTGCTACAAACCTGTGAACACGTTGTCCAAGACAAGCATGACCACGTAGTAGTCTTATGATAAAACACTACCGAGTTCTGGTTGGGAACCATCGTCTAGGATATCCAAGTCCTTACATAAGTCATATGATTAGCTCTTATGATGGAACTTCTTCTCCTTGAACAAATCAATCAGTGGCTTGGTGTGCTAGGAATACATATGGAATGGAGATGATCAGTCAATCAAACCATAAAATACTTCACACATGCGTGACTGATTTGGAATGATTCCAGAGGGAGTAAAACAAGCGTTCTCAAATTCACGGTGGCAACTTACATCAAGTACTCGTGAATTAGGGGAAGCCACTTCTTACATCAAGACATCTACTTCATGAGCTAACACAAAGATGGTGCTTACAAAAGTTTCCAATGCTAGCTTAAATGTTCAACATGAATCATGGATAGGATAAACATGTCGCCGATGGGCTCAACAACAATTCATCGAGGCTTCCATAAAAATGGAATTCCATAACTATGTGGACAAGGTGATAGCATTGGTCAGACCAATAGATGTAACGTTGTATGCTCGAGGGACCAACCACAAGTAAGACAACATTACGAATACCATTGGTTCTTATTTGATTTGATGATAGCCCACACTCAAATCAAAGTTTTGGACAAGACAATAGATCCAACAATTAATCACGAGGATCGATCGATCAAGATATCATCTTTCTTCAACACACTCACGAAAAATATCCCTTGGAAGGAACTAAGTCAGACAAGCTTTTATCTTCCAACTCTACAAGTTGTCGTTTAGCTTAACCAAGTAGTTCAGGGTATCCAACACAGATTCTTAGAGAAGGGGTGGTTTATAAGAAAACCAACTTGATCACGAACTCAACATAGCGGCCAGGAAACAACCTGGTAATACTTCCGAGAGGATATTCGGAATTCACGAACCACTGATATGTTGCTAAGCCCGAGAACAATCTTGCTTTTCAGGGCAAGACGATACGATCAAAAGAGCGAGAGATTGACACAATCCTAACTCATTGATCAGAGAGTGCACCAGAAATAAGGACTAGGTAGCACGATCATTCTTAGAATGATGATTCCGTATCCAACATACTAAGGATGAGATTACCGTCCATTAACTACCAGGCAACGGAGTTGCTAGGAGTATTGATTTCACACATCACAATTCACTTGTCAGTATTCCGGTTACAATAACACAGAGACCGAAGAATAAACAATGATGGTGAGAAGTATCACTGTATCAAGAGTTCATAGGAGGTGGAATTCCCATGACATTCTTGACATAAAGATGGTAATGCTCCAAGATAGAACAGATTAGAAGCTGTATTAGCATTCTTCATCTACAAAGTACAACTTCTTTGACCCAATCCTGGATATGGATAAGGTACTGGAGTTTGTTTCTCCTAGTCATTCCGAGATAGAATGAATTGACGGATCACGGAAGTAAAAGGCATTGATGAACACAAATGCACGTCTACTCCTGACTATCAATTGATAGGCGAAGGTTAGAATACAACTAAAAAGGGACAACTCAAAGGAACATATAACTTTCTGAGTTGTGAATGCATAGGTTAGTATGTCGAATAAGTTCCACATATTTCTTCCGGATAACCCATGCAAAAAGGTAGGATTGGCAGAATCACAACATGATGGGAGTACTACTCAAGAGCACTCTGGCTGTGATCTTTTGGTTCAGAAGAACTTCTGCCATGATGGTTCATGGTATTGGAAGAACGATAACCACGGACCTCGACGACTATCACAAGGTTACTAATATCCTAAAGGGACGAGCAAATACTACCAATCAGGAGGTAAGTGGGGCGAGTCTTGGGTTCAAGAACCCAGGGGTAGAATGCCTACTAACTAAATGGCATCACGGAATGCTTTCGAGAACGATGGACAGAATCATCACACTGGGAATATAAACACTGCTACATTACTGGGTGATTCTCTAAGATACCTAGGGTCATAATAATAACTCCAACATATATGTCGAGGCAACAGAGTACCTCAACACAACGACTAGTGTGGTTAATCTGGCCCAAAGGAGCATCAGGACAGGAAGAAGGGATTTGCAAATGCATCAGACTATCTAGGAACCTGGGATGACTCGGACAGCATAACGGCTATAAATGCTCGAAAATACTTATGAGATCCAAGCAAAAGGGGTAGCATATCCACTTAACATCATAATGTCAAGGTTCTGAGACCAACAGTTGAACAAACAGAAGTAGTAGAAACTGAACTGAGGGTTGAATCCACAATAACGTGATCCTGATAAATAGAATGAGAATCCTAGTTCTTAATCCCCGTAGAAAGAAGAAGGTGACTCACATCAGAAGGTCATAGGGTAGAGGAGTAAAAAGAGCCTTACGTTCCCTTCCACAATCAATTCCCTTATATAACTAAAGAGTTTCTAGACACGACTTCGACCAGTTTGGCTTGCTAATCCTACATGCAGTGAGGCTCTGATACCAAAGCTGTCAGGACCCCGATCCAAAGTCACACAGGTCTAGCCTGTAACACCTCATATCACTTTGCGGCCTCACGCACGGTATCCCCACGGGTGCGACCTTACCTGGCCCGGGACCGTTTGCACATTTTGGCACACGTATATGATAGTGTCGCTAGCATCCATATGACAGAGAAACCGGGCCGACATGACTAGTTATAAACCAAAAGTGGCGCTAAATTACAGAGACATGCATACATGACCCAGCAACGAACATGTCGGTCATCAACGTATGAACCCAAGTCGTAGCAAGCTACAGGGACTTAAAGGAACAATGCGTGACATTTCCCCTAAGGGACAGACACAAGAACGAAGAAGGACACATGCCGGCCAGCCTAAGTGTTCCAGAGCAGTAGCAAGCTACCAAGGCTCAGTGGAAGCACTAGGAGACATTTCCCTGTAAGATAGGCTACCAAGGGTAAACAACTAGGTGTCGGATCCCACACATAGCAATACACGTTACACGTATGCATAACATGCAAGTATGTGTTGTACAACATGGCATCACAACATAACTCAACAACTCATATATATAAGGGCCCAGAAGAGCCATCATAGCATTTATTACAAACAGAGGTCACATGACCCACATACATAGCATACAGGCAACGGAAGCATAACATGTCTGAGTACAGACAACTACAAATGGAAAAGGCTGAGAAGCCTGACTATCTACAAGACCCTCCCAAGGGTACAAGATCGTAGCTGAGGTAACAAGCTAAACTTCGAAGTCCACGCGGAACAACTAGTGAGACTGGAGTCTCTCTGCAAAAACATAAATTAAGCAAACGTGAGTACAAAGGTACTCAGCAAGACTTACATCAGAACTAGCTACATATGCATCAGTATCAACAAAGGTGTGGTGGAGTTTGACTGCAGCAAGCCAGCTTTGACTCAGTGGCTATCCTAAACTACAACTGCAAGTAATACTTTTGAGGTGGCGCATACGAGTCCACATATTCACCAATCAATACACCACTATGGATCCGCTTCCATCTCCCTACGAGAAGGCCATCCATAGCACTCACGCTTATCTTGCGTGTTTTAGAGTATCCACTTTCACTTGTCTATGAACTGTAGAGGTAACCCAGAAGTCCATTTCCGTGGACACGGCTATTCGAATAGATCATATATAACCCTGCAGGGGTGTACTTCATCACACACGCTCTCGCCACTTACCGCCATATACACGTCATGTATCTCGGCAACCTTCAAGCGGAAGCCTGGCGAGGGTGTCGGCCACGACCTGACTAACCACACAAGTCTCTCGTCCAGGTTTATCGCCTATTTGCGTTCCATCCGTGGGGAGATCCGGCCGGGGTGTCGCTCACGGCCCTAAACGATGTGTACAGGGTTCCCGCATCACCAAACGGGCGACCGGTACACTGTGCCACGTACCTGTCACGTCACAGCCCACCCCGAGGGTGAGCACTGCGCACGACCTCCAGTAAACTACAAACACCAGAAACTAATTGCAACTCCTAGACAGAGATCATGTTGATTAATAAGTCGAGAGAGTCAATTAAGGATCCCAATGTGTGGTAGTAGCTGTTTCATGGACCAACCAACACAGAACTCAGTTCCTAAGGACGGCTGCAATGAGATAACCCACCATGTACTCCTACATGGCCTCTCATCGTTACCTTTACCAAATCGTGTTCACACACTTAGCTCTTACAAAGTCGGACATGTTCATCACCCTTACAATTCATCCCCGATGAATCAGACCTGACACAACTCTAAGCAATAGCTGGCATAACCAGAAAGCATGAATGAGTAGGCACAACATGGCTCAAACAACTCCTACTCATACTAGTGGGTTTCAACTATTTACTGTGGCAATGACGGGTCATGCAGTGGAAAGGGGTTCAACTACCGCAGCAGGTAACAGTTGAAGCGTTGTTGTCCTAATGCAGTAAATGAGAGCAAGAGAGAGAGAGAGAGTGTGGGATTGTATCGGAATGCTCAATGGGGTTTTGCTTGCCTGGCACTTCTGAAGATAACATTGGGTCTTCATCGGTGTCATCGATCACATCGTCGGAACACGTCTACTGAAAGGGGACAAACACCGACAAACAAGAGAGAACACAATCAATGCAATGCGACAATATGATGCATGATCATGATATGGCAATATGATGTTGATTGAGCTAATGCAACTAGCAACCATGTTAAATGAAGTTGGTTTGAACCAAAGGTTCAAATTCAAACTGCATATGTGATTATTTAAATGCCATTTAATTGATTTGACCTGATCAGCAGGCTTAACTTGTTCAAACGTGCATGAAAATGCCATAAATACATTCCTTGAATTTTTCTGATCATTTTTCATATATAAATTATTTTCATCTGAGTTATAGATTATTTTCTGTGATTTTTATTAGTTTTGGCTATTTTTTGAAATAAATAAACATTTCTGATTTATTTTAAATCACAGAAAATAGTTACTGCGCCAGCACTAGGTCATGTTGACATCAGCACGTCAACAGGGGCTGGTCTAGTCAAACCTGACGTGTGGGGTCCACACGTCAGTGACACAACTAACTAAACTACTTATTTAGCACTAACCTAGTTTAGTTAGCCGGGCAGGGCCCACATGTCAGTCAGTCAAAGGCTAACTAATTGCAAATTAGCACTAACCTAAAATTAGCAGGGCACTGGGCCCACCTGTCAGTGCCTACTTAAGCTAATGACAGTAATTAAACTTAACTAAAAACCTAAACTAATACTAGTCAATGGCTGGCCCACAAGTCAGTGAGAGAGAGGGGGGGGTCAACCTACCGGTCAAAAGTATAAAGCGCCGGCGGCGCGTTGCCGGCGGAGCCAGAGACGGCGGAGGGTGTCGGATTTCGTCCCACGGTGACCAAAACAAAGGCCGAGGCCATCTACGAAACGAGGAGACTCGTCCGCGTCGAATGATGCAAGCGGGAGGAGCTGGGGTGGAGCGGGCTCGCCGGAGTTGAGCTCGTGGCGGCGGCCGGCGATCGGGCGTCGGTGAAAACGACGCTATAGTGCATGGTAGAGGCAACTGGTGGCCGAAATCGATGCGCGGGGGTGCACTGAGTGCAGTGGTAAGCTCGGACACGAGCGTCGGGGGCTAGAACGACGACGGTGACATCACCGGCGGCGGGGAGCTCATGGGTGCGGCGGCTACCGCGGCTAGAGGTGTAGACGAGCTTGGGGAATAGGGGAAAGCGACGGCGGAGCTCACTGGGGGGTCGGTGAGTAGCTGAGTGGGCTCGGGGAGGCACCGGAGTCGGTGAATCTCCGGCGAGAATCGTCGGCAGCCGACGAGGGGAACGGCGGTGCAGACGACGTCCAGGGGCGGCTGGTGCCGCGTGGCTCGGCGGAGAGGTCTAGGGCGACGAGGAGGAGCTGTTGAGCCAGTCAGGGAGGCGAGGGGGAGGCGGTGGCCATGGCAACAACGAGCGGTGGCGATGGTGGCGTTCGGCCGCGCGCGTGAGAGAGGGAAGGAGAAGAGGGAGAGGTCCAGCGAGAGAGGGAGAGAATCAGGGCGCCCAGGGCGTCGCGCTGGCGAGGTGAGAAGGGCCGGGGCCTTGCCACCGCGAAGTAGGAGGTGGCCGCGGCTCGGCTGTGCGCGCGCCACGCGCAAAGCCAGTAGGCACGAGGAAGACGACGCGCGAGGGGGTGGGCTGGGACTAGTAGGCCGGCTGTCTGCAGGGCTTCTAGTGGGCTGCACAGTAGGTAGGTCCAGGTAGCTTTCTCTCCCTTCTCTTTCTATTTAGTTTCTATTTTTCTATTTTGTTATTTCGTTCTGGGGTTTATTAAAAATACTTAGGCACACTCAAAAATCATGAAACCAAGCATGTCTACTGTTTAAGATAAATCCAAAAGTAAACATTTTAGTTTATGATTATTTGAGCATTTAAAATAATATATAAAATTTGAATGCCCAAATGCAAATAAGATATGATTTAATTCAGTGCCCAAAATATTCTACAAAAATGTTCACTATTTTTGGTTTGGTCTCAAAGCCTTGCCAAAATTATCAACATTGATGAAGGTATTTTGGGTCATTGGAAATGATTTTATTCTTGACCGTAGTTGAATTCATTTGGTGCTAGGGTTCGAAAATCCCCATTTCCAGTTTCTGAGAAATTTTAAACATGATGCACATGAAGACCAAGCAAGACAGGCAAGGGCTGGTCTAGGGCTATGACATCCTTCCTGCATAAGAACTGCTCCAAGTCCTCGACGTGAAGCGTCGCAGTGCACCTCATAATCCTTATGTTGATCTGGCAGAATAAACACAGGGGATGAGACCAACCTTTTCTTTAATTCCTGGAAACTGGCCTCACATTCTTCTGTCCAACTGAACTTGGTGTCCTTCTTTAACAACTCCGTCATTGGCTTTGCAATCCTCGAGAAATTCTCAATAAAATTTCCGGTAGTATCCTGCAAGTCCAAGAAAACTCCGGATCTCTCCAACTGTTGTTGGTGCTTCCCAATGGGTCACAGTGTCCACCTTAGCGGGATCTACTGCTATTCCTTCTCCAGATATAACGTGTCCGAGAAATCCGACTTCAACCAAAACTCGCATTTGCTAAACTTGGCATATAACTGATGTTCTCTGAGCTTCTCCAATACCAAACGCAAATGCTCTGCATGCTCCTCTTCATCATTCGAGCAGATCAATATATCATCTATGAACACTATGACGAACTTATCCAAATACTCCATAAACACTTTGTTCATCAGGTTCATAAAGTATGCCGGTGCGTTAGTCAGACCAAAAGACATAATGGTATACTCGTACAACCCGTACCTGGTGGTAAAGGCCGTCTTAGGTATATCATGCTCTCAGATCTTCAATTTGTGGTACCCTGATCGAAGATCGATCTTGGAAAATATCTTAGCTCCTTGCAATCTATCGAACAGATCATTGATCATCGGCAATGGGTACTTGTTCTTGATCGTTACTTCGTTCAGCCCTCGGTAATCAACAACCATTCTTAACGATCCATCCTTCTTCTCCACTAGAAGTACTGGCGAACCCCAAGGCGAAGAACTTGGGCGTATGAATCCTTTATCCAGTAACTCCTTAATCTGCTTCTTAATCTCCTCCAAATCCTTTGAGGGCATCCTATATGGTCTCTTAGAAATTGGCCCGGTGCCTGGCAAAAGTTCAATCAAAAACTCTATATCTGTATCCGGTGGCATGCCAGGTAAATCCTCTGGAAACACATCCGGATAATCCTTCACTACTGGCACTTCCTCCTGAACAGCTCCTGTCGTGGAATTAGCACGGCAGATGTCCGGTTTAATGGACTTGATGATGGAACCATCGCACGGGTTAGCTTGAAGGGGTTCATAGCACACAAAGGACACAGAGAGTTTATACTAGTTCGGCCCCTTCGATGAAGGTAAAAGCCTACGTCTAGTTGGTTTGGCATTGCTTGGGCGTCGGTTTACAGGTAGCGGATCGCTTTCCTGTAGTCTCGACGGGTTGATTCTTGCTTGTCCCCGAACCGTCGCCGGGTCGTCCCTTTATATAGAGAGGCGACGCCCAGCCCGGTTTACAGAGTCCCGAGGCCGGCTCATACTTGTGTCCGCCTCGGTCTCTGTTCTTTCTTCCTTATTCCTTAAGTTACATCATCAGGCGGTTTACAAATCGTAACTCTATACATGGGCCCTAAGATCTCATGGACCGTAGCTTATTACTAAATATTACAACATATTATAGTAATCCGGTTTATACTAGTCGGTTCATACCTGCTAGTAATATCCCTGACATTAGGCCCCAGAATGATTTGAACTTGTTCACATCAATCTCCCTTGTCTTTTATAATTTTCTTCTGTGTCTTCTTATTTTTTGTTGAACCGGCCTTGACGTCATCCTTGAAAATCACGGAACCTGATCGTGACATCATTTCCTCATTTAATGCCGTGAGCTGTACTGTAGCTTTGTTTAATGGTTATCCCGAAGATCGAGGCGTCAAAAGGATCTTTATCCGATCTTTGCTACCTCGAATCCCGCACATGTCGCTTCGTATCTGACCTTCCCTTAAAAATACCGCCGTCCTCATTCGTTTATCTTCTTCTCGCATCTTCTTCCTCTGTCCGTCGCCCGAGCTTCAAGACGCCATTGATGCCCGAGCTCGAACCGCCGCCGTCGACCACTGAGTCCGAGACTTCACTGGCCGCTGCATCAACCTGATTTTGACCAGAGAACTCCGCCGCTGATCTCCACTGTTCCAGGTATGTCTTTCCTCCTCATTGTAGATCCACGTCCTCTAGGGTTCTTCCCTGTGCCTCCGCCATTAGAGATTTAACGAAAGCTTTGCCTTGTACCTCTTAAACGCTCGTTTCACAGAAATTTTTGACCTTTATATCTAGCTCTTAGATCTTTACCTTTGTTCCGCTAGTATATGCTTTAGATCTCGTCACCTACACTCATCCTGTAGATTCATCTGCTCCGCATAAGATCCCTGCAGTTCTTTCCCGTTCGTCCTTGTCTTTATTTTCCTTTTTCTTGCATGCTCATATCTGTTCTGCCTTTAGTTGTTTGCAGAAACTTGTTTCTTCTCCTTTGTAGATCTATTAGGTATACTCCGGTTTATACTGTCATGCCCTGTTCCATGATTTTTTTTAAAATTGAACGTGACGGTTTAGCTGTTCCTCTTTTGCTGTCATGAACCGGCAGTAACATGGCTCCTTGTTATTGCCGGGTCAACCATATCATTAGTCCCTTGTCTAAACCGTTGCGTAATCTTCGTAGATATCTTCCGGTTTATACTGTTGTACCCGCATAATCCGTTTTTGCACTTTATCTTTTCAGCACTCGCTCTTCTGCCATTATGACCAAACAATTTGTGTCTTGTGACTGGGTTCCTTCCATCATCATGGAAGACGACTTGATTAGAATTGCTGCCATTGGTGCCTTAGGCCCTCAATCTGTTTTGAAGTGGCGGGCTCCAGGAAACGAATGCCCTCCTACTCCCAGAGAAGGGGAGGTTATTGTTTTCTTTGATCACATAACTCGAGGCTTCACACCCCCCGGTTCAAAGTTTTTCCGGGATGTACTTGCCGCCTTTCAACTCCATCCTTAGGACATAGGTCCAAACTCTGTCTCCAATATTTGTGACTTCCAAGTGTTTTCAGAGGTGTATCTGCAAGAAGAACCGTCTGTTGATCTGTTCCGGGATTTCTTTGACCTGAACCGGCGTACGGAATTCACCAGCGGACCGCATCAGGAACTCGGCGGGGTTAGCATCCAGAAAAGGAGAGACGTAGTCTTCCCCTATGCCGCTCTCCACACACACCCAAGGGAGTGGAACAAATCTTGGTTTTACTGTGTTGACACTTCTCCCGAAGGGGAAAACCCACTGCCGGGCTATCGCGAGCACCGTCTTCCGGAGGATCACCCTCTGCCACAACGACTCAGCTCCACCGAACGGCCCCGGTTTGCGTCTCAGCTTTCCAGACTGAAAGCTTTTATGGCCAACGGTTCAATAGGAACCGATTTTATGCGTTGTTGGCTCTCTTGGAGTATTCTTCCCTTGAGTCGGCGATCGGAGTTGATGTGCCAGTATTCTGGTAAACCGGACGACCCTCAACGGTTTACCAAGGATAAACTTTCTGAATCGGAGGTTATTGAATCGGCTAAAAAGATGCTCAACGTCTCCTTAGCAGACTGCAGCAAAGTCGGATTAGCTCCGTATTACAAGAAGAACAAGCTGCCTGCGGTAAGCTTTGCTTTGTCATGTATTTGTAATCCGTTCTTTTAAACCGTTCTTTCAATTATCTTTTCTTCCTTCGAATAGGCTGAGGATCCTTTCTGGAAGAGAAAACCTCAGGAGAAACTCGGCAAACAAGCACGCCGGAAGACCTTTGCTAATAAGAAAAGAAAAGCAGCTGTTGACTCTAGTTCTCGCGCTGAGGATGACGATCCGGATTCCGAGGTATGAATTAATCCGGCTTTAATTTGCTTGCTTGTACTCATATCTGTATCTAATGATAACTTTCCACAGGAGTTGGCTGAAGGTGATAAATCGGCCGAAGTTGAGGTAACTATCCTTTCTTCCGATTCAGAACCGCTTCCACAAAAGAGTCGTCGGACAGTCCGGAAATATCAATTTTCTCATCCTTATGCTCAATTGGATCCTAATTTTCTTTTGAAGAAACAACAACATGAAGCTCTTCGCTGGACCACTCGCCATAGCGGCTTGGCAGTGGAGTCATCCGGAATTTCTCTCACTCTGGCTCGGAGGCGCCGCCCTGAGGTTATACTCTCTCCAACTCTCCTTCATCCCAAGGCCGGGCTTATCCCAAAACCTCTTAAACCGTCTGATCCTGATTATCAGGAGACTCCATTATCCTCCTCTGGTGAATCGACTGCTACGCAACTTCCCCCACTGAAAACTGTCCCAGGGTAAGTCTTTTTAACATCTCCGGTTTATGATTACCTTTTTGCTTCACAATGTTAACTCATTTTGCAAACTTTTTTCAGCAAGCCAAAGCCTAGCAAAAAACCAAAGGCCAATAAACCTACTGCGGAGACTACTGTTGATGATCCGGCGGTTGATCCGGCAACAACCGTCCCTCCAGAGGGCGAGCCTACAACTCCTCTTGAAAATCCTGCGCCTACGGATCATATCTCAGTGCCCGAGAACCCTACTGCTGATGATATCCACAATCCGCCAAGTCCTGCCCGGGCCAATTCTCCTCAAGTCAATCCGGCATCTCCTAGTCCGGTTCACAATACAGCTCCACCAACAGCACCTGCTTCTCCAGAAGTTGAAGTGACTGGCACTGCTTTCGTTGCTCCGGCTGAGCCCACTGTTTTGGCCAAACATACGGCTAAAGCGGAGAAGCTGCATAAAGAGAAAAGTAAATGGAGTACCGAGCTGTCCAATCTTGCTGATATGAGTGCCCAGGAGCTCTATTCCGGGTACTTGAACCAGCTCCACAGCAGCCGAGATTATGAAGCGGGATTGGTTAATCTGATGAAAGAAAAATATGAGGTAATCCTTTCCTTCTGACTTTGTGCTTTTGATATGCCTCTAACTATCTCATAGTAGCCCCCAAGTTCTGGTTTAGCTGCATGTTGAGGGTGAACCGGAACTTTATAACTTGAACAATTGATCTTACATTAGCCCCCAAGTATCAAGTAGATAACTTGGTTATGTATTTGATACTTGTAAGAATTTCTTCTGATACTTCAATGTTCCATTAGCCCCCAAGTGTCAAGTATACAACTTGTTTGTGTGCTTGAGACTTTTGTCTTTGAACTGGTGCTGTTTATTGTTTCAACTCTACATTAGCCCCCAAGTGTCAAGTATACAACTTGTTTGTGTGCTTGAGACTTGTCTGATTTTTGCTTCTTATCACTTGATTTTACTTGTAGGCTGACTTAAACCGGAATGCTGATGAGATCAATGAGCTTCGGAGCCGCCTTGCTGAAACAGAGTCTGCTGCTTCGAAAGCCAAGAAAGATCTTCAGGTGAGTTTAAAGACTGCTGAAGATCTGAAAAAATTCTTTGAAGAAGAGCGGTCCACTTTTGAGGTTCAGAAAAAAGAGCTGGAGAAAAGGGTTCAGGATGCTGAGGGGGCGCTTAATCCGGTTACTGAAGAGCTAACCGGCTTAAAGCGGCAAATTGAGTTAATGACTTCAGCAATCTTTGGTAAGTATAATCTGAACTCCTGCTTCATCCTTGCCAGCT
The DNA here is from genome assembly GCA_902687465.1 of Secale cereale. Taxonomy (NCBI): domain Eukaryota; kingdom Viridiplantae; phylum Streptophyta; class Magnoliopsida; order Poales; family Poaceae; genus Secale; species Secale cereale. Next base: position 222,119,388 of record LR738710.1, on the reverse strand, counting down.
TCCATCTGTGCCGGTTTAACTGTGATATTCATATGCAGGGCGCCGTGTCACCCATCTCGGGGATGACCTACGGAAGAAACTTAAGGCATGTTACACTTTGGTCGAGCAGCTGTATTCCGGCGCTCAGAGGATCATCAATGCAACATCTTTCGGTAAACCGGCCCCCACGACCATCCAAGGCACGTTGGAAAAGTTGTCTGTTCTACCAGTGCGTCTAGAAGAAGTTAAGAAATCTGCTGCTCGAGCCGGTGCCCTCATGGCACTTACCAGGGCTAAAGCCTGGGTCCCGGAACTTGATCCGGAAGAAGCTTTGACTGGATTTCCTGACACTAAAGAAGACGGATCCATTTTTACCGCGAATGACCTCCACGCCTTGACGAAGGAGATGCGTCCCCTCGCCAGCAAGCTTGCAGCTGAATCCGATTTATCCAGGTATCATCCGGGGTACGACTTGCAAAACGAGCGGGTGGAGCGGCCGGTTTATGACATCGTCAATTTAATCCCACCAGTTCGCCCTCATACCTTCGCTCCAGATATCGAACCTTCTGAACTTATCAGTGAAGAGATGTACTTCCGAGCCCTGACGAAGATTGACTGGTGTGTTCCGGACTTCCAACCGCTTCAAGAAGAAGAAGAAACTCCGGATCAAGTCGATGCCCAGCCGTCGCAGCAGGAGGGAGCATAGCTCATAACTTATTGTTGTAGTTGCAGCCCCGCTTTATCAAACAATCTTTTAAACCGTCAGGCTTGCTATGCCTTGTAATAGGATAGCTGAAACTTTATCCGCTTTGATCCGGATATTCTAACTTCTTGTTTTTGACGTTTGCCAATTTAAATTTCATCTGATGTCGCTTATCCTGCGTGTCATCTGTTCCTACATAAGTAACACTGAAAACATGTCCTAGCGGTTTACCACTGGACAGATTAAATTGTTCTCACGGTATATCAAACAAGTATATACTTATATCAAAAATAAATTTATACCTGAGATCAAGTATGCTCAATACTCTTAATCCGTTAGAATTTAAAATGTCTTGATGAAGATCTTCATGGATCCAATAACAAACCCGGGCTTGATAAAAGACACCGATTTATATCGTTCTGAAACTTTGTCCAGAAGTTTGTAGCTTGCTGCCTGATGGATGATCCGGGTTATAATGAACACTGGTTTATTTATGCTGGTATTCATGATCCAGACTTTTAACTTCATAGATATGTGGTCAACTTCTGTAGCTGTTCCACTTCGGTTTAAAGAGTCATAAAACATAAACACCAAAAGATGCGAATTTGCAAATAAAACCATGTAGTCGAGGCTTTTTAAGAGCTGCCAGGCTCAAAGCAAGGTTCAGCCAATCACTGAATGCGGGAATCCCGTCTGTCCAGAGGGCCGATGGATGTGGATTATCCATCTTTCCATATGAACCATAAGAAAAAATTTAGCCAATCACTGAATGCGGGTAAAACCGTCTGTCCAGAGGGTCGGTCGATGGATGCGGGTAAACCCGACTGTCCATAAGAAATGTAGCCAATCACTGAATGCAGGTAAACCCGACTGTCCAGAGGGCCGGTCGATGGATGCGGGTAAACCCAACTGTCCATAAGAATTTTAGCCAATCACTGAATGCGGGTAAACCCGACTATCCAGAGGGCCGGT
>LR738710.1:222096658-222117608 GCA_902687465.1 Secale cereale | reverse complement strand
AACCCGACTGTCCATAAGAATTATAGCCAATCACTGAATGCGGGTAAACCCGACTGTCCAGAGGGTCGGTCGATGGATGCGGGTAAACCCGTGTGTCCATAAGAATTTTAGCCAATCACTGAATGCGGGTAAACCCGACTGTCCAGAGGGCCGGTCGATGGATGCGGGTAAACCCGTCTGTCCATAAGAATTTTAGCCAATCACTGAATGCGGGTAAACCCGACTGTCCAGAGGGCCGGTCGATGGATGCGGGTAAACCCGACTGTCCATATAGTTTTCCATGGCTCCATGGAATCATGGGTAGATCTTGAAGCGTCCTCTCTTGAACCGGATGTGACCTCATGCTCTTCAGAGAGTTTTATTGTTTCTGTGTATATTCTGCAAAAAAATAGTTTTAAACCGGCCAATATGTTGAAATATAACATATGATAAGACATACATGGTTGTCCTCACAAGATATTTGTACTGGAAAAAAGGCTGAGCCCCTGGTTTACCGAGGGTGCCGGTTTATTCATTGATCATAATATATACATAGGATACAGTGGAGCTCATAGCTCAAGTATAGTATGGCCGTAAATGGGCGATGTTCCATGGCCTCTTCGTCTCCTCCTCTGATGTCCGTGAGTCCTTGTGTTCTCGAACGTCCAGACCGTTGTGCAGATTCTTGCTGACCAAAAAGGGCCCTTCCCAAGGCGGGGATAATTTGTGCATATCTGTTTGATCTTGGATGAGCCGGAGTACCAAGTCGCCCTCCTGGAACGTCCTTGTCTTGATCCGGCGGCTATGATATCTGCGCAAGTCTTGTTGATAAATTGCAGATCATGCCGCAGCTATATCACGCTCTTCATCCAGCCGGTCCAAACTATCTTGCCTTGCTTGCTCGTTGGCAGCTTCAACATAAGCCGTTACCCTTGGTGAATCATGACGGATATCACTTGGAAGGACCGCTTCAGCACCATACACCATGAAGAAAGGTGTATAACCTGTGGACCAGTTTGGTGTGGTGTTGATACTCCAAAGAACAGAAGGTAAATCCTCAACCCAGCATCCTGGGGTTCTCTGTAAAGGAGTCATAAGTCGGGGCTTGATACCTCGCAAAATCTCCTGATTCGCCCTTTCAGCCTGACCATTGGATTGGGGGTGGGCCACAGAAGATACATCCAAGCGAATATGTTCTCGTTGACAGAATTCTTCCATCTCACCCTGAGATAAATTGGTGCCATTGTCTGTGATGATGCTGTGCGGAAGCCAAACCGGAAAATTACCTTTTTGATGAATTTGACTGCCGTTGCCGCATCACACTTGCTTATAGGCTCTGCCTCAATCCACTTTGTAAACTTATCCACTGCTACTAGTAGATGAGTTTTCTAATCTTGGGATCGCTTGAAGGGTCCAACCATATCAAGCCCCCAAGTCGCAAACGGCCAAGTTATTGGTATCATCCGGAGCTCCTGCGCCGGAACCAGAGCACGTCTTGAAAATTTCTGTCAAGCATCACACTTCCGGACCAGCTCTGCCGCATCAGCATGAGAGGTTAACCAATAGAAAACATGCCGGAACGCTTTAGCCACCAATGATTTTGAACCGGCATGATGACCACAATCCCCTTCATGGATTTCGTGTAGAATCTCACAACCTTCCTCAGTTGATACACACCGCTGAAATACTCCAGAAGTACTGCGATGATGAAGCTCTCCGTTTGCAATTGTCATGGACTTAGAATGCCGGACTATCTGTCGTGCCTCGATCTCATCATCCAGTAGCTCTCCTCGGCTCAAATACGCCAAGTAAGGCTGCGTCCAATCCGGAATTATATGAAGTGCTGCAACTAACTGTGCCTCCGGATCAAGAACAGCTAGGTCTTCCTCTGATGGTACTTGAACCGAAGGACTGTGCAACTCATCCAAAAAGGTATTTGGCGGCACCGGTTTACGTTGGGAGCCCAGCCAGCTTAAAGCATCAGCCGCTTCGTTCCGTCGCCGGTCTATATGATCCACCTGATACCCCTTGAAATATCCTGCAACTGCTACAACTTCTCGTCTGTAAGCTGCCATGAGAGGATCTCGGGAATCCCACTTGCCTGAAACTTGCTGTGCCACCAGATCTGAGTCACCAAAGCACTTGACCCAGCTCAAATTCATCTCCTTTGCCATCCGCAAGCCATGAAGTAACGCTTCATATTCCGCTGCATTGTTAGTACAAGGAAACAACAAACGGAGGACGTAACAAAATTTATCACCTCGGGGGGAAGTTAAGACAACTCCAGCCCCCGAGCCTTCCAACTGTCTTGAACCGTCAAAGTGAATCGTCCAGTACGTAAGATCCGGCTTCTCCTCAGGGGTTTGCAACTCTGTCCAATCATTGATGAAATCCACCAATGCCTGAGATTTTATAGCGGTGCGTGGCACATACTTTAATTCATGTGGGCTGAGCTCAATGGCCCACTTCGCCACTCTACCTGTAGCTTCTCTGTTCTGGATTATATCCCCCAACGGTGCTGAACTAACCACAGTTATTGGATGACCTTGAAAATAGTGCTTCAGCTTCCGGTTTGCCATGAACACACCATATACCAGCTTCTGCCAATGTGGGTACCTTTGCTTGGACTCAATGAGTACTTCACTCACATAATAAACCGGGCGCTGAACCGGGTATTCCTTTCCTGCTTCCTTGCGCTCAACCACAATTGCAACGCTGACTGCCCGTGCATTAGCAGCGACGTATAACAGCAACGGCTCCTTATCAACAGGGGCAGCCAGGACCGGTGGCTTTGCTAGTTGCCGCTTCAGATCCTCAAACGCCGCATTGGCCTCATCGCTTTCTCTCCCAAACGGCTGATGAACCGGCTTAATGCTGTGATCCGGCCAGCGATACGCTGAACATCGTTGATGCAAACTGGCTTAGTCAAAGATGTAATGGCCTTGATCTTCTCCGGATTAGCTTCTATTCCTCTGTTTGAGACCAAGAATCCCAGTAGTTTACCTGCCGGAACACCAAAGGCACACTTCTCCGGATTAAGCATCATCTTGTAAGCCCGAAGATTGTTAAAAGTCTCCTTAAGATCCTCTATCATTGTCTCCTCTTTCCTTGACTTAACCACAATGTCACCCACATAGGCATGAACATTCCTCCCTATCTGTCCTTTAAGACAATTCTGAACGCAACGCTGATAAGTTGCTTGAGCACTCTTGAGCCCAAAAGGCATAGATACATAGCAAAAAGCACCAAAAGGGGTTATGAAAGCTGTCTTCTCTTGGTCTTTAACTGCCATCTTGATCTGGTGATATCCTGAATATGCATCTAAAAAGCTTAGCCGCTCGCATCCCGCTATGGCATCGATAATCTGATCAATGCGAGGGAGAGCAAAAGGATCAGTTGGGCAGGCTTTGTTGAGGTCTGTGTAGTCCACACACATTCTCCACTTCACATTCTTCTTTAACACCAGCACCGGATTGGCCAACCATTCTGGGTGAAAGACTTCCACTATGAACCCTGCGGCCAAAAGCCTGGCTACTTCTTCTCCAATTGCCTTGCGCCTCTCTTCGTTGAAGCGGTGCAAGTATTGTTTAACCGGTTTATATTTCGGATCAATGTTAAGGTTGTGCTCAGCGAGTTCCCTCGGTATACCTGGCATGTCAGAAGGTTTCCACGCAAAGATATCTCGGTTGTCACGGATGAACTCGATGAGCGCGCTTTCCTATTTGGGATCAAGGTTAGCGCTGATAGTGAACTGCTTGGACGAATCACTTGGCACAAAATCAACTTGCTTGGTCTCCTCCACCGATTTAAACTTCAACGCCGGATCATGCTCTGTAGTTGGCTTCTTCAGCGGAGTCATATCTGCCGGATCAACATTATCTTTATAAAACTTCAACTCTTCTGTGGCACATACTGCCTCCGCGTAGGCCGCATCCCCCTCTTCACACTCCACTGCTATTTTGCGACTTCCATGAACCGTGATCGTGCCCTTGTGACCCGGCATTTTGAGTTGCAGATAAACATAACATGGCCTAGCCATAAACTTGGCATAAACCGTCCTCCCAAACAGAGCGTGATAAGGGCTTTTAATCTTGACGACTTCGAAAGTTATCATCTCTGACCTGGAATCATGCTCATCTCCAAAGGTAACTTCTAAGTCAATCTTTCCAACCGGATAAGCCGACTTACCTGGGACCACCCCATGGAACACCGTGTTCGATTGTCTTAGCTTCTTGTCCGTCAGGCCCATACGACGGAAGGTCTCATAGTACAAGATGTTGATACTGCTACCGCCGTCCATGAGAACTTTAGTAAATTTATAACCTCCCACCTGGGGTGCCACCACCAAGGCCAAGTGGCCCGGATTATCTACCCGCCTTGGGTGATACTCCCTGCTCCATACAATGGGCTGCTCTGACCAGCGCAGGAATTGCGGTGTTGCCGGTTCAACCGCGTTAACTGCCCGCTTTAAAACCTTCTGATCTCGTTTACACAGGCTTGTGGTGAATACATGGTATTGTCCACTACTCAACTCCTTCGGATTACTCTGATATCCGGACTATGGTTGCTGTTGCTGACGCTGCTGATTACCTTGATTATTGTAATTACCTTGGCCCTGCTGTTGACTGCCCTGGTTATTGTAACCACCCTGATTACGCGGCTGATTGCCCTGGTTATTATAACTTCCTTGACCATTTTGAGTACCGGCCCGGTTTTGATAACCATTATTGTTGCCCCTTTATCCTGATCCGGAGATGTTCCCCTGATGACCCGGACCATAAAACCCTGGGCCTGAACCGCCATTTGGAGGCCTGTCATTAGGATTAAAGCGGCCCATCATTGCTTCCATAAGGGGCCTGCACTCTCTTATAGTGTGTTTTGCCGGTCGTTGTTTCGAGCCATGCTTCGGACAAGGCTGATCTAACTCTTGGTCCCAACTAATAGCCCCTCCGCCGGTTTGTGGAGGTGGGTTGCCCATACTACACTGAAAACCCCCTTGAACTTGGGTATTGGCCACGAAATCAGAGCCACCTTCTGCCTTTCGTTTGCCCAAGAAACTTGCAGTAGCCGGATTAACTTGCGCCGGTTTACCAGGTTTGTTAACCTTCCCTGCCTTGTCTCCTTCAGCTTCTGGATACTTGGTCTTATCAGAGTCCCCATATTTTACCAGAGCACTCATGAGAGTTCCCATACCATTGCAATCCCTTTTAAGACGTCCTAGCTTTAACTTTAAAGATTCAAACCGGCAATTGTTTTCCAAAGTCACTATCGCCGTACTAGGATTGATACTATTCGAAGAGTGCAAGATCTCTGATACTCGCCGCACCCAAGCACTTGTAGACTCCTGCTCTCCTTGCACGCAGGCTGCTAAGTCCACCACTGACATCGGCTGCTTGCATGTATCTTTGAAGTTTTTGATGAACTGACGACGCAACTCTCCCCATGATCCGATGGAATTAGGGGGTAAACCCTTTAACCAGGTCCGGGTTGTGCCCTCCAGCATCATGGTGAAATATTTTGCACAAGCTGCTTCATCCACGTCCAGCATCTCCATGGCCATCTCATAACTCTCCACCCAAGCTTCAGGAGGTAAATCCGCAGTGTAATTAGGTACCTTGCGAGGCCCTTTAAAATCTTTGGGCAACTTTACACTTCGTAAAGCGGGGATAAGACACTGTACTCCAAAGGAACTTGTCGGAACTCCTGTCTCTGCCGTGGCAGTTTGAACCGGCGTTGTCTGACGGACCTCCTCCCGGGCTACAGATCTAACCCGGTTTACATCCTAAGCTTGAGCATCCGCGCCTGCCGGATTATCCTGTCTGTGCCGATGTCGCCTGCGCTCACTGCTAGAAACTTCTGGCTCCTCCCAATGCCTAGTGTAACTCCGACTGGGACGTGGTGTTGAATGTAGCCTTTCCCTGCTATGAGAATATGCTTGCTGGTGTATTAACGCCGTATTAAGCAACTCCTTTGCCCGGTGTGCCTCCAACGCTGCCCGGGATGTCCCCTCCACGGGTAAAGCAGCCAAACGTGCAGCAGCAGCCACGATGTTATCCAAAGGATTTGAGTAATGACCTGGAGGGGTAGGAACGTGAGGTGCAGACGTGATCCGCCGATCTTGCTCCGCAGTGGGTTGCTGAACCGGCACTTCCCTGGCTGGAGGTGCCCTCCGGTTTAGAGCCGGATCGTTGCTGGCTCCAGCCCCGGGTGTCCTGAACAGATCCGTCGCTTCATAAACCGACGGTAGACTAGACTGGTACTTCCGGCCCCTTACCCCCTGCACAGAGGCCTGCTCCATCCTTAGATAAAAATCCTGATCATCCAGCTCCGCTTGCCTTATTTCTATCATTGCTTTCTCTTCTTTCAAATCCTCTTTCAATTGATCAATCCGGCCTTTCAACTGAAGAAGCTCTACATCATGCTGCGCCTTGTCTGCTGGAGCTATCGTTGCCACCACTTTAGCTGTGAACTCCTCGATCAAGGTGGATAGAACGTCGGCAGGTGAGAGGTCTGGGCCGCTCCCCCTACACCAGCTTCTGCTGTCGTCCCGTTCACCGTGGGCTGTGAACCGGCCATAAAGACAGCCACTCGGTTTGGCGGGTCAAAGGGGTCCGGAATACTGTTTCCATCGGACTCACCCTCAGACCGGCCGTCCTGCAACTGATACAAAGACTCAGTTTCTCCGGATGAAGATTCGTCGTCGGAGTAGACAACTGTTGCACCATCGGACTCCGATCCGTCCTCGATTTGGACCCCATGAATTGCTCCAACGAACACGCGCTTCATGGCGGGCTGAATCCGGGCCGATCTTGCACGCTGAGCCGGCTCGATGATGTTGGGGAAGATGTCCGGCTCAGGTCCCGGTTCACCGATCTTGCCGATGAAGACGTGGATGCCGCCGAAGGGAACCCGGTACCCGTATTCGATTGATTCGGCCTCCGGCCCCCAGCCTGCGTCGTCGATGTAGATCCGGCCGCGGCGACTCTTGGTCATCCGGCCGACCGCGTAAAACTTGAGCCCTTCAAAGCTGCCCTTCAAGAACTCGAAACCATCGTGCGGAGGCCCCACGGTGGGCGCCAACTGTCGTGGAGTTAGCACGGCAGATGTCCGGTTTAACGGACTTGATGATGGAACCATCGCACGGGTTAGCTTGAAGGGGTTCATAGCACACAAAGGACACAGAGAGTTTATACTAGTTCGGCCCCTTCGATGAAGGTAAAAGCCTACGTCTAGTTGGTTTGGTATTGCTTGGGCGTCGGTTTACAGGGAGCGGATCGCTTGCCTGTAGTCTCGACGGGTTGATTCTTGCTTGTCCCCGAACCGTCGCCGGGTCGTCCCTTTATATAGAGAGGCGACGCCCAGCCCGGTTTACAGAGTCCTGAGGCCGGCTCATACTTGTGTCCGCCTCGGTCTCTGTTCTTTCTTCCTTATTCCTCAAGTTACATCATCAGGCGGTTTACAAATCGTAACTCTATACATGGGCCCTAAGATCTCACGGGCCGTAGCTTATTACTAAATATTACAACATATTATAGTAATCCGGTTTATACTAGACGGTTCATACCTGCTAGTAATATCCCTGACAACTCCCGTGAGAGAATGTACTTGAGTCCTTATTGGCGAATGCCTAGATATATACTTAATCCTTTTTCCCTCCAGGGTGGTGAGCAATATTGACTTACTGGCACAGTCAATGTTACCTCCATACTTCGATAGCCAATCCATACCTAATATCACATCCAATCCTTGTGATTCCAGGACTATTAGGTCACAGGGGAAAGTATGGCGTCCTATGATCAATGGCGTCTGAAAACATTCTTGGTGTGCCATATAGTCTGCTCCAGGTGAACTTACTAACATGGGGGTCTTAAGAACTCGGGTGGACATCCTATGTCTATTTACGAATCCCCTTGAAATATATGAATGTGATGCACCAGTATCGAAAAGAACTATTGCGGTAAATGTCTTAACCAAGAACTTACCGACAACAGCATCTGGTTGCTCTTCTACCTCCTCCGCAGTCACGTGGTTCACTTGTCCTTTGTTGAACGGGTTGGGCTTCTTTGCGGCGCTTCCATTGCCGTTCCCATTCTTAACTTCTGGGCATTCATTGGCATAATGTCCATTCTTCCCGCACTTGTAACAAGTGACGTGGCTGAAATCCCTCTTGGTGGGTGTGGACGGTGTAGGGCGGCTCTGGTTACCATTTGCTCCATTTCCATTTCCATTTCCATTCTTGGGGCCATTGTGATTGTGCGAGCTACCTCCTCCATGGGTATGTTGGAACTGTCCTACCGTTTTAGGGGTAAAACGGGGCTTCTGCTGAGCTCCAGAGTTATACTTTCCTTGTCCATACTTCCTTTTGCGATTTTCAATCTGTTGGTGCTTCCTTTCATTCATTAGGGCACGGTCAACCAGCTCCTGGTAGTTATTGAAAGTTACCACCATCAACTGTACACTCATCTCATCATTCAGCCCTTCCATGAATCTCTCCTGCTTAGTGGCATCTGTGGCCACATCATCTAGGGCATAACGAGATAGGGTACTAAACTCATCCACGTACTGAGCCACAGTACGGTTGCCTTGGCGCAAATTGCGAAACTCCTGCTTCTTCATACTCATAGCTCCAGTTGAGACATGGGCGGTACGAAAAGCTTGCTGGAACTGATCCCAAGCCACATTGGCTATGGGGTAAGTGGCTGTGTAATTCTCCCACCATGCTGTGGCTGGTCCAGACAATTGGTGTGCGGCAAATCGCACCTTCTCAGTGTCCGAGCAATTGGCGATGGTCAAATCCCTTCCAATCTTGCGTAGCCAGTCATCAGCCACTATTGGTTCGATGCTGTTAGCAAGCACGGGTGGTTGCAACCTTAAGAAACGTGTCAGGTTGTCCACGGGGTGGTGGTGGTGGAGGGTTGTTGTTGTTGTTGTTCTGGTTGTTCTAAGTGTTCTGGACAAGAAGTTCCATCAGGGTGTTCTGATGTTGGATCAACTGGGTGAGCTCAGGGGGAAACTCAAATCCGGGCTCACGTCTTGGAGGCATCTGATGGGTATAGAGGGAAGAGATTAGAATAGAAAAGAGGTCTAAGGGAAAATCACTACCCATATGCACATGAGACAAACACAATCATATCACACCAATCAATTTCAAGCAAGATCTTACAAATCTAACTAACGTTACAAAAGTGTTCTAAAACTAATATATGGGGGTAAACTACTAGTCACAGGGTGGTCATCTAAAAATATTCATCGGCAGAGGATTCCATGATATCTGCTCCAGCTTCATCTTCATAGTCTTCGTCCTTTCTATCTTCAGGTTCTGAATCCGTGTCGTCAATAATGATGTAGTCTTCCGGTGGAATCTCCTTGGATTCTTCTTCCTCGTCTTCTTCTCCCATGAGTATCCCTAACTTCCGTCTCAAATCATCATTCTTCTACACAAGTATTAGCATCTCCTCCTCGTATCCGTCGCGTGTAGACTTGAGTTCTTCCTCTAGCTCCAAATTCCTATTTAGGGCTTTCTTCAATTCTATCATCCCTGCACACATCTGGTGCTCCTGGCGACGAATGTGATGGTTCAACTCCTGGATGAATGCTGCAATGGACCTATCCTTCCGGGTGCTGATCATATCCCAGTTCTCATCTCGGCGTCCACAAATCTGGTAGATGGTGTCCTTTAGCTCCTGCTTGTAGACTTCTCCGATCCTTCCCATAGCAATGTGGGCTGCCATGCTCCTTCCTAGGCTCCATGTAGGCGCATTAAAAGAAAATGCAATGAGTGCGGTGACGGGCTCGAACGTCCTTCCTGGAACTTGGGCTTGAATCAACCAACGCTCCTCTTTACGTAGAGTGGCATTGAAGGTTCCGGTGAAACTTGGTAGTCCAATGTTTAGATATCTGGTGTCTTCCTTTAGGTGTCGTCCAAATGGTGTATCATCATCCGGTTGCATGAACTTGTTCTTTGCATCCACCATCCTAAAAGAGTAGAAAAGATGAGGAGTCAGAAAAGAGAAGAGTGAGTAGTGTTTTAGGGCGTTAGCTTAGTGGTCGTGTCCTACAGTCAGCGTGTGCTCTGATACCATCTTGTAGCGACCAGACCTCAAACAGTCTGATCTCTGTGCATCAGTATCATCCATGGATCAGTAATGCTGACACGCACAGTACTTGAAGGATTTATAACAGAGTAGCAATCACACACTTATTACATTGATAGTTCCAACGATGAACTTATTACAATAAGAGTGGCTTAAGGCTATCTAACATGATAACAGCGGAAGGCTTGGAAGATAAGTGGGTCCGTCAACTCCAACGGCATCACTGAGTATAGAACCACGACCTAAAAGGCACCTTACTCATCGTTTGAAAAGTCTGCAACATGAAATGTTGCAGCCCGAAAACGGGTCAGCACACGGAATATGCTGGCAAACTAACACAAGAGAATACAATGAAAGTAAAACTATACTATATGCAATATGGCTGGTGGAAAGCTCTATGGTTAAGTTTTTGCGTAAAGCCAATTTTTCCCTACTTCAAAGGAATATTTTTTTATTAACTATCATGGTAGTTGAAACATCGTTGAGAAGATAGACATCCTCTCAACCCCAATTAAAAATTCATCATTAAACCCAACAATATTAAATTAGAGTAACATGATGAGATTCACATGATAATCCAAGTACTAGATACTCAAGACGTCCATAACCGGGGACACGGCTAATCATGATCAGTTTGTACACTCTGCAGAGGTTTGTTTACTTTTCCCACAAGACTCGATCGCCTCCGTTTGGTTTCTCGCACTGCATGGTGTTTGAGAAACGGATGACCGAGACACAGTCTTTCCGAAGAGGTCCCATAACTAGATAGATAGGCCGGTACACCTACAAACCCTCTACATCAGCTAGCCCATCATGGAAAGGTTTCCCACAACTTACTCAACTATGCCAGAGCCCATATTGGCATGTGGCTGCACACGAAAGTTTCTAGTATGAAAAATCTCATGATCCCTTTGAGCCTGGGTGGCGGTCCAAAAGAAAAACAGGCAATCACTGGAATACCCAGATGCCTCAGTCCACCCAGATGTGTGTTAAAGTTGCCACCTTAAGTTGAACCATTAATTAACAAACTCACATCTATCATGGATACACTCACCCAATCCACGTCTACGAGCATAGCATGTCCTAACAGCAAACGTAGAAGTAACTCCTAAAGGTTTGAATGTAATGCAGGTACTAGGTTCTACCTTAATCTACTTCCCAATCCCACAAGTTAATTGATCCTTCTCATGCAATGTGTGAGGGTTGTACTAATGCAATGAAAACTGGGTAATTGGAAAGTATGATCAAAGTGTTACTTGCCTTGCTGATGATCCGCAAGACCTAGAGACTCAAAGTAGCAAGCGGCGCACTCCGGGTACTCTATCGCAAATCAAACAAGCACACAATAAGTACTCAACTAATGCACGGGTAAAACTCAAATAAGAGATCTAACCAGAAAGTGCAACTTAAGAACTCCGGTTTGCAAAAAGAATCAACTCGAAAGAAGCAACGAAACTCAAACTGCAAAAGAAACGAGCTCCGGTTTGCTAATTGGCCTGAAGTCAAATTTTACATTAGACAAAACCTTGTTCAAGTTGGTTAAACGTAAAGAGGGCATCGAGACAAAGATCTGGGATTTTGAATCACCTGATTCCGACTCTCGAGCGAAAAGAAAAACGAAAAACAAGATCAGTGCAGAAATCGCGATCGGAATAATCGCGGATAAATACCCCGAAAAAGAAAAACGGACGAACAGGCTAACGAACGAACGTTCGCTGTCTGCGGCTAACAGACGAAAACCGCTCGTTAAAACGAACGTACGGACGAACGTCCGCTAAATAACTAAACCGACGAAAAACCGAATAGATCTAATCTAAAAAAACAGATCTACCGTTTTACTAAACCGATCGGTTCTTAAAAAAAACCTTAACTACCTCACGACGAACTCCGGCGGGATCCGGCGCTCTGGCGATGGTGGTGGTCTAGCGGGCGAGGCGGGCGGCATGCGGCGGCGGTGAGGCGGCGACGGCGGCAGCTGGCGGCGGGGCGGCGGCGGCGACAGCAGGCGGCGGGGCGGCGGCGCTAGGCGGCGGCGACGGGGCGGCGACGGCGCTAGGGTTCGTGGGCGGCTGGGACGATACGGGGCTGGCGGGCGACTTGGGCCGGCTCGGGCGACTTATAAAGCCTAGAGACATGGGGCTCTACGGCTCCAAGTCGGTTTCCCCTTTTTTTTAAATAGAGTCCTGGCGCAGAAAAACTAACGAAAGAAATACTAAACGGACTCCAAAAATCCCGAAATAAATTGTCACCGTCCTCTAATAATATTTAGGAGAAATTGAACATTTTTCCCGGACCTAAATGCAATTTTGAAAACGCGCATTTTTCCTATGCAAATAAAATCGCAAAAAAATCCAGAAAAAATACCAAAAGTGATTTTAACATTTTTCCTCCAATATTTCTGTTATTTTGGAGAAGTCATATTATCTCTGCTCATATTTTGTATTTATAAATATTTTTAGGAGAGAAAAATAATTAGAATCACACTGTCCTCGTACCGGTATTCGAGCGATCTCAAATACGAAAACGGTAAAATTCCAAACTCTCTCCGCAGATCCTTGAGTTGCTTAGAATTTCGAGGAATGCCAAAAAAAAATGCAAAAAGCATGCAATGCAATATGATCTATGTATAACATTCCAAATTGAAAATTTGGGATGTTACAGTTCCGGAGCTCCGTCGGAGGGGGGATCTTCCACGGAGTGCTTTTACATCAACACCATCGCCTCACCATGAGTTGTGAGTAGTTTACCACAGACCTTCGGGTCCATAGTTAGTACCTAGATGGCTTCTTCTCTCTTTTTGGATCTCAATACAAAGTTCTCCGCGGTCTTCGAGGAGATCTATTCGATGTAATCTTTTTGCGGTGTGTTTGTCGAGATCCGATAAATTGTGGGTTTATGATCAAGATTATCTATAAGAAATATTTGGTTCTTTTCTGAATTCTTTTATGTATGATTATAATATCCTTGCAAGTCTCTTCGAATTATCGGTTTGGTTTGGCCTACTAGATCTATAGTTCTTGCAATGGGAGAAGTGCTTGGCTTTGGGTTCAATCTTGCGGTGTCCTTTCCCAGTGACAGCAGGGGCAGCAAGGCACGTATTGTATTGTTGCCATCGAGGATAATAAGATGGGGTTTATATCATATTGCTTGAGTTTATCCCTCTACATCATTTTATCTTGCTTAAAGCATTACTCTGTTCTTATGAACTTCATACTCTAGATGCATGCTGGATAGCGGTCGATGTGTGGAGTAATAGTAGTAGATGCAGAATCGTTTCGGTCTACTTGTCACAGACGTGATGCCTATATATAATGATCATGCCTAGATATTCTCATAATTATTCGCTTTTTTATCAATTGCTCGACAGTAATCCGTTCACCCACCGTAGAATTCTGCTATCATGAGAGAAGCCACTAGTGAAGCCTATGTCCCCTCGGTCTATTCTCAACATATCAATCTCAAATCTACTTTACATTGTTGTTTTTACTTTCTGTTCTTATATCCAAAATTACCAAAAATATCAAACTATACTATCTATCAGATCTCACTTTCGTAAGTGATTGTAAAGGGATTGACAACCCCTTATCGCGTTGGCTGCGAAGTTCTTATTTTTTTGTGCAGGTGCGAGGGACTCACGCATGGTCTCGTACTGGATTGATACCTTGGTTCTCAAAAACTAAGGGAAATACTTACGCTACTGTGTTGCATCACCCTTTCCTCTTCGAGGGAATACAACGCAAGCTCGAGAAGTAGCAAGCATCAGTTGCAAGATATGTGCGACAAATATAACCTTGGAAAGTTAGAGCAAGCACCTTGATGGGTGAATAAGATAGGGTATTTTCCTCTGACTCCTCCACTAGGGAGCTACATTGACTTAGGTCTCCCTCTAGCTCAGAATCATTGTTAGGATCATATTATGAGCATGAATCTGTAGGTGGAGAGCGTTTTCAGTCCCTTAATGCCAAGTTTGATAGCCATGGCATTGTTCTGGTTTATTCTTTTCATGCACGCAAGCTCATAATCATTATGATGTTGTTCAGAATCTGAGATTCATGAAAACATAAAAAGTAGTCAGATTATCTATGGAATGCATTGCGGATTCAACTCGAAGAGTGTCTCCTTTTAAACCTCTGCATACGCAAAGTTCACCCCCAACCGTGCTGACCAGACCACACACAGAAATACAAACCCCTTATGTCTCTATAACAGGCAGACACACATTTCTAAACTGAAGTAGGACATTAGAATCATATGAAATTCGTATTTCAACAAATAAACTAAAGAATTATGAGTGTCATAATGTTTAGCTTCAAGGGTGGAGTGTTAGTAGTGCGACACAAAGCAAGTAGGCAGATTGTATTCCTTGTAAAAGATCGAAGCCAGTGTATAAGCTGGAAATGACACTTTCTTTCTATACAATGCAGTGTTCGTTGCCCACACATGATGGAAGAGATCACATAGAGAAATACTATCCAGTCATGTCTACGGTTGCAGTATCTAGAAACAGGGTGGTCCACCCTAAAAGAATATTGACAACAAATATGACAAGGCAAGCATAGATGTAGTGAATCAATCATTTGCTTGTGAGATTACTAGGACAAGTATGCAGAATTGTAACTGCAGTAAGAGACCGTCCAAAATCTGAATCAAGAAGTTTGTCTAGCACTTATTGTTTACAACTAATCGACGTGAATAATTGGATATTATATCTAATGAGTAAGAAAGACAAGTAAAATTGTCAACAAACCTGGCTTGCAGTAGTAATCTGGGTGAATGTCACTACGACCAATAATCCAAAATGACTAGTGTCTCTTCCTAGGGCCGGAATTTTGAAAACCCTGTGAACTTTACAGGTACGAAAGATTACCGAAATACATCTGAACCACTAAGTGTAGGTAGCACTGAGCACACAACAAACCCCAATGACAGTCCTGCCTAATGAGTAATGAATCAGTTAGAAAATGGGTGATGAGGAGTGGCTGCTGAGTGTTGAGGACTTATCTTGGGATAAATCAGGTTGGCTTAGTGGATGTTGCACGCCTGAGCCCTGAACGGACTGGGAAGGTAGGCACGGCGGCACGCCCGGCCAGCGTTAACGCTGTTGGGCGAGCGGCTCCTAACCTCCTGTTAGTCCGGTGTCTCCTCCTAGCGTCATGCGGTCCGCGGACGGCAAGTCGCCGGCGAGGCAGGCGGCTGGGGGCGAGTAGAGATCGGAAGCGCATAGCAGAACAGAGGGGAATCAGGGCCTGGGACGACCCAAAATCCCAGGGTGGGCCGACCCACCGTGGGCACCCTGTAGAGATACACACCCGAGCGGCGAACATGCATTAGGAACATTTAGCTGACCAATTAAACAAATCTGTTTTAATAATATCATATTCGTATTTCAACAACTAAGCTTGTTTAGCTTGATGGGTCGAGCAGTGCTATTATGACACGAAGCACGTATTCTGATCTTATAGTGATCATAAAAGGGGGAAACAGGAGAAATGGTATTTAGCAGCCATTGTTTGCTTCGAACTAAGAACTAAATTCTAAGAGCTGAAAAGAAAGTAGAGTAACCAAGTTAAGATCTATTTTCTGGTTGAGATCAAAAAGTTGAGGAGATATGAAGTACCACCTCTCTTGCGGTGCCGTGTAGGCATCGGGGGTGCGATTGCTATCGGTGGCATTGAAGCAGATCTGTGACGGTAGACGGGTGCATTGGGGGATAAGTCCCGTTGCGGTGGAAGAGAAGGTCGTGTGAGCGGCCCCGGCAAAGAGGACGATGGCGCCGATGAAGCGAGGACGTGATGCAAGGCTCTTGGTCCGTCACCGTGGATGAGAAACGTCCATCTCTAGCAGTGGACGACGCGGTCTTGCTAGGCGCTCCGGCATGGTGGAGGATGGCAGCGATGGATGTGGTGGAGGATGGCAACGATGGATGTGGTGGAGGACAGCGGTGATGGATGGGGTGACGGACGAAGGCTGGTGTGGGGATGGTGTTCTAGGGCGGACGATGTATGAATGGGAAAATGGAGGGATAGGTACGGGGAACCATGTTTTGGGACGCGCCTGTCTGAAATATGGGAAAGTTACAAACTTAGCCCCCGTTTAAAATTTGGACGTCTCGTCGGTTGGGGATAAGACGGTAATCTCCTATCTCGCCAATATTTGCCCACGGCGATTTCGGGCGAGGAGAGGGTGGTTGGCGCCCATGTTTGGTGCCCACGGTGTATGAACGGGGCTGACAGGTATGTCGGTTGTGTCACGTCTGAGTGAAGTTACAAACCTACCCATATTGAAAATATTTGCCTACATCAATTTTGGCCGAGTCAAGTTTGTTTTGCCGCCCACCATGTATGAATGGGGAAAGGAAGGGAGAAACAAAGGTCTTTCGAACGAGCTTGAAGGAATTGTGTTTTGCCGCCCATGTTTGGCGTCAACCGTGTCAGAATGGGCTCAGAGGCGGTCGTGTCATGTCTAATTGAAGTTACTATCCTACCCCTATTTAGAGCAGTGGAAATCGGGCCGTTGGATTGTCCGTGTAATGGGTAGACAGTAATTTCCATCTCCCAAACACTTGGCTTCGGGCAGCTGACGTGGGAGTGGACATTTTGCCGCTTCTTTCGAATTTCGGGACAATAAGCATCCACGTTTACCCTGACAACTAAATTTGAATCCATTTTGTATTCCTATACGAATCTTTATAAATCATTCTATGTGTTTTTATATATCTTCAAAAGGACGACAAAGATGTATTCCACTGTCATATATGAATATAGTTTATAAATGCCGATAGTCAAATTCAGAAGTTAGAATCCAGTTTAAGGTGAATTCGAATATTTGCAACACTTCATGTCCAACTCAAATGTCACACGCAGCATAATGTGTACTCCCATTTAGATATGTACACAAGCGATGTATCAAGATTCAAATACCGAGTCAATCAACCAAGAATGTACATAACTAATAGACATATAAACACTTATAGAGTATATGGATCAATAATATCAACTAACATACATAAGCCAGGCCGCTGTACTTTTCTTTGCTACAACAATATCCTTTTTTAGCCAAGCTACTACAGCATCTTGGCCCTTTTCGATGCGTGCCACTTATGGTCCATTTATACTACTATTATTGTTGAATGCAGATTCAGCCCGATTGGCATATTTGTAGGTCTAGCACAACAATCAAAATGAAATGTCTCCGAGTCTTATCAATTAATACAGACTAATGCTCAAATAAATTTACAAACCAAAACACAAAAAACAAAAACAATTATTACATGATCTCTAAAACAAATGGTTTGATTGATTACATGAACAAACAACACAAATGTTATTCAACGATGGAAAGAACATTTCATCTATGATTTACCAAGTGGGAATTTAATTTCCTTTTTTCCTTCAGTACCTTAACAATGTGGTCAGTCTCAGCTTGCTTTGTTTTGATATCCACCAAATATTTAGTGGTTGTCTTGAGTACTGCTCCTGATTGTGCTGTTTGCTTCCTCAACATGTCAACTTCATATCTAAGTGCAGAAGTAGAATCTCTTTCTACCACTAGTTTAGCCTCTAGAGCATCAGCAGTTGGCAATTCATAATGCACGATTGGGCCGGTGCCCCTGCTGTGGGATGATACAACATCCATGGGGACCTCGCTCCTTGATCTTGGGCTAACCCATTTTGCCACTAAAGTTCCGATTGGATTCAGAAAAGTTGAAGTTAGCAAAACATCTCAACTAGGAGTTATAACAGCAAACCAGTTAAACAAACAAGGAATTAAAGAGTTTCAATTCGATGCTGAAAAGTAGTTATTAACATCATTGTAACCCGTTGTTGCAACAGCAAAGCAGTTAAACAAACAAGTAGCTATTTAAGTTCAGGCAAATAGGTAATTCTTAACAGTAAGTATCAAACACATAGATAGGCGTAGTCTATAATAGGATTAACAGGCTATGTCATTATGTAATCAGTAGCAAACTAAATTAAGCCAAGCAACATAATTGAACAATTTTGCAATAAGTGGCTAACTAAAATTCCGAGAAGCAGGTAACTGAACTTATGCTAGTTCTTTGTACAGGCACACTACAACTTCTTTTTCGCTTACAAGGTTGTACGAAGGAGTCCATGGCATCAATTGCTTGGATACGCAGTCCCAATACTTCTTTCTTCCCATACTGCATTGGTAAGTCGAATGGTTAATCTCGTAAGATGGTGCGTCCTTGATATGTTATAAGAGGATGTGTAGTCAGACAAGTTGTAGCCACACACATCACACTGGCTTTTACTGTATATTTCATGTGATTACTTTTGTCATATCGGGATCTAAGCAATCTACAATAGGATGAAAAGAATGGCACCCTTCACATTATTGGTGAACTCAGTTCATAGAAACAAGCAATTCAACCATTCTGTGGGTAAATCAAAAGCGCCAGTGGAATATTTTTCACTACCCCTATCATACACGCAAAAAGGGGCAACGCCACCATAGGGCTGGTATGGGCGGCCGCCTCGGGTGGCTCGAAAGTGTGCACCTAGTTTGAGTCGTCCAGGTTGGCCCAGGCTAGTTTTGTTCGTCCCAACGCACAATCAAGCAATGTAAAAAATGAAGAAAAATGTTTCACTTTGGATCGGCCAATATCATAAGTGCAAGGCAGGCCCTACAGCAGGCTCGCGGCCCAAACGAGCGCCTCCCATATCGATCGACAGCAGGAAAAATCCCAATTCATCCGCTCCAGCCTCTAGTCTGGTTCGCTCCTAACCTAGCCGCCGCTGGACAGACCGACACATCACTTCCTCGAGCCCTCGTTGGAGGGTGGTCGCCGGTCTTCAAGCGGACGGAAGGACAAGAACATGAAGATCCAACCCTGGGTGTAGCCTGTGTGGGAGGCAGCGGCGGCAGCACGGACATGGCATCGAGCTTGCGCAAACGGACAGTCGCAGCTTGCAAGAGTAGCATGCACAACGAGCAGGTACATCACATCCCTGATTATATCTAATTCAACTCTTCAATTTCTGGCCAATAGTTAAACCCGACGGTGTTGTAAAACTGCTTGTATGTAGGGAATCTATGAGAAAATGAAACCAATTTCTACTTATTTTATAACTCCCCGAATCAATACTGAACTGACTGAATGTGATGAATCTAATCAAGTTTCCGGTGCAAACATCCAAGCTCATGTTGTTCTTGAGCCTGAAGTATCTAATGAACAGATTGGTAATGAATGATTTGATACAAACATTTTACATGCTCCTGGTGATGAACATATAGTGTCTAATGAGGCATCTAATGCAAGCATTTTGCAAGCTCCCATTGAAGGATTTAGTGTCTAATGATGATCTACTATGTTGAGAGGGACATAGAGATTTGCAGGCATTGATGAAAAGCAAATTATAGTGCATTTTCATGACTTGAGGAAACGTCAAGGCCATCTACCAGGAAGTCCCCGTATCATGACAATGTAGCATAAATACTTTTCTAATCTGTTGTTTGAAACTATTGGCATACTTGTGCAGGATTGATATATTGATATGCAGTTTGCACACTGGTTATAGGTGCAATTACACTTCGATATTTTCAGCCAGATAACGAATAATTCAAGCAGGTACAGACCATGTTTGTAGTCCTTGTACACCATGTTGCATTTTGTGTTTTTTGGTGCTTGCATCATTTAGTGTTTATAATCTGAACTACTTTGGATCATTAGCTGGTTTTCAAAGTGCATGTAGCTTCACATTTCCCAATTTATGTTAATTTCCAGAGTGCAAGTGCCTTCGTATTTTTAAGTTAAATGTTCGCCACTGGTAACTTGAATTCGTGGATCCGCCACTGCACACAAATCATACACGAATGCTAGTACGAATTAAATGAAATGCAGGTACTTACGCTAGCTCGTTGTATAGGCTCACTTCAGCTCTGCTTACGCTTGGGATGTTCCATGTACAAGTCCATGTTACCACTTTCTTGGATGTGTAGGCCTTGTGCTCCTTGCATCCCCCTCTGCATTTTTGACACGGCGAATGGCTCATCAAATAAGAGGAATCGACCTTGTTGTTGTGCCGGAGGACATATACTTACAAGGTTATACGGGTGTGCAGGATGTGTACCAGATCCCGTAGCGCTGTCATGCTTCGCTAAAAATGGATTTGCTTGTTTCAGATGATATATCCACAAGAAATAAGAGTTAAAGTCAGAGTTGGATAGGCGTGTAAGCTAAGAGAGTAGTGAAAGGATATCCAAACATCGTCAGAACAGTGCACAAGGGAGTGATGTGTGGATACCTAGTTCGGGTCGGCGTTTGGGCATGCTCACCTAGCTAGAGTGCGGGTCACTTTAGAGCCGTTGAGGGTGATGCGCTGGCGTTGGCTGGCGGCGCATGGATGCAGATCTTGAGTGGCAGCAGAGCGCTACGATGCGGTGGACGAGACCGTTGGTGAAGCCCCAGCGGCCTCGGGGGGCGGAGGTGCGACGATGTGCTCGGTGAAGTAGCCCCTGTGAGCTGGGATACGGCATCGGTGAAGCACACCTGATGTGGTGGAAGTCGGTGTCTATGAGGCACGTCGGTTGCGGTGGCCGACGTTGTCGGTGGACCACCCGGTGCAGTGTACAAGGGCATAGATGAGGTAGCTCCGGTGCGGTGGTGAAGCATGACCGTCATCTTCATCGTCGTAGTCCGGCACAGAGATGGGGTAAGAGACGAGACGAGGGGCGATTAGAACTGTGCTTGGGTTGGCAGCGAATTAGGGATTTGAGCAATCTGGGCGCGGAAGGGGACGGTGGAGAAGGGAGATTTTGCAGGGCTGGAATTGGGGCCGCCAGATATTTCAATCCGAAATGTGGAAGCATGAACTTATTTTGTCGTCATCCTTTTGGGGGGGGGGGGGGGGGGG
>LR738710.1:222020302-222095779 GCA_902687465.1 Secale cereale | reverse complement strand
ATGTATCGGTCAATCTTCCTCTCCTAACCACCTTAGGAAGCTATCGGTTTCTAACACACATCAATTATTTCTCTCCATGTTTCGATCTCTAAATCTCTCAACTACACTACCCCCTTTTTCCACTCTGTTACGAAATGTATATACCTCACACACCCGCCATTGCACCCCATGCCGAGCTCTCTCTCTCTCTCCCTCTCCCTCTCACCCTCTCGCGCTAAATACATGCATTGCCTATCTATCCCCCCAACCTCTCGTGCGCAAGCACGCACGTTTTCTATCTAGGTCACTCCCCCGAGACTGTCTTACTCTTTCTTCCGCACGGCGGGCCACACTCGCTCAATTTCACTCTCTTCATCCGAGTCTCGTTTAACCTTGTTTTCTTTCACACACAAATGATATATCTCCCTGTTCGGGCCTCGATCGGCACACTCTATACTCTCTCACTCAGATTGTCTATCTAGGTCAGTCCATCGAAGCTGCACCCACAATTTCGACCTCATGGCGAGCCATGCTCTCTCTCTCTCTCTCTCTCTCTCTCTCTCTCTCTCTCTCTCTCTCCCTCTCTCTCTTTGTATGTCTCGATTGACCTCACTCTTTCTTGGATAAAAACGATATATCACCATGTTTGAGCCCAATTCGACTTATTCACATTGTATACTCTCTCACACACATTGTCTATCTAGGGCACTCTCTCCAACCCGTCTCACTCTTTCGATTGCAGGACGACCCTGTGTGATCAATTGACCTTGCTTCCTCCCACGCACATAATATATCTACACGTCTATGACTGGATGATCTCTCAAACTCTATCTTACAGCCCTCACCCTTGCCAAAAGCTCAATCAGACATTATCTCTCCAGAGCATATATATTTGTTCAATGAATGTCGGACCACACTCACTTTGTCTCTTTATCTATATGTCTCTCGATTGACCTCGCTTTCTCACGCCATATCTTCCACACATTGAAGCTACCTCTCCATCCCTCGCAAAGCCGGAGCTATTTACATTGCGAGGGGCACTCCAACCTTGGATTAATTTGTGTAGGCATTTATTCCGGTCGGTTTAGATTATATTTTCGTAGCATTCGGACCACAACTACACGAAACATCATTGCAACCCCCGCAACTCCCCTAGTTGATTTCCCTATGGCTCGGTCATCGCTCTCTCGCACGTGGTTTCTCGCCTTCAACATCGCACCATGGTATTATTGCAAAAACTCCGTTGTTCTCTTTAATTATTATAAATAAGCTACAAAACTACACACCGATAGTCCACTTGGAATGGATCAAATTTCGACCCACAAATTAAAGTGCTACAAACTACACACCGAGGGGCCCACATGTCATGAAACAAATTGGGACCCATATACAAAATAAAAAAATAAAGAACGAGGATCGAACGTGCGACCAAGGCCTTCAAGCCGCACATCAATAGGCAACATACGTAGAACAACAATGTTTGTTGTACCTCCGTTTGTTCACATAATGTTTTTATATTACCACAACCTATTTAATTGATAACATGTAATATTATTTTTAGTACTATTCGCCTTCACTTACTTGTGGGTTCCATGTGTGCTCTCTCTCTCTCTCTTCTCCCCTTCTATGTTTAGATGCACGGGCAAACACGAAGAACTCGCGGGCGATGTTGCCGTTGACCATATCTGGACGCGTTCACAAGTTACGACACCAGTTTCACGTGCTAGCAGCACTAGTCAGTGTGTACGTGCAATGCACATTAATTTGGAAGTATATTAAGTGCATGGGGATATTAAGTAGGATATTATTTGCGTGTTATTATGTGATTAGCACTGTTTTTGGCATGAAATTAACTGCATGCTAAATGTGTTGAGCGCTCAACATTGAAGCAGTCTAGGTCGTTGGATGACAAGGAATACATGTCGCATGATGACATTTTATATTTAATTTGATACGGCTTTAGCAGAACATTAAATCGATCAAACCATAGATTTCATTCAGTCTGACCCCGAATTTAAATTATACGATGATCGATCTAAAATAAACAGAAATGATAAACGTTCGGATTTTAAGCATGGCAATCCGAACGTTTTTCATGGCAAATTTAGATTACGCGGCGGCGGCGGGGGCGTCTTGCGGTGGGAAGCGGCTCCTCTGTCGTGCTATGTGTGTCGTCGTGCCACAGACCGACGGCGACGGCGGCGCCTTTCACCGTTGTTGGCGTACTCCTGGACGTTGGCCTAGCTTCAAGGAAGGCTTTTGTTCTGGACTTCGGAGCGAGTAAACTAGTGGGAGGAGGCGACTGGCGTTCGTGCAAGGAAGCGGTCGACGGCGGCCATCCATGCCGCTGATAGGGGCACTGGCACCCGCGCGGGGACAGGCGTTGTCAACGGCACGGCGGTGACATTCGTGTGCACGGGCACTGGCACGGGCGCACACGTCAGTGCACGCATAGACGCATGCGCTGGCAGGTGCACGGGCACCGGCACGGGCGCGCGCGTTAGTGCACGCGCTGGCGTATGCGCTGGAAGGTGCACGGGCGCGTGAAAGTCAGTGGGGACCTCGTGGAACCCCGTGGCATCATGCTCGGCGACAATGCGCAGCTCCCAGCCCATCAATGCCACGAGGATGGTCGCTGGCGCAGTCGGGGCGATGGGAGCCGGAACGGGACCGGGGACAGGCGCCGCGTCTTCCCACAAGGCTAGTTCAAGCTCGTCCCAAAGCGCCTTACGTTCTTGAGACTCCGGCTGGGTGTCTTCCTCAGGAAACTAGAAGACTAAGGGCATACCATCGTGATGCGGCATGGCGTACATTTAGGTCAGGCTGGTTGGAGGTAGATGATAGGAGAATCAGAGAGGAAGAGAGAAGATTGTAGCAATATGTAACGCCCCGGACACACCCGCCGGTGGTCGTTACTCCTGGCTGGATCTAGACTAGCCCCATGTATCAATACTAGTCTTTTCTGCGCCCTTTGTCCTCACTCGTGCACACCCGGGACCAACTTCCCGGTCGGTCACCCATCCTGAAACTACTCCAAGCTGAGCACGCTTAACTTTGGAGTTCTATCCGAATGGGCTCCCGGAAAAGAAGGAATTCCTTATTCATATGAGTAGTCTATCATCCCTAATAAGCCAGGCTATCACATACACCCCCACTCAGAGGAACCAACGTCCTCGTCGGGCCACATGAACGTTCCCTCTTGGCACAACTGTCTGTGCATCCAGTCCGATACATGTGTCATGCCATGTGCCACGACGGGTCACAAACGTCATGAATAACATGATCGAGCACCTGTCCGCAAACATACGTGTAACCGTGAGGGTCGGCTCTGATACCAACTTGTAACACCCCAGACACACCCGCCGGTGGTCGTTACTCCTGGCGGGATCTAGATGAGATCTAGACTGGCCCCACGTATCAATACTAGTCTTTTCTGCGCACTTTGTCCTCACTCATGCGCACCCGGGACTAGCTTCCCGGTCGGTCACTCATCATGAAACTACTCCAAGCTGAGCACGCTTAACTTTGGTGTTCTATCCGAATGAGCTCTCGGAAAAGAAGGAATTCCTTATTGATATGAGTAGTCTATCATCCCTAATAAGCCAGGCTATCACACAATACCGGGTAGTGCGGGGTTGATATTAAACTGCGGCGCCGATGACATTAAAAGTGGGAGCAGTTGGGATGAAGGTGGGCGGCAGAGCCTGGTCAAAGGGCTCGCCTCCTGGTGAGCGTGCACAGCGGTCTGCTCGCGCGCCTCCCTGTCAGCCGGCGCAGCGGTCTGCTCGCACGCCTCCCGTCGACTCACACGCTTGCTCGGACGGCACCTGCCGATGAGAAGCAGGACTCGTGGCAGCACGTAAACGCCCACGGTTTCAATAGTGAAAGTGTTCGCCTTAACGTGACAGGTCTTTGTTCCAAAATACCTTGGCTCTTCATTTGTGCAATTTATCATAAGCATCTTGTCTCAAATTGAAGAAAAAAATTATGAAGTAATATTTGTGCCATATCACGTGACCATGCTTAGTTTCGAGAATTTATGGTGACTTTTGGATTTTCTGAAATTTAAGATCCAGGATTCGAAACAATATCATAGCCTGCATCATGCAATAAATTTTCAATCCATACATCTGTCCTGTTGTATTTCTTAAGAAAGGATTTGGTCAAACATTTTGCTTAGTTAGACCTTAGACAAGTTATATATGCAGAGCAAAAGCATAATCCCTTCGTACCATTCATTGCCTGATATATTAACTCAAGTACTAGGCACGAAAAAACGGGCTCAATTATGTGCTCATCCTGGTGTAGTAGTAGTAGTACTAGGCAATGCAGTTGACGGGTGACCTTGGCGAGTGGCGATCGAGGGAATTGAACTGTGCTCGACACGGTAGGTATCGCTGTCTATCGTTGTCTAGTTACTAAAGCATCCCTCCGTTGTTCATCGGTAGTCATTATGGACCGGGGACATGAGGGGAATTTCCTTGGGCTGGAATTCTGGCCGCCAGATATTTCGACTCGAAACACGGAGGCTCGACTAGTTGGGGTTGCCTAATGTGCGTGCCACGCACGCCACAAGAAGTACACGAGCCCGGTTTTTATTTTTTTATTTTTTAGGATCAACACGAGCCAAGGTCTGGCTAGTACGCCGTTGGGTACTACCATTCGAGAATACGAAAGGAACCTTTTAAATTGCTGAACGAATCTATGTGTATTACAATGCCCATATTTTCCTTGCAAATACTAATCTCAACGTGGTAATTGATTTATGACGAGTTGTTGAATTAGAGTGAGTTTATGATAAAGTGATCTCAACGTGGATTTCACATTTCATGGTATCCCTGGTTTGTTTTTCAATGCAAATTCAAATTTAAAAGATGAACAATATGGAGGTGAGAAGACTTTGTATGTATCAAGCATATGACCACACACACACACACACACACACACACACACACATACACTCACACACGAACACAACAACAATCCAATAAGTATAGTGCATCTATTTTTCCAAACCATGCATGTATGACACGAATTAAAAAATACTCCTTCTGTTCCTAAATATTAGTCTTTTACAGATTTCAACAAGCGACTACATACGGAGCAAAATGAGTGAATCCACACTATAAAATGAGTCTATATACATCCGTAAGTGCCAGTCCACTTGAAATCCCTAAAAAGACTAATATTTAGGAACGAAGGGAGTAAAATGTAAGACATGCATGGTCCTCAATTCAATATTTAAAACAAACATGAAACTGAAACATGAATATTAAGTCTAGTACTACAGTACATGCAGATGTTGTGTTTAATTAGGTGGAGCTATGATTGTCGGGGGTCCCCTCGACCTTAGATAAAATTGTGAAGCTCTGTTTAGGGTTGTTTAGATTATATTTGTCCCCACCCTCCCAACCACCGATTGGTTGGGCACCCCCACCACTCCTCCCCGGGAGAATATCATGTGCCCCCATACCTTAGATATGCCGATACGAGTTGCTTGTAGCTTGTAGATCTGAGATATAGCAGCTCACATGATGTCTTAATATTTTTACAGGAAACCTTGATGAGTTTGAGAATTGCACACAATTTGTACAACAACTACTCAGATGCCCTTGGATCGCATATCCAACGACCTCGAAGCTCGTATCACCATAGCATCTAAGATGAAGGAGGACATCATATTCTACTGTATGTAAGAATAGCATGTGCTACCACACGTTAGATGCTTTGGTGATACAAGCTCTTCGGAGCCGTTGGATTTGTGACCCAACACCTCCTCGGTGGTTTGAATGGTTTTTTCAGAAAAGCCCCCAAAGAGTTCGGCCATTGCTTACAAGCACAAAGACTGCTCAGATGCCATAGGATCTCAGATCAAATGACCTCGAAGCTCGTATCACAGTAGCATCCAAGCTGCGAGTGCACCTTATGTTTTCTCGCAAGGGAGAATATGAGGTGCTCCGGCACCGTAGATTCTATGGTGATACGAGTTCATAGAGAACTAACGGCTCACAGTAGGAGGTTTGAATGTTTTTGCAATATACGACTGAGAGACTTTGGGAATTGCGCAGAAAGTAAAAGTACTACGCATGTGCCATCTGATCACTACTCATATGACCTAGATGCTCATATCACTGTAGCGGGTAATTAAGCTACGGGGAGCACCTAATATGAGCAACAGGCAGCCGTTGGATCCAAGATGCAGCGGCACACACGAGGCCTGATTGTTTTATTTGCAAAAAACCTTTGGAGAGTTTAGAAATTGCGCGTAATTACAAAGACTACTCCCAAGCCATTGGATCTCACTTCCAACGGTATAAGAACTCATATCACCATAGCATCTAAGCTACGGGGTGGATGTGATATTCTATGCCGCTGTCATTTTTGTTCGTAAACTTGCAAAATACGTGTAACTTGTGCCGTTACTTGTCTAACCGCGCAAATTGTTTGTTCAAAAAAACCATCCTACAATGAAATATCGGAACAACACACAAGGGTCCCACTTGTGATTAATCAAATTTGGAACTAAAACTAACAAATATGAAAGACGAGATTCGAACTGGCAACCTGGACTTCAAAGCACAAGTCGATAGCCTGAAATAGCAACGGTTGTTGGCTTTGTCCCATAACTTGATTTTATACAGTATTACATTGAGTAGAGTAGAGGGAGTGCCTCGTCAACACGTGCATGGCCGTTGACTCACTTACTGGTGGGTCCCAGGTCTGCGATCTCTCTCTTCTCTCCATCATCTAACCTTTGCACGGGCACACACGAAGAGCAGCGCTAGCTTGCCGTGGTTTTATTACAACTAAAAAAATCTTGGAAAATAGAAGAATCGCCTAGAACAAGGGACGTTGTGTCTGGTCGAGACAGAGATAACCACACCAATCCTTCGTGCCATGTTGGCATGATGAAGCTGTGTGGCTAGTGGGGTGTTTTCGACCGATTGGCTGGGTCCCGAGGTCGAACCATAGGTACTACGTCTCATGCAGTAAATTTTTACACGCACATTTTTCCTCCGTGCCGAGACATGGCACACCCTACCGCGTAGTTTTGGGGTCCTCTTGGGTGGTGCACTCATATATTCTTCCTGACGTGGGATGCCCTATCGCGTGTTTTTGCCGAAGCAAGTAAATGAGTCGTCAAATCACGAAAGACCACTTTTCCCGCCGAGTACATCAGTGAAGCACGGTGGCTAGCTAGTTGGGCTAGTTTGACTGATTAGCTAGGCCGCCGCCACATTTGTTTTTTTCACCCCTTTTTTGTCTACTTGCCGGTAGGTAAATTTAAATATCCACCGCGGTGTTGCTCTGATGTTTGAGTGCGGCAGGATTATTAATTTTTTGATTGATGGGAGCAGGCATGGCAGGATTTTTAACTTTTTGATTGACGGGAGTAGGCGCGGAAGCAATTAGTCATGATGACTCCGCCTGTAAAACCCACGGCTCCCTGATGTGAGAAGTCGTCGACTGGTGTTTTACCATGGTGAAAACCAAACGATTCCCCGCTCCTCGGCTGGCTCCCTCCGCCTTCTCGTAGATTGCATTGCCTTTCTGCCATTTCGCCCCTGCATCACCAACGTCGTGCACATCGAGAACAGAGGGACTTCGATGGTGTTTAGGCGCCCTCTGCATGGGCATGTCCATGTCTAGGCGCAACAAGACCGTTGGATCAAACTCAAACGGCGCAGATCAGTCACTGTAGCACAAAGCGTGTGGGTGTGTTTGGTTGCATTTTCATCTCAATATACTATGTCTAGGTGTGTAAGTCACCTTATGAAAACCAAATAATCCAAAAACACTTAGGCACGGTACATTAACTCCCTTCCCGTTTCTTATTTTGTGACATATCAACCAATACGAGACGTGGGTCATGCATGCTTTCAATGATTTGAGACTAATAAACATGACATGCAGTGGTTAGTTAATTGCATGCAATGCAATTAATTAGCAAAAAGACATTAAGTTTTCTCGTTTTCCTCTCCGCCTTGGTCACAGTGCACAACGTAAGATGAATTACACACCTAGACGGAGGGAGTAGTTGTTTCCTCTTCGTATATTTGTGTTAACCTACTAGTGTGGACTCATGCACCCTTCATGCACTCTGCCAAACACCCAAAAGTGGGTCGAGAAGGGAACTTTTGCTCCCTTCCCGTGCACCCTTCATACACCCTGCCTAACACTATTCGTGCTTCATATGGTTCATGTTTCGTGGAGTACTGTAGCACCGTACTCTCCGTGCGTTGTAGACCTAGTTCTGCTAACATCGATCTCATCGTTCATTCTCCACCGGACAGTCGAGAAAGTGGTACAATGTTACTACATTACTGTTCATATAGTTGACATGCGCACAACATCATTTGTTGTTGTCATATCTTACTACACTAGCAACAAGATTATGCAGTACTAACGTATGAACCACTTCACATGCCTAGTAGTAGGAGCACTGTGTATGTTCAAGTGGCTGCCGTGTTTCGCACTCCTCCGTCGTAAGATTGGAAACGCTTGCTGTAATCATTTTTTTCTTCAAAAAACAGTGGACACGCTCTACGGTGTGGATCCTTCTCCAACCATGCACTAAATTACTCACTTTCACCGACGTGTGGGACAACCAGCATCGGTGTCGTGGATTTAGCACGGCAGATGTCCTAGCAAAAGGACTTAGTCGTGAGGCCATCGCTACGGGTTAGCTTAAAGGGGTTAAAGCGGACGAAGGACACAGGGATTTTATACTAGTTCGGCCCCTTCGATGAAGGTAAAAGCCTACTTCTAGTTTGGTGTGGTATTGCTTGGGCTTCAATGACCAGGGAGCGAATACGCTTTGCCTGTGTCTCGAGCTGTTGTTTCTTGTCCGGAACTGTCGCCGGGTCGTCCCTTTATAAGAGGTGACGCCCAGTCCGGTTTACAGAGTCCCGAGGCCGGCTCATAAAAGTGTCCGCCTTGGTCTCTACTCTTTCTATCTTACATCCCAAGCTACATAGTATGACGGTTTACAAGTTATGGGCCCTATCGTATGGGCTCTAAGCCTTCTAGGCTACAACCTTGTTCTCTATACTGAGCTGGTAATACAATCTTGTTAACTTAAACCGGGCCCTCCTGGCCGGTTTATACCTGGCAGTAATATCCCTGATATTAGGCCCCAGATTGATTTGAACTTGTTCATGTCAGTCTTCGAAGTCTTGTACATGTTTTCCTTTCTGTAGCTTCTGTATACTTCGTAAACGGCATGACGTCAGCTTCTTGGGTCTCTTTAAACCGTCGTGACATCATCTGCGCATTAAACGCTTGTACCTGTTTGTTACCTTTATTTATTAAAGCCCGATAATCGAGGCAACGACTCAATCCATATCCAATTTTTTGTCTCCTTGATTCCCGCGCCTGCCGTTTTACCTCTTCGGCCTATAAATAGGGCCGAGGGCCATTTCTTTACCCCCTCTGCTTCGTCTTCCTCTGTCCTCCAGCGCCCAAGCTCCGCCGCCGTTCTTCGAGCTCGTCGCCGTTCTCCAAGCCCGGCCGCTGCATCGACCTGACCGCGTCCAGAGACTCGTCGCTGTCCTTTGCTTCTTCGGGTACGTTATCACTTTTTCCCCATAGATCTTAGCTCTAGGATTTCTCTGTAGCTCACCCACGAACACCTGTTTTTCGCAGTTCATCACCGTAGGCCGTTCTTTAGCTGTACGTGTAGAACCTTTTAGGTCATCTCTCATGCGCATGACTCCACTCTGCCCTTACCTTAATTCCTCCAATACTGCTAGCTTAGATTGGATCTGTAGAAAACTTCACTGCCTTCGACGGATATGACTTAATTATCTTGATTTTTCCTGCACCGTAGATCCATGTTTTACCTCTGCTCATGTGAAAGTTGTTTCTCATACTTGAGATTTGTAACTCGTCTTCCGATATCACCGGTTCAATTGTAATATGCGCCTTATATGCCTGCACTGACGGTTTAGATTTAGACCTTCATCCTGTAATTGACGGTTTAACTTTCTCCTTCTATATTCATAAACCGGTAGCTGTCTCGTTCACACTTGCTCCGGATCAGTAGATACCATTAGTCCCTTGCTTAAACCGTCAATTAGATCAAATGATTTTTATAGAATGTGTCGGTTCATTGTAGCGCAAATCATAAACCGGATCTTGTATTGTCTCTTTCAGCATTCCTTCCTTCAAAAAGATGGCTTCCACAGTGAAACAATTTGTTGCCTGCAACTGGGTTCCATCCCGGATCACTGAGGATGATTTAGTAGAGGCGGCCTCAATTGGCGTTCTGGGTCCTAAAGAGGTTCTGTACTGGCGGGCCCCTGTAAAAGAGTGTCCTCCTAAGCCTAAGGAGGGAGAGACCATAGTATTTTTCGATCATCTGGCCCGGGGTTTTAGCCCTCCCAGTTCAAAGTTCTTCTGCGACGTTTTAGCCGATTTTCAACTCCATCCACAAGATATAGGTCCCAACTCCGTATCAAACATCTGCAACTTCCAAGTCTTCTCAGAAGCATATCTGCAAGAGGAGCCATCTGTAGAGCTGTTCCGGGATTTCTTCCATCTGAACCGCCGGACTGAATTCTCTGACGGGCCCCATACTGAACTTGGTGGTGTGAGCATCCAGAAGAGGAAGGATGTCAGCTTTCCTCACGCCACTCTTCACAGCCACCCCTAGGATTGGAACCAGACTTGGTTCTACTGCAAGGATACTTCGCCAGAGGGAGAAAATCCGCTGTCGGGTTACCGTGCTTACCGCCTGACGCCGAGGTTTAACCGGGGCTTTCATATCTAACGGTTTAACCGGGGTTGACTTTGTCCGCTGCTGGCTCTCTTGGAGTATTCTCCCATTAAGCCGGCGCTCAAGCTTAATGTGCGAATATACTGGCCATCCGAAAGACCCTCAGCGTCACACAAACATAGTGCTTCCCGACAAGGAAGTTACTGAATCTGCAAAAAAGATGTTGAACATTCCTCTGGAGGAGTGCAGCCGAACCGGCTTAGCTCCATTCTGCGCAAACAATGATCCGACATCCGTAAGATTCTTCTGTCCCTTTCTTTTCGCTTTAATCCATCTATATTTCTTGTCCTCAATATGTTTTTACTCCTTTACTCAGGCCAATGATCCCTTCTGGAAGAGGAAGGCTCAAGACAAACCGACGAAGACAACCCGCAAGAAGAGCTTAACCGTAAAGAAACAGAAGAAGAAACCTGCCGCCTCTTCCGGTTCAAACCCCGAAGAAGATGATCCGGCTTCTGAGGTACTGCATGACTCTTATGTCCTTTGATTTCCCTTTGTCTGCATTTATGTCAATAATGTCTTTTCTCAGGATCCGGCAGAGGGGAGTAAAGCGGATGAAGTTGAGGTACTTTCTCTCTCATCTGATTCAGAACCGTTGCCACCCAAGATTCGCCGGGTAGCCCGGAAGTATCCATTTTCTCACCCTTATGCTCAATTGGATCCCAACTTTCTTTTGAAGAAACAGCAGCATGAGGCTCCCGGCACCACACGCCATAGTGGTCACGTGGTTAAATCATCCGGATTACCCCATACGCTAGCTTGCAAACGCCGCTCAGAGGTTTTGCTTACCCCAACCCTTCTTCATCCAAAAGTATGTCTTATTCGCAAACCTCTTAAACTGTCTGATCCCAACTATCAGGAAGCTCCTCTGTCTTCTTCCGGCGAGTCAACTGCCACCCAAGTCCCGGTGCTTAAGACCGTTCCTGGGTAAGTCATCTTTCCAAATGTCCGGTTTACCTTTCCGTTTTAACTTTGTGATTTTCATTACTCTTTTAATCTTTCAGTATGCCCAAGCCTAGTAAGAAGGCGAAATTAAATAAACCGGCAGCCGGAAACACTTCTGAACCGGTAGAGGATCTTGAAGCCACTAAATCTGAGAACGCTGAAGTTCCGCTTGATGACCCTTCCCTAATGGACCACGAAGACCTTGCTGCTCCAGAGGGTAATGCTATGGAGAACGCTGCTGAACCGGCCAGCCCTGTCCGGGTTAGTCCTTCTCGGGCTAGCCCGGCTCCTGTTAGTCCGGTGCGCACCGATGATCCCCCCAGACCAACTGATGCCTCAACGGAAGATGTTGAGATAACTGGGATAGGTTTTTCTGCTCCCGCGGAACCTGTTATCTTGGCAAAACATACTGCCAAGGAGGAGCTTCTCCAGAAAGACAAGGGCAAGTGGAGCACTGACTTATCGAGTCATTCCCAACTCAGTGCCCAGGAGCTCCACTCTGGGTATCTGAACCGGCTCTTCACCAGCCGCGACCATGAGGACGGTTTGGTAAATATGATGAAGGAAAAATATGAGGTAAATTCTCTCCCTTCGCCTTTCATTTCTGCTTGTATCCTGCAATTGTACCAATAAGCCATAGTAGCCCCCAAGTGTCGTTTTAGCTTTTAAGATGAACCGGGACTTTGATAGATTAACTGAAATAGCTTGATTTGCATATATAGCCCCCAAGGGTCGGTTTACTCCATTGCGGGTGAATCGGGACTTCTTCCATGTTTGAGAATGACCTTACATTAGCCCCCCAAGTGCCAAGGATATAGCTTTGTTATGTGCTTGGGACTTGCTTGAAACAGTTGCTTTCTTTCACTTCAATTGTACATTAGTCCCCAAATGTCGAGTGCATAACTTGTTATGTGCTTGAGACTTTTGATTGAACTGTTCTTCTAACATTTTTTGTCTTCTGCAGGCTGACTTGAACCGGAGGGCTTCGGAGACAACTGAACTCCGGAATAACCTGGCTTTTCAAGAGACTGCTTCAACTAAAGCCAAAGAGGAGCTTTCCCTTGCTTTAGCGAGTATGGAGAAGCTCAAAAAAGATTTTGAAGCGGACCGGTCCACTTGGGAGGTATAGAGGGCTGCTTTAGAGAAAAGAGCCAAGGATGCGGAGGCTGCTTTTAACCCGGTGACGGAGGAGTTATCCGGGTTAAAGCAGCATATAGACGATATGACATCTGCTATCTTCGGTGAGTACTTGTTTTCATATGTTTGTATCCTTGCAATCTTATACTGCTCCGGTTCAACTCATCACTTGTATACAGGGAGGCGCGTAACTCATCTTGGAGATGATGTACGGAGGAAACTGAAGGCTGCTTATACCTTGGTGGAACAACTCTACTCTGGTGCTCAGAGGGCCATCAGTGCTATGTCGCACAATAAACCAGCGCCAACCACCATCCAAGGTACTCTGGAGAAATTATCTATCTTGCCTGCTCGACTTGTTGAAGTGAAGAAATCTGCTGCAAGAGCTGGCTCTCTCATGGCGTTAACCCGAGCCAAGGCATGGGTTCCCGATTTTGATCCGGTGGAGGCCATGAATGGTTATCCCAGCATGAAAGAAGACGGGTCAGCCTTCTTTGTGGAGGATCTTCGTGCTTTAACCAAAGATATGCACCCTATTGCCAGTAAGCTTGCTGATGAAGCGGACTTAACAAGGTGTCATCCGGGTTATGATCTAGAGAATGCGCGGGTGGAGCGGCCGATTTATGACACCGAAAATCTGATCCCACCCGTTCGTAAGCATACTTTCGCTCCTGACATTGACCCATCAGAACTCATAAACGATGAAGTATATTTCCACGCCCTTGCCAAGATTGACTGGAGCACTCCTGATTTCCAGTAGCTGGCAGAAGCCGACGAAGATCCGGAGCAAGCTGACCCTCAGTCTTCACAGCGAGTCGAAGAAGAATCCTAAACCGGCTCCAGTTTAATCTTTATTTGCTGAATACTTTGCAAGAAACTGATATTCTTTTGGGCCTGCAAGTGCCTTGTAATAGAATAGTTGAGATACTGTCTTTGTCCCACTGTTATCCTTCATGGTATTACTTTGATTGGCAATTCCCCAATTATCTCCTGTTTGCAATGCTTTAACAGTTTATATTACCTGTATCTGCATGAACAACGCTAAAAGATGTCCTGGCGGTTTACCACCGGACGGGTTATACTGCCCTGACACATGTTCTAAGTAAATAACTTGAACTGTATATGAAATACAAACATATATCATACCTGTTATTAAGTGTATCTGTAAACCTTAACCCGGTAGGAATAATCCAAGGCGCGAGTGCTGATGACTCCCTTGGCACTCTTGTCGGCTGAGCATGAAGGCCGATCCGGGTTACGAGGAACACCGGTTTAACTAGTGCTGGTGTTCATGACCCAGACTTTAGCTCTGTAGACATATGGACAACCTTGTAGTTGTCCGGTCTTGAATTAATGGACTTGGTTAAAAACAAATGACCTTGAAGATAAAGATTTGTGAAAACATAAAGAATGAAAAATAAAGTTTTTTGGGCAAATAAGACCATGTAGTCGAGGCTTTTTACGAGCTGCCGGGCTCCAAATTCGAGGCTTTTTATGAGCTGCCAGGCTACTTTCATTAACCATTTTAGCAAAGCCTGTCAAGATGATCCGCAATCTTTAACCAAATCATCAATGTCAACAGCTACCCAATGTTTCAAAATCTCATAAAGATTTTGGCTTGGGTAATCACTTGATGATCGCCAATTTAACGTGACCAAGTTCAGGGGCCCAAAGGATTGACTGGTGATACGTTCGACGGGTCATACAAGGTTTACCTGGACGGCGTGATTTACTTGATGCAAGCAGGTTAATCCGGGGTTTTAGGTGTATACACCGGGCTTCCAAGCCATGTTCACTACAAGGGTATTCAACTCGCTGAGAGCCCCCAGGTAGTGTGTGAGCATTTCTCGTCGGGGCATATGTTTGAGTTGTGTTAGGCATCAAACCCTCTTTTACCCCTCATCATCATGTGGAAATTGCCGAAGCAACCAGAGCAGTGCTCTTATGATGGGCTTCATATCGCCGCCGGCTCAAGAGACCATCGGAAACTTCCTTGCCCGCGGAAGCCCCCATGTGATTCTTGTCTTGTATAGAAAAGATGGATGATTCCTTGATTTAGTAAGGGTGCCGGTTTAAGAGGCCATGGAAGGCTTCCTTGGAAGCCCCCATGTGATACTCTTTTGTGTAATGAAGACGGCTGATTCCTTGATTTTATCAAGGGCGCCAGTTTAAGAGGCCATGGAAAGCTTCTTTGGAAGCCCCCATGTGATACTCTTTTGTGAATAAGATGGCTGATTCCCCGGTTTACCGGGGGCGCCGGTTTATTTTATTAATCATAATATATACATTGTACATAAAGCGGAGCCAATGGCTCAAGTATTGTAAGGTCGAAGAAGAGCGATGTTCCACAGTCGCTTGGTCTCCTCCTCCGCCGTACGTGAGTCCTTATGTTCTCAAACGTCGACAAGGTAGTATGATCCGTTGTGTAGGTTCTTGCTGACCACAAAGGGTCCTTTCCAAGGTGGGGATAACTTGTGCATATCTATCTGGTCCTGGATAAGCCGGAGCACCAGATCTCCTTCCTGAAACGTCCTGGTCTTGACCCGGCGGCTACGGTACCGGCGCAGGTCTTGTTGACAAATCGCTGATTGCACTGCTGTCGTGTCCCGTTCCTCGTCCAGCCAGTCCAATTCGTCTTGTCCTGCTTGCTCATTATCCGCTTCAACATAAGCCGCTACCCGCGGCGAGTCGTGCCGGATATCACTAGGGAGGACCGCTTCTGCTCCATATACCACGAGGAAAGGCGTGTACCCTGTGGATCTGTTAGGCGTAGTGTTGATGCTCCATAAGACAGAAGGCAATTCCTCCACTCAACAACCCGGTGTTCTCTGTAAAGGAACCATAAGCCGGGGTTTGATGCCTCTCAATATCTCTTGATTGGCTCTTTCAGCTTGGCCATTAGACTGAGGGTGAGCTACTAATGAAACATCAACACGAATATGCTCACATTGACAGAATTCCTCCATAGCTCCTTTGGATAGATTGGTGCCATTATCAGTTATAATACTGTGTGGAAAGCCAAACCGGAAAATCACCATTTTGATGAATTGAACCGCTGTTGCTGCATCACACTTACTGATAGGCTCCGCTTCAATCCATTTTGTAAATTTATCCACTGCTACCAATAGGTGGGTTTTCTGGTCTTGGGATCTCTTAAAGGGTCCAACCATATCAAGCCCCCAAGTCGCAAACGGCCAAGTAATTGGGATCATCCGTAGCTCCTGCGCCGGTAGATGAGCACGTCGCGAGAATTTCTGGCAAGCATCGCATTTTCTGACCAAGTCCTCTACGTCGGCATGAACCGTCAACCAGTAGAACCCATGACGAAAAGCTTTAGCCACCAAAGATTTTGAACTGGCGTGATGACCACAATCCCCTTCATGAATCTCTCGAAGAGTATCACAGCCTTCTTCAGATGATACACACCGCTGAAACGCTCCAGAAACGCTGCGGTGATGAAGTTCTCCATTGACGATAGTCATAGACTTGGACCGCCGGGTTATCTTCCGGGCCTCGACTTCGTCCTCTGGTAACTCACCTCGGTTCAGGTATGCCAATTAAGGGAGTGTCCAGTCCAGAATGACATGGAGTGCTGCAACCAATTGTGCTTGCGGATCAGGAATAGCCAAATCCTCCTCTGAAGGTATCTGCACCGACAGATTATGCAATTCATCCAAGAAATTATTAGGTGGAACTGGTTTACGCTGGGAACCCAGCCGGCTTAACGCGTCCTCTGCTTCGTTCTTTCGCCGGTCTATGTGATCCACCTGATATCCTTTGAAAAATCCAGCGACTACATCTACCTCTCATCGATATGCTACCATGAGCGGATCCTTGGAGTCCCACTTGCCAGATACTTGCTGTGCTACCAGATCTGAATCACCAAAACACTTAACCCAGCTCAAGTTCATCTCCTTGCCCATTCGCAAACCATGGAGGAGAGCTTCATACTCAGCAGCATTTTTAGTACAAGGGAACATTAAGCGAAGAACATAGCAGAACTTATCACCTCGTGGGGAAGTTAACACGACTCCAACCCTCGAGCCCTCCAACTGCCTTGAACCATCAAAGTGAATAGTCCAGTACGTATGATCCGGCTTCTCCTCAGGTGCTTGTAACTCCATCCAGTCGTTGATGAAATCCACCAATGCTTGAGATTTTATAGCAGTACGGGGCACATACTTTAATCCGTGCGGGCTAAGCTCAATAGCCCACTTTGCAACCCTACCAGTGGCCTCTCTGTTCTGGATTATATCCCCTAACGGAGCTGAACTGACAACGGTGATTGGGTGGCCCTGAAAATAGTGCTTCAGCTTCCGGTTTGCCATGAACACCCCATACACCAGCTTCTGCCAATGTGGATATCTCTGTTTTGACTCAATGAGCACCTCACTGATGTAGTAAACCGGCCGTTGAACCAGATATTCTTTGCCTCCCTCCTTGCGCTCTACCACAATGGCCACGCTTACTGCACGGGCATTGGCGGCCACGTATAACAGCAGCGACTCATTGTCAACCGGAGCAGCAATGACTGGTGGTTCTGCCAATTGCCTCTTCAAATCCTCGAACGCAGCATCCGCGACATCGCTCCAGACAAACTAGTCCGTCTTTTTCATCATCTGATAGAGCGGGATTGCCTTCTCCCCCAAACGGCTGATAAACCGGCTCAGTGCTGCAATATGGCCTGCCACGCGTTGGACATCATTGATGCACGTCGGTTTAGCCAAGGACGTGATTGCCTTGATCTTCTCCGGATTAGCTTCAATCCCTCTGTTTGACACTAAGAACCCCAGGAGCTTGCCCGCCGGAACACCAAAAACGCACTTCTCCGGATTAAGCCTCATTGTGTAAACTCGGAGGTTGTCAAAGGTTTCCTTTAGATCCTCTATCAGTGTCTCCTCCTTCCTAGATTTCACCACAATGTCATCAACTTATGAATGGACATTTCTTCCAATCCGCCCTTGTAGGCAGTTCTGCACACAACGGTGGTAGGTTGCCTGGGCACTCTTGAGCCCAAAAGGCATGGATACATAGCAGAAGGCTCCAAAGGGAGTTATGAAGGATGTCTTATCCTGGTCCTTAACTGCCATCTTGATCTGATGATAACCTGAATATGCATCCAAAAAACATAGCCGCTCACATCCTGCCGTAGCATCGATAATTTGATCAATACGGGGGAGAGCAAAAGGATCAGTTGGGCAAGCCTTGTTCAAGTCTGTGTAATAAACACACATCCTCGAAGTTCCATTTTTCCTCAGTACTAGCACCGGATTAGCCAACCACTCTGGATGAAACACCTCAACTATAAAGCATGCGGCCAAAAGCCTAGCCACTTCTTCTCCTATAGCCTTGCGCCTCTCCTCATTGAAGCGGCGCAGATACTGCTTGACCGGTTTAAACTTAGGATCAATATTAAGACTATGCTCAGCGAGTTCCCTCGGTATACCTGGCATGGCAGAAGGCTTCCACGCAAAGATATCCCGGTTCTCAGGATGAACTCGATGAGCGCGCTTTCCTATTTCGGATCTAGGTTAGCGCTGATAGTGAACTGCTTGGATGAATCGCCCGGAACAAAGTCCACCTGCTTAGTCTCCTCGGCTGACTTGAATTTCAATGCCAGATCATGCTCTGTTGTTGGCTTCTTCAGAGGGGACATATCAGTCGGATCAACATTGTCCTTATTGAATTTCAGCTCCTCCGTAGCACAAACCGCTTCAGCATAAGCCGCGTCTCCTTCCTCGCACTCCAATGCAATTTTGCGGCTTCCATGAACCGTGATAATTCCTTTGTGGCCCGACATCTTGAGCTGCAGATAAACATAACACGGTCTAGCCATGAACTTGGCATAAACCAGCCTCCCAAACAGAGCATGGTATGGACTCCTGATCTTCACAACTTCAAAAGTCACAATCTCCGATCTAGAGTCATGCTCATCCCCAAAGGTAACTTCCAGATCGATTTTGCCAACTGGATAGGCCGATTTACCGGGTACCACCCCATGGAACACTGTGTTGGACTGTCGGAGCTTCTTATTTGTCAGCCCCATACGTCGAAAAGTCTCATAATATAGGATGTTGATGCTGCTGCCTCCATACATAAGCACTTTGGTGAACTTATAACCACAGACCTGTGGTGCCACCACCAGAGCCAACTGACCCGGATTATCAACCCGGGGTGGGTGCACTACAAGAAATATGTCAACTTATGACCTTCTGTCAGTGACCCTGGGAGAATTGGTCATAGATTTATGACCATTTTAGACCAATTGGTCAAAAGCTGTTCGGGGGGCTCCAAACCCTAAACTATAACGACCATTTTGGTCAGAACGGTCATAATTTCCTTACACGAAATGGTCATAAAGCAGATAGCACTGATTCGCTGCCTTATTTCTAGCTGATCATGACCAATATAGATGGTCATAACCTTGTAAATTGTGGTGGGTTTCTACGACAAGGCGCCACCTCATCAGTTTTGCCTATGTGTCATGTCCATGTGGCAGTTTTTGCCCTAGGTTGTGAAGCAACCTATATTTCTGTCATTCCCAAAAATCCCGAAAAAATCTCATAAATTATTTGGGTCATATCTTCATCAGATATGCAAAAAACCTTCCTTGCCTAGTTCAAAAATAATTCAAAAATATTCATTTTCCTATTCTGTTCAAAAAACACTTTGTGAAGAAAGTACCACTTTGGCATGTCCAAATGGTATCTTTTCTACAGTGCTTTCCTATTCCCAAATAACTATCCTCCACCAAATGCCAGCTCAATCCATTCATTATTTTGAGCCCAGCTTCAATATTCGTATTTATGTCCAGTGTGGTACTTTGCAAAGCAAGTACCACCTAGACTCCTCCTTTTGAGCTGAAAATTTGTGAAGACGGTCTTCTTAGTAACTGATCATCCTCAACCAAAACTCACACCCATTATCCATGTGCATTTCCCGT
The DNA here is from genome assembly GCA_902687465.1 of Secale cereale. Lineage (NCBI taxonomy): Eukaryota > Viridiplantae > Streptophyta > Magnoliopsida > Poales > Poaceae > Secale > Secale cereale. Next base: position 222,075,998 of record LR738710.1, on the reverse strand, counting down.
ACCGCTAATCAAACACTTGGCTGCTAATTCATGTTTGAGCATCGATCGGTCTCCTCGTGAGAATCTTATGTTGTAATTCTCTTCCTAGCACCTACCTGGGGAGTGCCCAACCCACTAGACATGCCTAGGCCGCCCAGAACACATGGCAACGCCACAGTCACGCGGTGACCACGCGGCGGGCATGCGAGTTTACGTGCTCTAGAGTTGGGGCCCTCGACCACCGCCCAAACCTCGACGTATCGCCACCAAACCATGTATTTATGATTAAATAGGTACTTATGTAACTAGAAATTATTATTGGAAAAAATAAATAGCAAACTATGAGGCAGCCGCAGTTCAAATTTGACCCGCTACCAGCTGAATCGGCGGAAATTTGTATTTTTCACGAGAGGTGGATCAAAACTTTTTACACCCAACCATTTTGTCAATTGTGCATTAAATATGTCCTAGTATTTTAGAAAATAAATTTGGTCCAATTTTGCAACAATTATTTGGGAGGTCCTTCACAAAAAAAACTCCTTTTGGGCACTCGAAAAATGGAAAATGATTTTTTCGTCCAAAGAAAATGAAAACTTCCTTACGCAATAATGTTTGCCATTCCAAGATGCACCCTTGTGCACAATATGAGATCATTTGAACAAACTATGCCATGAATGTGGCGATAGGATTGATCATTTGGCTTGAAATCCATGAATCTTCACGCATGATAGCTCATTTCTGAGAACACATTTTAAAAGAATTGCCGTATTAGAAGTTTATTATTTTTCCTGGAAACTTGGTCATATATAATGACACAATGCGAAGGTTTTCCAAAGTTTTGAATTTTTTATGCCCGTTTCAAAATGCGGTCAAAACGGCGGGAATGACCGTTCCTAGCTAGTGGTTGAATCTTGGAATTTTTTTGGTGTTTCTCTGATTAAATAGATACTTATGTACCTATAAATGATTTTTGGAAAAAATAAATAGCAAACTATGAGGTAGCTACAGTTCAAATTTGACCCGCTTCCAGCTGAATCGGCGGAAATTTGTCTTTTTCACGAGAGGTGGATCAAAACTTTTGACACCCAACCATTTGGTCAATTGTGCATTAAATATGTCCTAGTATTTTAGAAAATTGATTTGGTCCAATTTTGCAAAAATTATTTGGGAGGTCCTTCACAAAAAACCCTCCTTTTGGGCACTCCAAAAATGGAAAATGAATTTTTCGTACAAAGAAAGTGAAAACTCCCTTAGGCAACATTGTTTGCCATTCCAAGATGCACCCTTGTGCACAATATGAGATCATTTGAACAAACTATGCCATGAATGGGGCCATAGGATTGATCATTTGGCTTGAAATCCATGAATCTTCACGCATGATAGCTCATTTCTGAGAATACTTTTTTAAAAGAATTGTCGTATTACAAGTTTGTTATTTTTCCTGGAAACTTGGTCATATATAATGACACAATGCGAAGGTTTTCCAATTTTTTGAATTTTTTTGAATTTTTTATGCCCGTTTCAAAATGCGGTCAAGACGGCGGGAATGACCGTTCCTAGCTAGTGGTTGAATCTTGGTATTTTTTTGGTGTTTCTCTAATTAAATAGGTACTTATGTAACTAGAAATGATTTTTGGAAGAAATAAATAGCAAACTATGAGGCAGCTCCAGTTCAAATTTGACCCACTTCCAGCTGAATCGGCCGAAATTTGTCTTTTTGACGAGAGGTGGATCAAAACTTTTGACACCCAACCATTTGGTCAATTGTGAATTAAATATGTCCTAGTATTTTAGAAAATTGATTTGGTCCAATTTTGCAACAATTATTTGGGAGGTCCTTCACAAAAAAACCTCCTTTTGGGCACTCAAAAAATGGAAAATGAATTTTTCGTCCAAAGAAAGTGAAAACTCCATTAGGCAACATCGTTTGCTATTCCAATATGAATCCCCATGTACAATAAGAGATCATTTTTTGAAATTTTCATGTGAAAAAGTAAAAGAGAATCAAAAGGAAAAACACAATTACATGTGCTCTATTCTCATTGGTGGGTTTAGTTGTTACACGGATCGATGACATGGCGCCTATCCATCCATCCATCTATCCATCCCTCCATCCCAGATCCCACATCTATCTGCAGAAAAGAAGAATAAAAAAGAAAAAGAAAATGGAAAGGGAAGCCCCCACCCACAGTCCAACTACCCAAACCCTAACTCCTCCCATCGACCACTTCCTCCCTCGTCCCCCTTGTCGCCTCTCCCCCGATGCAGATCCCCCTCGTCCCCCTCGTCGCCGCCACCCACCTCCGCCGCCGCCCTCACTCTCCCCTCATCTCCCTCGTCCTCGACCAACCTCGCGGCTCGCGGGGCTCTCGCATCGCAGCCACTCCACGCTCGCGCACGACAGAAGAGAAGCCCTTTCCCGCCTCCTCCTCCGATGCTCCTCTGCCTCCCTCTCCCGCGCGGCTCTCTGCTCCACCTCGACTGGTCGGCGCAGACATAAGAGAAGCCCTCATCAGTCGCAGGTCGTCGACTCCGCCGTGGCAGCGCGGAACCCTCATCGTCTGGATCCAGCCTCCATCACAGCCATGTCGTTCAGCCCGCGACCCTACTCCGGCAAGAGCACCCTCGCCCTCGTAAGCGACCCACACACCCCTCTCCTCCGATTCACGATTCGTCCGCGGCCTCTCGGATTAGATCTGACTGATCGGCCTTCGATTCACGTTGCAGGTAGCCACGGTCTCCGTCGTCAGCGTCGGCGTCATCTACGGCTCTGTCAAGCTCAAGCAGGCGAGGCGGCCACAGCGGATTCGAAGCCGTGCCCACGACCTCGATCTGGTGGACACGGCCTCTCTCCCCACGCCGACATCGGCGGCTTCGGGGCCGCATCCGGCAAGGTTTGATGCTTCGCCCCCCTCCCCCTCACATCCCCCAATATCCTCTAGGTGATGGATTTTGTACAGCGACCTACTCCCCTGCTTCCTATGTCAATTTGGTGTGTGATGTGGATGTGGATCTGGATGTATTTTAGGCATGTTTAAATTAGAATTTTAGGTACTCATGTTTAGTGTAATTTGGGATCACCATTGATTTGTATAGTTAACCATTGATTCATAAGAGGTAAATGTGGTGGGTTGATGCTGTTGAATGCTTCAGTTAACCATTCACTAGTATATATATGTACATATATATGTGTGTGCATCGTGTAATCAATGAGAACAAGTGCAGCTATGTACTGACTATGCCTACTGAAATAATATATGGTTCCAATTTTAATTTTTTGTGTGCTCTTCAGTAGCTTGGCCCGCCCAGTTTTTTCCTTGTTGCTCTGCTACTGCTTGTAATGGCACTGCAACTGTAGTATCATGGGACGAAACATGTGTTGTTGGTCTATGAATTGTTAGCATGGATTAGAACTACTGATGTGAGCACGACAAAGTGTTTAGCTATTCCCCTTGCATGTATATACGTGCTTTACATTTGTGATCTCGCTCAATATAATAATTTGAACTCTACTTGCATGTTCATTTATGCACAGTGTCTATTAGTGCATCATCTGTCTTCTTTGGTTTCTACAAACCTGATGATCTTGCTCACCTTGTGCCTTGCCCTAGTTGGTGCTATGCTACATCTGTTCTGGGTTTTATTTTAGAGATCTAGCATAGCAAACTAGGACAGCAGGCGTGCCTTGTTTATAGTGTTTTCCTCAATTTGACAGATGTTTATAGTGTTTTCCTCAATTTGACAACCGTTTACAGTGTTAAACCAACAATCTACAGTTAATTATTCGGTTTGAACTCTGCATGACATGAAATAGATATTTACAGTGTTTTCCTCAACTTGTTTTCACTGTCACTTGATATATACTTGCTTGTACTTGAAGTTGTGGGTTAATGATGGTGGTTTTGTTCTACTTGGATGCATTGGTACCCATCATCGAGCGAACGGATGCAATAGCGGCAAGAAGCTCATGGCTGTGTGCATCTAAAGCACACCATGGACATCATCCACTTCCTCATAATGCTAACTCAATCCAGATCATTGTCGACGCTATCATCTGCAGGTATCTTGTAATGCCCAGGATGGGACTATACCTCCTACGTGTCGAGGCACGACTTAAAGGTATAAGCCCATCCTAGAATGATCTCATGTTTGGTATCTTTGCACAACTCATGTAAAAGAGGGATTAAAATGCAAAAGGAGATAGTTGGCTTACACTCGCCACTTCACACAATACATTACATAAGCAAGACATCATTCAAAACATCACAACCCGACTACGGGTGAAGATCCAAAGAGAGATACCAAAACAACATAAAGCCACAGGTCAGGATCGAATCCTAGTAGAAACCACTACTGATCGTCGAAAACGTCACAAGCATACGACCACTCTCTTCATCGAGCTCCCAGTGAAGCTCTGAACCAGCTCCGGCATCATACTCGGCTGAACCTGCATCTGGTGTGGTGAAGTAACTGTGAGCCACAGAGGACTCAGCAATCCCATTCCCGGGTAACAAGACTATTTAAACCTTGGGAGAGGATAAGGCTGAAGAAAAGAATAAGAGTCTGCAGCAGCAACTAGCACTAGCTTACGTATAAGAGAGCAAGAAGAGAAGGTGCCTCGGTCGAGAGATGATCACGAAGTGATCCCATACACCCCAACCGTGTTAGGAACGCATAATCAAGGAACATAACACCAGTTTATACGGTTCCTAACGGCATGAGTGGAACAAATCACCAAGCAAAAGGCCTAGCCTTCCACCCTTGCCAATATATAGATGATTTCATTTAGCAATTATATAGTGTGATATAACCCAACCAAACTTCAACATGAAGCGAGCATCTTCGATCTTCACCTGCAACTAGCAATGCTATAAGAAGGGCTGAGCGAAGCGTACTTAGCCAAGCAACGGTTTTGCGTAGGTAGGGTGGTTAAACATGGCAATGGTTACAAGTAGGAGGCTGAAAGGAAGAACATGGGCATCGAGGCAAAACTATAGAGCGGAACTACTAGCAATAGGCAAAGATAGTAATGTTATCGGGGTTCGGTCATCTTGCCTGAAGAGAAGTCGTTCGGATCGTAAGAAGGGTCCTCGTGCTCAACCTCGTTGGAAACCTCGTGCTCGTACTCGTACTCGGTCTCAGCTTCCGGCTCTAAACAAAACAATCACACCAAGCACAAATCAACAAGATGCAATGCGCACTCGAAAATGATGGATGCATGATGGATGCCCTAAGGATGCACACGGAGCACAGAAAAATAGAACTCAAGCAAAACATCTCAAAACATGATAACAATATTATATTATGAATCTACATAGAAAATCAATCAAGTTTCATATAAGACTCGCTTAAATCGGAGTTACGGGCTAAAAGTTATGCCCGAAACAAGAAATGAGCGAAAGCTGAAAATTACAGCAACATAGCAACTTCGGAGCACAAAATAATTAAGCTACAGCACTCAAACAACATGGCAAAGGACATGAACATAGACTAGACATATCCTACAGCAATTAAGTCCAAAGGTGCACCCCCAAAGGAGTCACGGTTCAATAGCAATGAGCTTGGACATATTGAACTTGACAATAAAATTCTGGCAGCAGAATTTTATTGAAACTTTGGAGCAAAAGATAAACATGCTACAGGCACTTAAATAAGCATGTGAGAACATGAATGGAAAGCCAACAATATATACTACAAGGAACAATCAAGATCCACTCCAAAACTATCATGGTTTTTCCTAGAGCAGCAAGCAAACATGGCATCGGAACGTTACAGATTTCAGACTTAGTGAAAATCCACTAAGTCCTAAAACAACAATTTCATCAAGGCATCTAAAATAGCAAGTTTAAGTCACCTCAAAACTAAACATGGCAAGTGGTAAGCACCACATCAAAGTACACATGAAGGTGATCCCGAAACATACAAGCATGCATCATGGAGATAAACACAACGATAGCAATGAGCTCAACAAGATGGCATTTCATAACAAGTGAAACAACATCACAGCCACATGGCACTTTGCAACGATGATAAGCATGGCAAGAATAAATCTATCATACCTAGCACAACAACATGTAGAGCATGGCAAGACGAACACGTGGACATGTCATTTGCATCATTCAGACAAACGAGCTAAAAGTTAACACATGGCAAAGATGGCATAAAAACATCACATAGCAGCAGTTTATATCACGATGCACTCTTGCAACAGAAAAACAAGCATCTAGATGACTTCTATCATGCATGACACCAAAAGATAAAACGTAGTGCTAATCACCACGAACGTCTGGACATGCTATTTGCGCGAATCGGACAAACACACACAAAGTTAGAGCAGTTAGAACATTGCATCACAGAACAATTAACATCTAGATCTAGGGTTTTTTGAAATAACCTCATATCTGAGAAAAACACGCGGGCTGGATGGAGATGCGGCCTGGCCCGGCTCGGGTGGCTGGGCCCGCGGAGGCGGCGGTGAGGGAGCCCAGGCGCGTGAGGCCCGGCTCGGGTCTCCGGCGCTGGAGGCGGCCTGGCCTGCGGGAGCTTCGGCGGCGTGGGAGTCCATCCTAGAATGATCTCAAGTTTGCTAATCTTTGCACATCTCATGTAAAAGAGGGGAATCGTAAACATAAATAGCTGGCTTACACTCGCCACGTCACACAAATACAATACATGTCTCAAACATCATACATTAAGAATATCACAACCCTCTAAGGGCAAGATCTAATTGTCAAGATACCAAACTTAAATAACATCCACAGGTCGGATCGAATCCTAGTAGAAGTCTCCACTACTGATCATCCAGATAACGAACATAGTACCGACTACGCTCCTCGTCGTACTCCCAATCTAGCTCGGTGCCATCACCTGGATAGCTCACAACTGGACCTGCATCTGGTGTGGTGAAGTAACTGTGAGCCACAGAGGACTCAGCAATCCCGTTCCCGGGTAACAAGACTATTTGAGCCTTGGGAGAGGATAAGGCTGAAGAAAAGAATAAGTGTCTGCAGCAGCAACTAGCAACTAGCTTACGTGAGAGAGAGCGAGAAGAGAAAGCCTCGGACGAGAAGTGATCACGAAGTGATCCTAGCTACAAGCTCAACAAAACATAACCCCTCCGTGTTCAACTCCCGAATCCCTATTCGGAAATTGACAGTCAGGGAACACACGCTGGTAGTGTATTAGAAACATTGTGTCAAGTTATCTACAACCGGATATTAACAAGCTCCCATCTGCCACATAACCGCGGGCACGGCTTTCGAAAGTTCATAACCCTGCAGGGGTGTTCCAACTTGACCCATTACAAGCCCACGATCTGCGGAGTCGCAACTCCAAAGTGGGAAGACCCGAGTATCCTCGGAATCCCGTGCTCAAGATACTCCGAACTAAGGTAAGGCTAATCTAGCAAATCCTCCCGGCGTGTCGACACCCTGATAGTAGCCGCGCGTATCTAAGTCTCAGGACACGACCGGATGAGTCATCCTACAGGTTTTTACCAGACCTCAAGATTCCTTGAGGTGGCCCCGCAGTCTGCTCGTTTCGGACCAACACTAATGTGGAGCACTGGCCCGGGGTGGTTGATTAAAGAAAAAGGGTTTATAACTCCCTATGCAAGTTTAGTTTGTTATTAGGCAAATAGTACCAATGTTGGGACTTGCTGGAAAAGACTTAGCACTTAGCGGTTTATCGAGGGGGTCCCATACACCCCAACCGTGTTAGGAACGCATAATCAAGGAACATAATACTGGTTTATACGGTTCCTAACGGCATGAGTGGAACAAAACACCAAGCAAAAGGCTTAGCCTTCCACCCTTGCCAATATATAGATGATTTCATTTTTTTTAAGTATTTATATAGTGTGATATAACCCAACAAAACTTCAACATGAAGCAAGCATCTTCGATCTTCACCTGCAACTAGCAAAGCTATAAGAAGGGCTGAGCGAAGCGTACTTATTCCGCCGGAAGGATAAATGAAGAACTTGGGTCATTTATAAGCACCATAAATAGCAACAATTCTCAGAGAAAGCTTTTAGGTGAATTATAACCCAAGATAACTCCAACGAATAAATTGAAAGGTTGAAAAGATCTCCTGAACAAGGAAAATGATGGGTTTAAATATCTCATTCTTGAAACTCGTGAATCATGAAACATGAAGGAATTGTCAAGAATGACATAACACCATCTGAAAAGACAAGGTAGAAAGAATTGCAAATGGAAGCATGAGAAGAATGCTTGAGCTCCAACAAGAATCTTGATGAAGACTTCGAGGATGAATTAAAACATGATGAACCACCATGAAAACTCCAGTAATGAAAGCATGAGAAGTGAAAGATGAAAAGAATAAGATTCAAGGCCTGCGATGAATTAGATGGAGCTTCGGAATGGTATAATTGAAACAACTTAGAACCGAGAATATGATATGATGAACAAGCTCCGGAAAACAGAGATTAATCACTCGAGGAAATAAGAATAGGATTTATTGTAGGCTTATCCTTCATCAAATTAAATTGATGACAAGCAAACGGATTTGGCGTACTACTTATTCTCGTTGCAAAGAATTAAAGAGGGATCTAGCACAACCTTGGATAAATCTTCAACAAAGCACCGGTAGGATTGAGAAAAGAACAAATGAATTAAAACGATAACAATGGAATGGTAAACTTGAAAGAACCACCGTAAAAATATGGAGACGAACGAAGAGACATCAATTAAGAATAGTTGGAGGACGAAGTTGAAAACTGAGAACGAAGAAATATTCTGAAAGGATGGCCTTCGGAGGATTACAATGGAAAGAATTCATGAAATGCTCCGGACGGGTATGAAAATAATTCCTCACAATCAAAACGATAATGAGGATGGCATGAAGCTAGAACCACGACTCTGCAATTGATTGACAGAAGGTATAAGCTGAATCAATGGAATGAATTGCAACAAGTCTTCACAATAATCATTCGAACAATAAGAACGAATGAAATCATTCGAACAAGAGGAACGAATGAAATTCTCAGTTAAATGATAACACCAATCTTCACGAGAAGCCACATAGGGGACAAAATGAAAATAAGAAAACAACAAGGTACAGACGGGAACAAACACAAGATAGGAGCTTCGTTCTAACATCTTTGTGCTGAAAGCATATGAACATGTTACGAAAAGGTTTTGCAATCCCCGGATCAGCATAGCCAAGGACCCTTTAAGATGCAACTCCTGATAGTAACATCGGTCATAAACCACTTCACTCAATGTAGAACCCCGAACTCACTAACCTGCATCCGTTGGAAGAATGCCTACGATCTACTGGATAAACCCACCTATAAATTTCCGAAAGATTCCAGTTATGCAATCAGGTGTTGGGGATACACGGGAAGCACTGCGCAATCAACTCTAAACCTACATCCAGGTGTATCCATCCTTCAACACATAACCAGTCTTTCTCGGAAACTGTGTACCTCGGACCTTCGAAAAGCAGCCACTATAACAAGCTATGGCAATAATCCCGAACTACCTCCCCAGTACTGGGTGATGTCGGGGTTATCTTGCCACTGGCCGTATAGGAGAGATTTTCGATGTCGGCCGTCTTAAGTATTTAGTACTGCCGCGATATGGTTGTGACGACAATACCCCGAAGCTCAATTCCCCGGGACACTGCCACAACCCCTAATGTCAGGAGGCATCGAGAACAATATCCTCGTCACAAGAACATCGAAACAATCCCAGAATACTCGCGGGATTCCTAAAAAAAATTGGTGCAATTTTTGAAAGTAGAAGAGACAAGAGTAGTCGTCAGGAGTTGCTTCTCATCTCCTTTCTCTCTGGTGAGGACTCCTGACGACTACTCTTGTCTCTCCTACTTTCAAAAATTGCACCAAATTTTTTTTAGGAATCCCGCGAGTATTCTGGGATTGTTTCGATGTTCTTGTGACGAGGATATTGTTCTCGATGCCTCCTATCATTAGGGGTTGTGGCAGTGTCCCGGGGAGTTGAGCTTCGGGGTATTGTCGTCACAAGCATATCGCGGCAGTACTAAATACTTAAGACGGCCGACATCGAAAATCTCTCCTATACGGCCAGTGGCAAGATAACCCCGACATCACCCAGTACTGGGGAGGTAGTTCGGGAGTACTGCCATAGCTTGTTATAGTGGATGCTTTTCGAAGGTCCGAGGTACACAGTTTCCGAGAAAGACTGGTTATGTGTTGAAGGATGGATACACCTGGATGTAGGTTTAGAGTTGATTGCGCGGTGCTTCCCGTGTATCCCCAACACCTGATTGCATAACTGGAATCTTTCGGAAATTTATAGGTGGGTTTATCCAGTAGATCGTAGGCATTCTTCCTACGAATGCAGGTTAGTGAGTTCGGGGTTCTACATTGAGTGAAGTGGTTTATGACCGATGTTACTATCAGGAGTTGCATCTTAAAGGGTCCTTGGCTATGCTGATCCGGGGATTGCAAAACCATTTCGTAACGCGTTCATATGCTTTTAGCACAAAGATGTTAGAACGAAGCTCCTATCTTGTGTTTGTTCCCGTCTGTACCTTGTTGTTTTCTCTTTTTCATTTTATTCCCTATGTGGCTTCTCATGAAGATTGATGTTATCATTTAACTGAGAATTTCATTCGTTCCTCTTGTTCGAATGATTTCATTCGTTCTTATTGTTCGAATGATTATTGTGAAGACTTGTTGCAATTTATTCCATTGATTCAGCTTATACCTTCTGTCAATCAAATGCTGATTCGTGGTCATCTCTTTCAGGATGGCTCCGAAAAAAACTCCCAACGCTAACCCAGAGGTGGAAGAGGTTCCAGATCGTCCTCCTTCCCCTCCTCCTCCACCTGAGGCTTGGAGAGCGATTATGCAGACTACAGCTCAGAACACCCAGTTGTTGATGCAGATGATGCAGCAGATGCAAGCTAATGAAGCTAATCAGGGTGTTCCAGGGAACCAAGGCAACTTCTTCAACCAGCAGCACCATGCTACTCTCAACCAGTTCTTGGCCAATAATCCAAAAGCTTTCAGTTACTGTGTCGACCCTCTTGATGCTGAAGATTGGTTAACCGACATAAAGAAGCATTTTGAGTGCAGTAACGTGAAGGAAGATGATTATGTGAAGTTTGCAGCCTTCCAACTCAAAGATCAAGCAGCTGACTGGTGGCAGCAGTACAAAGACTCCAGGCTAGGTCAAGTGATCTCTTGGGAGAATTTCTGCAAGGATTTTCGCTCGCACCACATTCCTACAAGTGTCATCGAGGGTATGCGTGAGCAATTCCGCAACCTGAAGCAGGGCTCTATGACAGTCTATCAGTATAATGTCAAGTTCCAAAACCTCGCCCGCTATGCTAAGCAAGACATTCCTAATGCTAAGAGCAAAATCTACCAGTTCCGTGGAGGTCTCAAAGATGAACTTCAGCTTGCTCTCACCTTGTTCGAGCCCGATGAATTCGACAAGTTCTATAACATGGCTTTGAAACAAGAGGCAGCTCATCTTAAGATGGAGGCTTCTAAGAAGAGAATTCGAGATGCCGTTCACTCTTCCTCATCGTCTCAGATGGTCTCGAAGCATCAGAAATTCTGGCTTCCTCCTCCTCCAGTGATTCGAGCTCCATACAACAACTCCAACAACTCCAACTACAAGAACTCTAGTGGACGTGGTTTCTCCCACCCACCCAACCCGAGCAACCAGTCGAAGAAGCAGTTTCAGTCTCAAGGCTCCAAGTCCAGTGGTTCTCATTTCCGTCCTCTCTCCGTAGTGGTGTGCAACAAGTGTGGCCAGAAGGGTCATTATGCCAACAGATGTCCTAATCCGAAGCGTCTTCCACCTCCTCCACCTGTGAGTTCAGCTATTGTCAGGCATGATCCAAAGGCAGCAAGGGTCAATCTGATGAATGCAGCACAAGCGGAGAATTCTTCTGATGTCATTTTGGGTATCCTCTCAGTTAACTCTTTTCCAGCTAAAGTGTTGTTTGATTCGGGTGCTTCATGTTCTTTCATGTCTCAACCATTCGCATCCAAGCATAATGTTGACATCCAAAGTCTGCCTCAGAGGTTGCAAGTAATTTCTCCGGGCAAGTGCATGACTTCCAACATTTTTGCTCCGAATGTTTCTATTCGCATGGGTGATTATCGCTTTCTGGCTAAACCGGTGATTCTCGGCAATTCTGACATCGACCTCGTCCTCGGAATGGATTGGCTTTGTCAGCATGATGCTCACATTGATTATGCACAGAAGGAAGTCAAGATGACTCATCCTGATGAAGATGTGATTATCTTTGCCTCAAGGGATAACACTATCAGACTTTTCTCTCTCAATGATAAGGGCGAAATTAATGCCATATCTCAAATTCCGGTGGTGAACGAATATCAAGACGTCTTTCCTGAAGAACTTCCAGGCATGCCTCCACACCGTCAGGTGGAATTCGTCATTGAACTCGAGCCGGGTACTGAGCCAGCATGCCAGCGTCCGTGCAAGCTCTCTCCGGATGAATTGAAGGAATTGAAGAAGCAGCTTGATAAACAGGAGAGTATGGGTCTCATCAGGCCTAGTACGTCTCCTTGGGGCTGTGGTGTCTTATTTGTCAAGAAGAAAGATGGCACGGAGCGTCTCTGTGTTGATTACCGGCCATTGAACAAGAAGACAATAAAGAACAAATATCCGCTCCCCAACATCAACGAACTCTTTGAGCAGCTCAAAGGAGCTAAAGTGTTCTCTAAGCTTGACCTCCGAATGGGCTATCATCAAATTCGCATTCGCGAGGAAGACATTCCCAAGACGGCCTTCAGAACGAGCTACGGATCATACGAGTATACCGTCATGTCTTTTGGTCTCGCCAATGCTCCTCCTACCTTTTCGAGGATGATGCATTACATCTTCAACCCCTATACTGGCGAGTTTGTGCTTGTGTATCTGGATGATATTCTGGTGTTTTCCAAGAATGAAGAAGATCACGAAAAGCACTTACGTCTGGTTCTTGATCGACTCCGAGGGCATAAGTTCTATGCCAAATTCTCAAAGTGCGAATTTTGGCTCGATAAGGTTTTGTACCTGGGCCATATCATCTCAGCTGACGGTATTGCGGTTAATCCCGAGAAAGTTGAAGCAATTGTCAACTGGGAAGCTCCTCAGAATGTCAAGCAACTCCGCAGTTTTCTGGGTCTTGCCAGCTATTGCAGAAGGTTCGTCGAGAACTTCTCCAAGATTGCCAAGCCTCTTTCCAACTTGCTTCAGAAGAATGTCAAATACTTTTGGTCTCCAGAGTGTGAAGTGGCATTCAAAACTCTCAAAGAAAAGCTTGTCTCTGCTCCAGTTCTGACTCCTTCAGATGAATCCAAGCCCTATGAAGTATTTTGTGATGCTTCTCTTCAAGGCCTTGGTGGTGTGCTTATGCAAGACAAGAGAATTGTGGCATACACTTCTCGTCAGCTGAAGCCAAGTGAGAAGAACTATCCCACACATGATCTCGAGCTAGCAGCTGTGGTACATGCTTTGATTACGTGGAGACATCTGTTGTTGGGCAGAAAAGTCGACATCTTCACCGATCACAAGAGCTTGAAGTACATCTTCACACAGCCGCATCTGAACCTCCGCCAGACTCGTTGGGTTGAAATGATCCAAGAGTATAATCCCAGCATTAAATACACTCCTGGCAAGGCGAATGTAATTGCAGATGCTTTGAGTAGAAAGGCATATTGCAACAGCCTTCTTATCAAGCCGTGCCAGCCTGAGCTTTGTGAAGCATTCAGGAAACTCAACCTCCAAATTGTTCCGCAGGGTTTTCTTGCAAATCTCCAAATTGCTCCTACCTTGGAAGATCAGGTCCGTGAGGCCCAACTCAGTGATACCATGGTGAAGAAGGTGAAACATGCTATTGCTAAGGGCATTCCGAAATACAAGTGCTTTCGTGTTGATGAGAGAGATACCTTGTTCTTCGAGGACAGACTCGTTGTTCCCAAAGGTGATCTCAGGAAGCTCATAATGGAAGAAGCACATGATTCTCTCCTTTCCATTCATCCTGGCAGTTCCAAGATGTATCAAGACCTCAAGCAGTCTTACTGGTGGACATGCATGAAAAGGGAGATTGCCCAATTCGTGAACGAATGTGATGTTTGCAGAAGAGTGAAAGCAGAACATCAACGTCCAGCCGGTCTTCTCCAACCTCTTCCTATTCCCGAGTGGAAGTTCGACCACATTGAAATGGATTTCGTCACTGGTTTTCCTAAATCCAAGCGAGGGAATGACTCTATCTTCGTGGTGGTTGACAAGCTTACCAAAGTCGCTCACTTCCTGCCAGTCAAAGAATCAATCAATGCAGCTCAATTGGCAGAGCTGTACACTTCCAGAATTGTGTCTTTACATGGCATTCCTCAAGTTATCTCCTCAGACCGTGGAAGTTTGTTCACTTCAAGGTTCTGGGACTCCTTTCAGTCCGCCATGGGCACTAAGATCAGGTTCAGCACTGCTTTTCACCCTCAGACTAGTGGTCAAGTCGAGCGAGTGAATCAGATTCTAGAAGACATGCTCAGAGCCTGTGTCATATCTTTCGGCATGAAATGGGAAGACTACCTTCCATTTGCCGAGTTCTCTTACAATAACAGCTTTCAAGCAAGTGCCGGCAAAGCTCCGTTTGAAATCCTCTATGGCAGAAAGTGTCGTACCCCTCTCAACTGGTCTGAAACAGGCGAACGTCAACTCCTTGGCAATGACTTGATCTCAGAAGCCGAAGAAATGTGCAAAGTCATACGTGAGAATCTCAAGGCCGCTCAGTCGCGTCAGAAGAGCTACTATGACGGCAAGCATCGTGATTTGGCATTCAACATTGATGATCATGTTTATCTCCGTGTGTCTCCGATGAAAGGCACCCAAAGATTCAGTATCAAAGGAAAGCTTGCTCCTAGATACGTCGGGCTTTTCAAGATTCATGGCAAGAGAGGTGATCTAGCCTATCAACTTGAGCTCCCTTCAAACTTCGCCAATGTTCATGATGTCTTCCATGTGTCTCAACTTCGCAAGTGCTTTAAGGCACCTGAGCGCATGATTTCGTTTGAACAAATTGATCTTCAACAAGACATGTCTTACCTAGAGCATCCCGTTGCAATTCTCGAAGAAACCGAACGCAAGTCCTGCAACAAGTCCATCAAATTCTTGAAAGTCAAGTGGTCACATCACACCGACCGAGAAGCTACCTGGGAACGAGAAGATCATCTTCGTTCCGAGTACCCTTCCTTTTTCCAGTCCTAGATCTCGGGACGAGATCTTTTTTTAGTAGAGGAGAGTTTGTAATGCCCCGGATGTAATACTTTCCCTTTTGGGTATATAATATATCTCCGGCTTCATCTATTTCCATTCCTGGTTCTTTGTCTTTCGGGTTTTCGTCGTTTTGTTGTGTGCGTGTGTGGCATTCATTCATATCATGTAGACATGTGCATTGCATTGCATTTGTGTTGTCGGTTGCATCCGGTTCCACGCGTTCCTTCCCGTTGTCCGTTTCGCATTCCGGAGCTCCCTCCCGTGTCCGTGACGTCCCGTAGGCCTACTTTCGTGTTTGGGCGTGTAACGTTACCGGTGTGCCGCGAGACTTGTCATGTGTTGTTGTTTTGTTGTGTGTTACCCGCCTCTCAAATCTCGTCGCGCTTGGACTCCGTTTGATATCCCATCAGTTATTCGTGTGGGTCCAAAGTGCCTCCACTTGTGGCCTAGAAACATCCCTCCAGCAGCCCACTACCCTCTTCTAGGCCCATCCTGACTTCCCCCGCGATCGGATCCGTCGGATCGCGATCGGAGGGCTCCTAACACCCCTAAATCCCTCAAACCCTAAAAATCTGCTATATAATAGACCTCCTAGTCTATTTTTGGCATCCCTAACCCTAGCCCCTTCTTCCTCCTCCTTCTCCCCCTAAATTTCTGGATCCACCAGCCCCCTCACTCCACTTGGCAGTTCACCGCCGCCGTCCCATAGAAGCCAGCCGACAGCCGCCGAAATTCCCGCAGGCCAGTCCCGCGACGCCCAAGTCAACGCATCGATCGATCCTCCAGCTGGCTCGGCCACTTCGTTCCTTCCCCGATCGATCGCCTCCTGCGCCACCCCAAGGCCCAGATCCATCCAGCATCGACTGCTTCGACCTCCTTCGCCACCGTCCCTCCGCAGCGACCGACCGAGGCCAGCCTCCTTCGATCCCTCCACTCCGGACCGCGCAAGGACCACATCGCCGCGGACCAAGTCCCGCCGATCCTTCCCTTCGCCAGCTGGGCTCGGCCTCCTGCGCCACTAGGCCCAGCCGCCACCTCTCCCGCAGCTCGCTCCAGCCAGGCCGGCGCCAGATCGGGCCCAGCCAGCCGCTCCGAGCCGCCCCTCGCTCCGGGTCGCTCCATCGCCACCGCGAGGCCCACAGCTCCCGCGCCAGGGCCGCACTCCCTTCGCCTCGGCGCCCTGGGCCGCAGCCCCCCCGTCGCCAGCGCGCCTCGGTGGGCCGGCCACTCCCTCCGCCGCCGAAGGCCCAGTCCGGATCCAGCCAGCTGGGCCACACCACCGCGCCTGGGCTCCCTCACCGCCGGCTCCGCGGGCCCAGCCACCCGAGCCGGGCCAGGCCGCATCTCCGTCCAGCCCGCGTGTTTTTCTCAGATCTGAGGTTATTTCAAAAACCTAGATCTAGATGTTAATTGTTCTGTGATGCAATGTTCTAACTGCTCTAACTTTTAATGTGGTGCTCCGTTTCGCGCAAATAGCATGTCCAGACGTTCGTGGTGATTAGCACTACGTTTTATCTTTTGGTGTCATGCATGTTAGAGATCATCTAGGTGCTTGTTTTTCTGTTGCAATAGTGCATCGTGATATAATTGCTGCTATGTGATGTTTCTATGTCATCTTTGCCATGTGATATCTTTTAGCTCGTTTGTCCGAATGATGCAAATGACATGTCCACGTGTTCGTCTTGTCATGCTCTACATGTTGCTTGTGTTAGGTTGCATGATAGATTTATTCTTGTCATGTTTATCATCGTTGCAAAGTGCCATGTGGCTGTGATGTTGTTTCACTTGTTATGAAATGCCATCTTGTTGAGCTCGTTGCTATCGCCGTGTTTATCTCCATGAAGCATGCTTGTGTGTTTCGGAATCACCATCATGTGTACTTTGATGAGGTGATTACCACTTGCCATGTTTAGTTTCGAGGTGACTTAAACTTGCTCGTTTAGATGCCATGATGAAACTGCTGTTTTAGGACTTAGTGATTTTTCACTAAGTCTGAAATCTGTAACGTTCCGATGCCATGTTTGCTTGCTGCTCTAGGACAAACCATGATAGTTTTGGAGTGGATCTTGATTGTTCCTTGTAGTATATATTGTTGGCTTTCCATTCATGTTCTCACTTGCTTATTTGAGTGGCTGTAGCATGTTTATCTTTTGCTCCAAAGTTTCAATAAAATTCTGCTGTCAGAATTTTATTGTCAAGTTCAATATGTCCAAGCTCATTGCTATTGAACCGTGGCTCCTTTGGGGGTGCACCTTTGGACTTAATTGCTGTAGGATATGTCTAGTCTATGTTCATGCTCTTTTCCATGTTGTTTGAGTGCTGTAGCTTAATTATTTTGTGCTCCGAAGTTGCTATGTTGCTGTAATTTTCAGCTTTCGCTCATTTCTTGTTTCGGGCATAACTTTTAGCCCGTAACTCCGATTTCAGCGAATCTTACATGAAACTTGATTGATTTTCTGTGTAGATTCATAATCTCATATTGTTATCATGTTTTGAGGTATTTTGCTTGAGTGCTATTTTCCGTGCTCCGTGTGCATCCTTAGTGCATCCATCATGCATCCATCATTTTCGAGTGCGCATTGCATCTTGTTGATTTGTGCTTGGTGTGATTGTTTTGGTTAGAGCCGGAAGCTGAGACCGAGTACGAGTACGAGCACGAGGTTTCCAACGAGGTTGAGCACGAGGACCCTTCTTACGATCCGAACGACTTCTCTTCAGGCAAGATGACCGAACCCCGATAACATTACTATCTTTGCCTATTGCTAGTAGTTCCGCTCTATAGTTTTGCCTCGATGCCCATGTTCTTCTTGTCAGCTTCCTACTTGTAACCATTGCCATGTTTAACCAACCTACCTATGCAAACCATTGCTTGGCGAAGTACGCTTCGCTCAGCCCTTCTTATAGCATTGCTAGTTGCAGGTGAAGATCGAAGATGCTTGCTTCATGTTGAAGTTTGGTTGAGTTTTATCACACTATATAAATGCTTAAAATGAAATCATCTATATATTGGCAAGGGTGGAAGGCTAAGCCTTTTGCTTGGTGATTTGTTCCACTCATGCCGTTAGGAACCGTATAAACCGGTGTTATGTTCCTTGATTATGCGTTCCTAACACGGTTGGGGTGTATGGGACCCCCTCGATAAACCGCTAAGTGCTAAGTCTTTTCCATCAAGTCCCAACATTGGTACTATTTGCCTAATAACAAACTAAACTTGCATAGGGAGTAATTAACCCTCTTTCTTAATTCTACAACCTCGGGCCAGTGCTCCACATGAGTGTTGGTCCGAATCGAGCAGACTGCGGGGCCACCTCAAGGAAACTTGAGGTTTGGTAAAAACCTGTAGGATGACTCATCCGGTCGTGTCCTGAGACTTAGATACGCGCGGCTACTATCAGGGTGTCGACACGCCGGGAGGATTTGCTGGATTAGCCTTACCTTAGTTCGGAGTATCTTGAGCACGGGATTCCGAGAATACTCGGGTCTTCCCACTTTGGAGTTGCGACTCCGCGGATCGTGGGCTTGTAATGGGTCAAGTTGGAACACCCCTGCAGGGTTATGAACTTTCGAAAGCCGTGCCCGCGGTTATGTGGCAGATGGGAGCTTGTTAATATCCGGTTGTAGATAACTTGATACAATGTTTCTAATACACTACCAGCGTGTGTTCCGTGACTGTCAATTTCCGAATAGGGATTCGGGAGTTGAACACGGAGGGGTTATGTTTGTTGATCTTTAGCTAGGATCACTTCGTGATCATCTCTTGACCGAGGCTTTCTCTTCTCGCTCTCACTCACGTAAGCTAGTTGCTAGATGCTGCTGCAGACACTTATTCTTTTCTTCAGCCTTATCCTCTCCCAAGGCTTAAATAGTCTTGTTACCCGGGAACGGGATTGCTGAGTCCTCTGTGGCTCACAGTTACTTCACCACACCAGATGCAGGTCTAATTGTGAGCTATCTAGGTGATGGCACTGAGCTAGACTGGGAGTACGACGAGGAGCGTAGTCGATACTATGTTCGTTATCCGGATGATCAGTAGTGGAGACTCCTACTAGGATTCGATCCGCTTGTGGATGTTATTTAAGTTTGGTATCTTGACATTTGGATTTACCCTTAGAGGGTTGTGATGTTCTTCATGTATGATGTTTGAGACATGTATTGTATTGGTGTGACGTGGCGAGTGTAAGCCAACTATTTATGTTTACAATTCCCCTCTTTTACATGAGATGTGCAAAGATTACCAAACTTGAGATCATTCTAGGATGGACTTATGCCTTTAAGTCGTGCCTCGACACGTAGGAGGTATAATTCCATCCTGGGCATTACAACTTGTAATGCCCAGGATGGGACTATACCTCCTACGTGTCGAGGCACGACTTAAAGGTATAAGCCCATCCTAGAATGATCTCAAGTTTGGTATCTTTGCACGACTCATGTAAAAGAGGGATTAAATTGCAAAAGGAGATAGTTGGCTTACACTCGCCACTTCACACAATACATTACATAAACAAAACATCATTCACAACATCACAACCCGACTACGGGCGAAGATCCAAAAGAAAGATACCAAAACAACATAAAGCCACAGGCCAGGATCGAATCCTAGTAGAAGAACCACTAGTGATTGTCGAAACGTCACAAGCATACGGCCAAACTCTTCATCGAGCTCCTAGTGAAGAACTGATCCAACTCCTGCATCAAACTCGGCTGAACCTGCATCTGGTGTGGTGAAGTATCTGTGAGCCACAGAGGACTCAGCAATCCCGTTCCCGGGTAACACGACTATTTAAGCCTTGGGCGAGGACAAGGCTGGAGAAAGAACAAGAGGTGAAGGAACAACAAGAGTCTGCAGCAGCAACTAGCACTAAATTACGTAAAAGAGAGCGAGAAGAGAAGGCGCATCGGTCGAGAGATGATCACGAAGTGATCCTAACTAAAGCCAGTCAAACATAACCCCACCGTGTTCAACTCCCGAATCCCTATTCGGAAATTGACAGTCACGGTACACACGCTGGTAGTGTATTGGAACATGGTGTCAAGTTTTCTACAACCGGATATTAACAAGCTCCCATCTGCCACATAACCGCGGGCACGGCTTTCGAAAGTTCAAACCCTGCAGGGGTGTTCCAACTTGGCCCATCACAAGCCCACGATCCGCGGAGTCGCAACTCCAAAGGTGGGAAGACCCGAGTATTCTCGGAATCCCGTGCTCAAGATACTCCGAACTAAGGTAAGGCTAATCCAGCAAATCCTCCCGGCGTGTCGACACCCTGATAGTAGCCGCGCGTATCTAAGTCTCAGGACACGACCGGATGAGTCATCCTACAGGTTTTTACCAGACCTCAAGTTTCCTTGAGGTGGCCCCGCAGTCTGCTCGTTTCGGACCAACACTCATGTGGAGCACTGGCCCGGGGTTGTTGATTAAGAAAAAGGGTTTATAACTCCCTATGCAAGTTTAATTTGTTATTAGGCAAATAGTACCAATGTTAGGACTTGCTGGAAAAGACTTAGCACTTAGCGGTTTATCAAGGGGGTCCCATACACCCCAACCGTGTTAGGAACACATAATCAAGGAACATAACACCGGTTTATACGGTTCCTAACGGCATGAGTGGAACAAATCACCAAGCAAAAGGCTTAGCCTTCCACCCTTTTCAATATATAGATGATTTCATTTTAAGCATTTATATAGTGTGATATAACCCAACAAACCTCGACATGAAGCAAGCATCTTCAATCTTCACCTGCAAATAACAATGCTATAAGAGGGGCTGAGCGAAGCGTACTTATAGCCAATCAAAGATTTGCATAGGTAGGGTGGTTAAACAAGTTCATGGTTACAAGTAGGAGGCTGACAGGAAAGACATGGGCATCGAGGCAAACTATAGATCGAGACTACTAGCAATAGGCAAGAATAGTAATGTTATCCGGGTTCGGTCATCTTGCCTGGAATTCCGCAAGGGAGAAGAACGGTTCCAAGAAGTAGACGAAGCAACATAGACGAGCGAATCCTCACAACTCCGGAACGAAACCGAAGCTAACAAGAGAAGCAACCGGAAAGAAGGAAGCAACACGGTAAACACACAAGCATAAGCATGGCATACGATGCATATTCAAGTATGATGCATGTCCGGTTTAAATATGCATGGCACGGCAAAGTGCACAAACAAAACTACAAGTTAAGTGGAGCTCAATATGGAACGAGTTGCATATTGACGAAACACCACATTGATTTATTTAATTGACTCTCGTTTATTTACAAGACAAGATTAAATGTTCGTTAACATGGCAAGAGGTGAAGCATAAATAAACTACCTATTTAGGCATTTTAAATGAGGCCGGAAGAATAACAACAACATATCCGGAAAATCCTCATGAGCATGTTTAGTAAATATAAACAAACAACAATTCAGACATATTAATGTTGTTAACATGATGCGGATGACATGATCAAGTTTATGCAATTTTATTATAAGGTTGACTTAAAAGAGATATAGATGATAAGGAGAATTAGTCATCATGGTGGAAAGAAAGGGTGCCACGGCAGCGATCCGAAAATGATGCAACGGAAACATCTCGGTTCCGGTAACTCGTTGAGAGTCCGGTGCAAAAGGAAAGATGGTGTGAGCGAGCCAAACGAGATGAAAGGTGGGGCGATCCCGTTACCGGGTTCCCACGAGTCGGTGACGAGGCAACCGAGGAACATGACAAACGGACGAAACGGCACGGAGCACACACGAGAAATATTTCATACAACCACAACAAGCATCTCACGGGTCATCCACGGGGTCGTCTCGTTATACCTTTGAAGCGTGCGTTTCGGGGCGGTTCGAGACGTAGAGGAAGAAGGCGTTCACGTTCGGAGAGGAAGTAGTCGTTCCCATGGCGGTAGAGGTACACATGTTGTCGTGGTACTTGTCGCATCCACCAAGCGTAGTCGTTCGGGCGTCGAGTTCGTAGATGCACTTGAGGGGTCGTCGTGGTACTCGTACATGTAGTAGTCGGACTTGACCATCGGAGAGGTACTTGACGCGAGGTCGTCGTGTAGTCGTTCCCGGGTACTTGAGATAAACAAAACAGCAACAACAAAACACAGCACAGTTACGGTCGCGGTCATGGCGAGGAGGAGAGGCAGCACGCCGACGACGTCGAGGCCATGGCAGCAGCAGGTCGAGCCGGCGAGGAAGGAACAGAGTCTTGGCGATGGAGGGTGCGGACTGGCGCGGTCCGGGCCCTCACGGCACCAGGCGCGCGGTAGGGGAGGCTTGGGATGCGGCATCCCCTGGTCGGCCGCGGGCTGCGACGAAGTAGAGGAACGGGGCGCCGCGCTGGGTGCTGGGGCGGGTCACAGGCGAGGTGGCGGCTGCCTGGGCGCTGCGGGACGAGCCGGTGCCTGTGGCTCCTGGCCGGAGGGAAGGGGCCGGCTGCTCGAGGCGCACAGGGCGGCCGCCTGCGAGCCCCTGGCGCAAAGGAGGACGGGGGAGGCGAGGAGGCTCCAGCTCGGGGCGGCGCTGGCGCTGATGGAGAGGGACGACGCGCGGGCTACGGTGAGGGAGGCCGGGCGCGGGAGATCGAAGAGCCAGAGGAGCGATGGGGCTCGGGGAGGGAGCCATGGCGCGGCTCCGCGCTGGACCGCTGGGGAACGGGCTGTAGAGGAGGGGGCGGGAGGGAGACCGAGGGAGATGGGAGAGGCTCGGGCGACGAGTGAGATGGGAATCGGGGTGAGCGACGGCGGCTTTGCGGGGGAGGGAGGGAGCAAGCGGAGCCCAGCTCGGGGCTAGGGTTAGCGGGAGATCGGGCCAGGAGGGAAAGGGAGGCCTGGGCCGCTGGAATGGGCCGGCCTATTGGGCCCGATAGGCTGCGGGGAAGATGGCCTGATGGCCTCTGCTCTTCTTTTAAAATAGCTTTAACAGAAAAGAAGAAAGAGGGAAAAGAAAAGAGAGGCTTAGGGAAAAAAATAGCACATGGGACTAATTTTCTCGGGCATCATAAAATGAGCAAGGTCCGAGAAACATAGAAAAGGCATGATCGAAAAAAAAAATTCAAACATATTTGAATTTAATTCAAACGGGTTTGAACTAAGACTTGAATATAGAAGTGTCCAAAAATGTTGAGGATTTTAGGAGGAACCTCGCTAGAACGGAAAAAGAGAAATAGGGAGGTTTTAAAGGTGAAACTTGAATTAAAGAAGCATGGGGAAAAAATTATGCACGTGTGTTGATTAATTCCAAACAAATGGAATATTTATTTATATAGCTCCTTAAATATTAGGAGGATATGTTTTAAAGAGAAGTGACACTTCCCTCAATTTAAATGGACCGAAGGTCCACACAATTTATTTAGTTGAGATGCAAAATAAATATGACATGATGGCATGATGACATGATGCAATGCAAAAATAAAAACACAAGCACAAAAGAAACACACAGGCAACCCGGAACATCTGGAATCTTCAGGAATCTTCTGGAATCTTCTGGGACGTCGGTCTTCGGGCGTCACAACTCTCCCACACTAACAGAGGATCTCGACCCGAGATCCTAGAGATATCACCGGGTAAAAACGGAAGAGGAATAGGTAAAACAAAGTTGCTTCTTTGACAGACGAGTGAAACCACAAACCTGAGAGGTTGAACAAGTTGAAAGAAGAATAGAATGGAGATGAACGAAGATGAAACCACTCCGTTAGAAAAGAGGAACAAGGAGCATTATGAGAACCTTGTAGGTTAAAAGACATGAAACAAGAGCTTACGAACCAAAAGAATATGAAACTGCAACGGTATAGCCAAGGAATAAGAATGACATGATTCAGACAGCACTTCGTCTGAAAATGGAAGGAATTAACAAGAACTTGAGGAGAAGGGGTGATACTTGATGAAATCAACATCACATTGCCTCCGAAACAATTGAAAGAAAGGCACCAGGGGTAAGAAGGATTCAGACAGCACTCCGGTTAAAAAGATAGGCAAAAACTAGATAAGATGACAGAACTGAAATGAAGAATACAACACTCCGGTTAAATGATAAGCAAGGGAAAGAACATGATCTTGATAAAAACGAGATGATGGTCAAAGAGAGCAATATCACAAAGTCTCCGGAATGACAGAATAGCAAATAACTCAATGAAAGAATTGAATGGAGAAGAAAAATGACAACTTCTCTCAAAATTGAATTTGAAAGAGCATCCTTACTAAGAAGGGTTGAACGGAGTTGTTGGGAAATCAACAACGAAAGAATAAGCTCGTTGTGGTCTTATGGAAAACATCTCAAAACTAAGAGGTGACAACCAGCCACTAACTTAAACAATTCATTTGATTGAGATCAACAAGGAGATGAAAGAGTTATTTCACCGGAATGATAAATGAAGAACTTGGGTCATTTATAAGCACCATAATTGCAACAATCCTTAGGGAAGCTTTTAGGTGAAATACAACCCAAGATAACTCCAACTAATAATTGAAGAGCTGAAAAGATCTCCTGAACAAGGAAAATGATGGTTTTAAATATCTCACTCTTGATAACTCGTGAATCATGAAACATGAAGGAATTGTCAAGAATGACATAACACCATCTGAAAAGATAAGGTAGAAAGAATTGCAATTGGAATGCATGATGAAGAATGCTTGAGCTCCAACATGAATCTTGATGAAGACTTCGAGGATGATTTTTTTTTAGGATCTCGCGAGTATTGTTTGGATTGTTTCGATGTCTTTGTGACGAGAACATTGTTCTCGATGCCTCCTGTCATTAGGGGTTGTGGCAGTGTCCCAGGGAGTTGAGCTCCAAGGTGTTGTCGTCACAAATCCATCGCAGCAGTACTAGAATACTTAAGACAACCGACATCGAAAACTCTCCTATGCGGTTAGTGGCAAGATAACCCCGACATCACCCAGTACTGGGGAGGTAGCTCGAGAGTATTGCCATAGCTTGTATAGTGGATGCGTTTCGAAGGTCCGAGGTAAACAGTTTCCGAGAATGACTGGTTATGTGTTGAAGGATGGATACAGCGGGATGTAGGTTTAGAGTTGATTGCGCGGTGCTTCCCCTGTATCCCCAACACCTGATTGCATAACTGGAAACTTTCGGAAATTAATAGGTGGGTTCATCTAGTAGTTCTAGGCATTCTTCCAACGGATGCACGATATGAAGTTCGGGGTTCTACATTGAGTGAAGTGGTTTTATGGACTTGTTCTGATCGGGAGTTGCATCTTAAAGGGTCCTTGGCTATGCTGATCCGGGGATTGCAAAACCCTTTTGTAACACGTTCCATGAGCTTTCAGCACGAAGATGTCGAACGAAGCTTCTATAATGTATTTGTTCTATCTGTTCCTTGTTCCTTTTTATTTTCATTTTGCTCTCCAAGTGGCTTCTCGTCAAGTTGATGTACCTACGGAATTCATTCGTTCAATTCTCTGTTCAGATGATATTGTGAAGATCATGTTGCATATCTATCCTTTGTTTTTGTTTTGATTCTGGTATTCGAGTTGCTTCGATGTCAAATGTTGATTCCATACCTTTCCTAATCGGTGTTCTCATATTTCTATGGGAGTACTAATTCTTTTGACCATCGAGATTTTCATGTTAATTCTTTTCAACCGGTGTGCCTTCTCTTCAAGTTATTCCATACGGACGTCGTTGAGAAATCTGACGATTTGTCTGTTTCATTCATCCCAATTTGTCTTTGTTTCCCCACCCTCCTACCCTTCTTCTTCTCGGAGTAAGAAATTCTCAGATGAAGTATCCATTTTATTCATGTGATGGTTCTTCATTCTTTTCCTTCAATGTTCTTATCCGGTGATTTCTCAGAAGATGCTCAAGAGTTCCAAGTTCATCATTCTTTTGTTCTCTAATTCTGCCGGTGGATGTAATTCAAGATTTCGGTGTTGATCTTATCCTTTTTCCTCTTTTCATCATGCTTTCTTATTCCGGTGCACCAATTAATCATTCTCCTCTTGCTATTCATAACCGGAGTGTTGAAGATTCATAATTCCATTCTTAATCCGTTCAAATTATTTTTGAGGATTATCATCTTATTCAAGCCATTTAATTCAACCGGTGCAATATCTCTTAAGATATCTTTTCCAACGGTGATTTCTTTGAGTGGGCCCTAACCCACAGGTCTTTTTCCAGGATCTTACCTGACTCTTCTAATTTTCTGGAGTTATACTCAAATTCTTTTCAAAGTGTGACGTAAGAATGATTTCCATCAGTCACATGCCTTCTCCAAGCTTGTTTTCAATCATTTCCATCTTTAGCTCCACCTTCCTCTTGTCATTCGTACGGAGTATCTCGAAATTCTTCATGGCATTTCTCGTCTTCTTTCTCAGTATTTGGAGACCGGAGAAGTGTTCTCTTAAATCTTGGCCGTTCTCTTGAAGATTCGTGGTTCTAGCTTCATGTCATCCTCATTATTGTTCTGATTGTGAGGAAATCCTTTGATACCATCCGAAGCATTTCATGAATTCTTTTCCTTTGTGTTCCTCCGAAGGCCATCATTTCAGAATATTTCTTCGTTCTCAGTTTTCAACTTCGTCCTCCAAATATTCTTCATTGATGTCTCTTCGTTCGTCTCCATATTCTTCCCGGAGATTTATTCTCTTGTATTCACTCGATTCATTTTCTTACGGTGGCTTGTCCTCTTGCATCGTTCAATTTCATTCCTTACGGTGGTTCTTTCAAGTTTACTCTTCCGTTGTTATCATTTTAATTCATTTGTTCTTTTTACAATCCTACCGGTGGTTCGTTGAAGATTTACCCAAGCTTGTGCTAGATCTCTCTTTAATTCCTTCCCAACGAGAATAAGTAGTATGCCAAATCCTTTGGTTGTCATCAATTTAATTGGTGAAGGAGATGCATGACATAATTCTTATTCTTGTTCCTTCCAAGTGGATTAATTCCTTTGTTTAGAGTTTATTCATGAGGAATAAATTCTAGGCTTCAAGTTGTTCATCTTGTTTTCTGGTGCTCCAAGATATTTCAATTATATCATTTCAAAGCTCCATCTAATTCATCGCAGGCCTTGAATCTTATTCTTTTCGTCTTTCACTTCTCATGCCTTCATTACCGAAGTTCTCATGGTGGTTCATCAAGACTTAATTCATCCTCAGTCTTCATCAAGATTCTTGTTGGAGCTCAAGCATTCTTCATCATGCTTTCCAAGTGCAATTCTTGCCCCCTTATCTTTTGAGGTGGTGTTATGTCATTCTTGATAATTTTCCTTCATGTTTCATGATTCACGACTTGTCAGGAATGAGATAATTAAAACCATCTTTTTCCTTGTTAAGGAGATCTTTTCAACCCTTTAATTTATTTGTTGGAGTTATCTTGGGTTATAATTCACCTAAAAGCATTCCCTAAGGATTGTTCCTAATTATGGTGCTTATAAATGACCCAAGTTCTTCATTTATCCTTCCGGTGAAATAAGTTTTACGTCTGCTTGTTGATCTCAATTCAAGCAATTCGTTTCTGTTAGTGGTTGGTTGTCACCTCTTAATTTTGAGATGTTTTCCATAAGTCCACAGCGAGCTTATTCTTTTCGTTGTTGATTTTCCCAACAACTCTGTTCAACCCTTCTTCGTAAGGATGCTCTTTCAAATTTAATTTGGGAGAAGTTGTCATTTTCTTCTCCGTTCTTTTCTTTCCAACGATCTTGCATCTATTCTTTCATTCCGGAGGTATTGTGATGTTGCTCTCTTTGACCATCATATCGTTTTATCGAGATCATATTCTTTCCCTTGCTTATCATTTAACCGGAGCGTTGTATTCTCCATTCTAGTTCTCTCATCTTATCTAAGTTTTTCCATTTTCAACCGGAGTGCTGTCTGAATCTTTCTTACCCCTTGTGCCATTCTTTGGATTGTTTCAGAGGCATTATGTGTTGTTGATTTCATCAAGTATCATTCCATCTCCTCAAGTTCATGTTGATTCCTTCCATTTTCAGTCGGAGTGCTGCCCGAATTCTGTCATTCTTATTCCTTGGCCATACCATTGCAGTTTCATATTCTTTTGGTTCGTAAGCTCTTGTTTAATGTCTTTCAACCTTCAAGGTTCTCGTAATGTTCCTTGTTCCTCAGTCCACCGCAATGTTTGATATTCGTTCATCTCTGTTGTATTCTTTCTTCCAAGTTTGTTCAACCTCTCAAGGTTCTTGGTTTCACGCGTCTGTCAAGGAAGCAACTTTGTTTTACCTCTTCCTCTTCCGTTTTTACCCGGTGCTATCTCTAGGATCTCGGGTCGAGATCCTCTGTTAGTGTGGGAGAGTTGTGACACCCGAGACCGACGTCCCAGAATATTCCAGAAGATTCCAGATGTTCCGGGTTGCCCGTGTGTTTCTTTTGTGTTTGCTTTATTTATTTTGCATTGCTTCATGTCATCATGCCATCATGTCATATTTATTTTTGCATCTCAACCTAAATAAATTGTGTGGACCTTCGGTCCATTTAAATCGAGGGAAGGATGACTTCTCTTTATAACATATAAAAGCCTCTCAATATTTTAGGGAGCTATAATAAATATTCCATTCGTTGGAATTAACCCAACACACTTGCATATTATTTCCCCATGTCTATTTCACTTCGAGTTTCTCCTTCAAAAACCTTGCCAATAATTCCTTTCCGTTGTTTCGAGGTTCCTCCGAAAATTCGAACATTTTTGGACACTTCAAAATCCTAGTCTTTGATCAAGCCATTTGAATTAAATTCAAAGGAATTTGAATTTAATTTCCAATCCCGCCACTTTTTTTTTCTATGATCAAACTCATTTTGTGAGTCCACGGAATTTCACCCTATGCCCGTATTCCTCCTCTATCCTCTCCTTTTGCCTTTCTCTTTCTTTTAAAAAACGGCAGACCTTTTTATTTTATTTTTTTCAGCCTCCAGGCCTCCTTTCCCAGCCATCTGGCCAGGCCCTTTTTCCACCCCAAGCCTCCCTCTCCTCTAAGGCCCAGCCGGCCGAACCTCCCTCCCTGGCCCATCTAGCAGCCCGCGGCCCAGCCTCCCGCACCGAAACCTAGCTGGCCTCGACCGCAGCCATCGCTCCTTTCTCCCGCAAGCCGCCGCCGCACCCTCTCGCTCGCCTCCTCCCTCCTCCCGTTCGCTCGCTCGACCGCGCCTCCCTTTTTCCCTCGATTCCCTCTGGCTTCATCCCGCATCTCCTCCCTCTCGATCTCCCAGTGCCCGAGTCGCCGCCACCCCTCCTCCCTCTCGATCTCCCAGGAAACCCATCGCCACCGGGCCTCAGGTTTTTTTCCCCTGCTTCGATCCCTCCTCGAGGTCCTGCCTCGCCAGGCCTCAGCACCGCAGCTCTCCGCGCAGGCCTCCTGCCAGCGTGCAGACGGCCCGCACCCGTCCCTCCGTCGCCAAGGCCGAGCTCATCGCCCCTCCTCTCCAGGACCAGCAGCCGGCCCTCCCGCGCCAGGGGCCCCAGGCCGCAGCAGCTACGCCCGCCGCTCCCTCCGGCAGGCCGAAGCCCGGCGCCCCCGAGCCCTCCTCTTCGGCGTGTTGGAGATATGCCCTAGAGGCAATAATAAAAGCATTATTATTATATCTCCTTGTTCATGATAATTGTCTGTTATTCATGCTTGAATTGTATTGTACGGAAACAGCGATACATGTGTGAATACATAGACCACAATGAGTCCCTGGTAGGCCTCTAGTAGCCAGCTCGTTGATCAACAGATGGTCACGGTTTCCTGACCATGGATATAGGATGTCAGTGATGACGGGATAACATCATTAGGAGAATGATGTGATGGACAAGAACCAAACTTGAGCATAACACGAGATCGTATAGTTCGTAATGCATAAGCTTTTCGGTGTCAAGTATTTATTCCTTAGACCATGAGGTTGTACAACTCCCGGATACCGTAGGATTACTTTGGGTGTGCCAACCGTCACAACGTAACTGGGTGGCTATAAAGGTACGCATCGGGTATCTCCGAAAGTGTCTGTTGAGTTGGTACGAACCGAGACTGGGATGTTGTCACTCCGTATGACGGAGAGGTACCTCTGGGCCCACTCGGTAAGACATCATCATAATGAGCTCAAAGTGACTAAGTGGTTAGTCACGGGATGATGGATTACGGATCGAGTAAAGAGACTTTCCATAACGAGATTGAACAAGGTATCGGGAATACCGACGATCGAATCTCGGGCAAGTACCGTACCGATGAACAAAGGGAATAACATACGGGATTGAGTGAATCCTTGACACGGTGGTTCATCCGATGAAGATCATCGAGGAACACGTGGGAACCAACATGGGTATCCAGATCCCGCTGTTGGTTATTGACCGGAGAGTGGTCTCGATCATGTCTACGTGTCTCCCGAACCCGTAGGGTCTACACACTTAAGGTTCGGTAACGCTAGGGTCGTAGAGATAAATGCACGTGGAAACCCGAAAGTTGTTCGGAGTCCCAGATGAGATCCCGGACGTCACGAGGAGTTCCGAAATGGTCCGGAGGTAAAGATTGATATATGGGAAGTCCAGTTTCGGCCAACGGGTGATCTCCGGGGGTCACCGGGAGCGTCCCGGGGCCACCGGAGGGGCCCCGGGGGTCCACCGGGTGGGGCCACCCATCCCGGTGGGGCCCCTAGGCCGTGAGGGGAAGTGTCCAGCCCTCTGGGCTGGCGCACCACAAGGTGGCCCACTTCCCCATGCGCCTAGGGTTAAAACCCTAAGGGGAGGGGGGCCACCACTTGCCTTGGGGGAAGGGGACTCCTCCCTGGCCGCCGCCCCCCCTTGCAGATTGGATCTGCAGGGGGCTGGCGCCCCCCCTGGCCCCCTATATATATGTGGGGGGGAGAGGGCAGCCGCACCCAAGCCCTGGCGCCTCTCCCCCTCCCGTCACACCTCCATATTCCCAACGCAGGGCGCCCGGCGAAGCCCTGCTGCGATCTCCACTGCATCCGTCATCATGCCATCGTGCTGCCGGATCTCTGACGACTTCTCCTCCCCCCTTGCTGGATCAAGAAGGAGGTGACGTTGCTGCACCGTACGTGTGTTGAACGCGGAGGTGCCGTCCGTTCGGCGCTAGATCATCGGTGACGAAGAACGTGAAGAGTTCGACTACTTCATCCCCACTTTGTTGAAAGCTTCCGCACGCGATCTACATAACGGTATGTACATGCACTCTTACTTGCTCGTTTCTAGATGTATCCATAGTTGGATCTTGGTGAAGACGTAGAAAATTTTGAATTATGCTACGTTCCCCTACAGTGGCATCTGAGCCTAGGTTTTATGCGTAGCATTTTGCACGAGTAGAACACAAAGCAGTTGTGGGCGTATGATCTTGTTCAACTTTCTTACCGTTACTAGTCAATCTTGATTCGGCGGTATTGTGGGATGAATCGGCCCGGACCGACCTTACACGTACGCTTCCGTGAGACTGGTTCCACCGACAGACATGCACTAGATGCATAAGGTGGCTGGCGGGTGTCTGTCTCTCCTACTTTAGTCGGATCGGATTCGATGAAAAGGGTCCTTATGAAGGGTAAATAGAAGTTGACAAATCACGTTGTGGTTTTAGCGTAGGTATGAAACGTTCTTGCTAGAAATCCTATAGAAGCCACGTAAAACTTGCAACAACAATTAGAGGACGTCTAACTTGTTTTTGCAGCATGTGCTATGTGACGTGGTATGGCCAAGAACGAAGATGTGATGAATGATGTATGTGATGTATGAGATTGATCATGTTTTTGTAATAGGGAATCACGACTTGCATGTCGATGAACTTGACAACCGGCAGGAGCCATAGGAGTTGTCTTTATTATTGTATGACCTGCGTGTCACTGAATAACGCCATGTAATTACTTTACTTCATTGCTAAACGTTAGCTATAGTAGTAGAAGTAATAGTTGGCGTGACGACTTCTTCAAGACACGATGATGGAGTTCATGATGATGAAGATCATGGTGTCGAGCCGGTGACAAGATGATCATGGTGCCCCGAAGATGGAGATCCAAGGAGCAAGATGATATTGGCCATATCATGTCACTTTAATTGATTGCATGTGATGTTTATCATGTTTTTGCATCTTGTTTACTTAGAACGACGGTAGTAAATAAGATGATCTCTCACTAAAATTTCAAGTATTGTGTTTCCCCTAACTATGCACCGTTGCTAAAGCTCGTTGCTCTGAAGCACCACGTGATGATCGGGTGTGATAGGTTCTAACGTTCGCATACAACGGGTGTAAGACAGATTTACACACGCGATACACTTAGGGTTCACTTGACGAGCCTAGCATGTACAGACATGGCCTCAGAACACGGAAGACCGAAAGGTCGAACACGAGTCGTATAGAAGATACGATCAACATGAAGATGTTCACCGTTGATGACTAGTCCGTCTCACGTGATGATCGGACACGGACTACTCGATTCGGATCGTGTATCACTTAGATGACTAGAGAGATGTCATTCTGAGTGGGAGTTCATTATAATTTGATTAAGATGAACTTAATTATCAT
The DNA here is from genome assembly GCA_902687465.1 of Secale cereale. NCBI lineage: Eukaryota > Viridiplantae > Streptophyta > Magnoliopsida > Poales > Poaceae > Secale > Secale cereale. Next base: position 222,043,317 of record LR738710.1, on the reverse strand, counting down.
GAACTTAGTCTAAATTCTTTACAATATCTCTTGTAGATCAAATGGCCCACGCACAGGTTTCCCTCAACTTCAACGCGTTCCTAGAGAAAACCAAGCTGAAAGACGATGGTAGCAACTATACGGATTGGGTCTGTAACCTGAGGATTATCCTCATAGCTGCCAAGAGATCATATGTCCTAGAAGCACCGCTAGGTGATGCACCTGCTCCCGATGTGGACCAAGACGTTTTGAACGTCTGGCAGTCGCGTAGTGATGATTACTCCCTGGTTCAGTGCGGCATGCTTTACAGTTTAGAATCGGGGCTCCAAAAGCGTTTTGAACACCATGGAGCATATGAGATGTTCGAAGAGCTGAAAATGGTTTTCCAAGCTCATGCCCGAGTCGAGAGATATGATGTCTCCGACGCATTCTACAGCTGTAAGATGGAGGAGAACAGTTCTGTCAGTGAGCACATCCTCAAGATTTCAGGATTGCACAACCGCTTGTCTCAGCTGGGAATGAATCTCCCAGATGAAGCGGTCGTTGACATAATCCTCCAGTCGCTCCCACCAAGCTTCAAGAGCTTCGTGCTGAACTTCAATATGCAGGGGATGGAGAAGTCCATTCCCGAGGTATATTCAATGCTGAAATCAGCGGAGGTTGACATCAAGAAAGAACATCAAGTGTTGATGGTCAATAAAACCACTAAGTTCAAGAAAGGCAAGGGTAAGAAGAACTTCAAGAAGGACGGCAAGGGAGTTGCCGCGCCTGGCAAGCCTATTGCCGGGAAGAAGCCAAAGTATGGACCCAAGCCTGAGACTGAGTGCTTTTATTGCAAGGGAACGGGTCACTGGAAGCGGAACTGCCCCAAATATTTAGCAGACAAGAAGGCCGGCAACGTCAAAGGTATATATGATATACATGTTATTGATGTGTACCTTACCAGCACTCGTAGTAGCTCCTGGGAAATCGATACCGGTGAAGTTGCTCACATTTGTAACTCAAAACAGGAGCTGCGGAATAAACGGAGACTGGCGAAGGATGAGGTGACGATGCGCGTCGGGAATGGTTCCAAGGTCGATGTGATCGCCGTCGGCACGCTGCCTCTACATCTACCCTCGGGATTAGTTTTAAACCTCAATAATTGTTATTTAGTACCAGCTTTGAGCATGAACATTGTTTCTGGATCTCGTCTTATGCGAGATGGATATTCTTTCAAATCGGAGAATAATGGTTGTTCTATTTATTTGAGAGATATGTTTTATGGTCATGCCCCGCTGGTCAATGGTTTATTTTTGATGAATCTCGAACGTAGTGATACACATATTCATAGTGTAGATGCCAAAAGATGTAAAGTTGATAATGATAGTCCCACATACTTGTGGCATTGCCGCCTTGGTCATATTGGTGTCAAACGTATGAAGAAGCTCCATTCGGATGGACTTCTAGAGTCTCTTGATTATGAATCATTTGACACGTGCGAACCATGCCTCTTGGGCAAGATGACCAAGACTCCGTTCTCCGGAACAATGGAGCGAGCAACCAACTTGTTGGAAATCATACATACCGATGTGCGCGGTCCAATGAGTGTTGAAGCTCGCGGAGGCTACCGTTATGTTCTCACCCTCACAGATGACTTGAGTAGATATGGGTATATCTATTTGATGAAACACAAGTCTGAGACCTTTGAAAAGTTCAAGGAATTTCAGAATGAGGTCGAGAATCAACGTGACAGAAAAATAAAGTTCTTACGATCAGATCGTGGGGGTGAATATTTAAGTCATGAATTTGGCACACACCTTAGAAGCTGTGGAATTGTTTCACAATTGACACCGCCCGGAACACCTCAACGTAACAGTGTGTCCGAACGTCGAAATCGTACTCTATTGGACATGGTGCGATCTATGATGTCCCTTACCGATTTACCGCTATCTTTTTGGGGTTATGCTTTAGAGACTGCCGCTTTCACTTTAAATAGGGCTCCGTCGAAATCCATTGAGACAACTCCGTATGAACTTTGGTTTGGCAAGAAACCGAAGCTGTCGTTTCTGAAAGTTTGGGGTTGCGATGCTTATGTCAAGAAACTTCAACCTGAAAAGCTCGAACCCAAATCGGAAAAATGCGTCTTCATAGGATACCCAAAGGAAACAATTGGGTACACCTTCTACCACAGATCCGAAGGCAAAGTCTTTGTTGCCAAGAATGGATGCTTTCTGGAGAAAGAGTTTCTCTCGAAAGAAGTGAGTGGGAGGAAAGTAGAACTTGATGAGGTGACAGTCACCCCTCCTGTACCGGAAAGTAGCGCAGCGCAGGAAACTGTTCCTGAGATGCCTGCACCGACAAGGAAGGAAGATAATGATAATGATCATGAAGAAACAGATCAAGTTACTACTGAACTTCGAAGGTCCACAAGGGTACGTTCCGCACCAGAGTGGTACGGCAACCCTATACTGGAAATCATGTTGTTAGACAACGGTGAACCTTCGAACTATGAAGAAGCGATGGCAGGCCCAGATTCCAATAAATGGCTTGGAGCCATGAAATCCGAGATAGAATCCATGTATGAAAACAAAGTATGGACTTTGGTGGACTTGCCTGATGATAGGCACGCCATAGAAAATAAATGGATATTTAAGAAGAAGACAGACGCGGATGGTAATGTGACCATCTATAAGGCTCGGCTTGTCGCTAAGGGTTATCGACAAGTTCAAGGGATTGACTACGACGAGACTTTCTCTCCCGTAGCGATGCTGAAGTCAGTCAGAATCATGTTAGCTATTTCCGCATTCTATGATTATGAGATATGGCAAATGGACGTCAAAACAGCATTCCTTAACGGCTTCCTCAAGGAAGAGTTGTATATGATACAACCAGAAGGTTTTGTCGATCCAGAGAACGCTAACAAGGTATGCAAGCTCCAACGCTCGATTTACGGGCTGGTGCAAGCATCTCGGAGTTGGAATATTCGCTTTGATGAGGTGATCAAAGCGTTTGGATTTATACAGACTTATGGAGAAGCATGTATTTACAAGAAAGTGAGTGGGAGCTCTGTAGCATTTCTCATATTATATGTGGATGACATATTGCTGATGGGAAATGATATAGAATTCTTGGAAAATGTAAAGGCCTACTTGAATAAAAGTTTTTCAATGAAGGACCTTGGAGAAGCTGCTTACATATTAGGCATCAAAATCTATAGAGATAGATCAAGACGCCTCATTGGTCTTTCACAAAGTACATATCTTGACAAAATATTGAAGAAGTTCAATATGGATCAATCAAAGAAAGGATTCTTGCCTGTTTTGCAAGGTATGAGATTGAGCAAAGCTCAGTCGCCGACCACGGCAGAAGATAGAGAAAAGATGAGTGTCATTCCCTATGCCTCGGCCATAGGTTCTATCATGTGTGCCATGCTGTGTACCAGACCTGATGTGAACCTTGCCATAAGTTTGGTAGGGAGGTACCAAAGTGATCCCGGTACGGAACACTGGACAGCGGTCAAGAACATCCTGAAGTACCTGAAAAGGACTAAGGATATGTTTCTCGTTTATGGAGGTGACGAAGAGCTCGTCGTAAAGGGTTACGTCGATGCTAGCTTCGACACAGATCTGGCTGACTCTAAGTCTCAAACCGGATACGTGTATATTTTGAATGGAGGGGCAGTCAGCTGGTGCAGTTGCAAACAGAGCGTGGTGGCAGTGTCTACATGTGAAGCGGAGTACATAGCTGCTTCTGAAGCAGCGCAGGAAGGAGTCTGGATGAAGGAGTTCATCACCGACCTAGGAGTCATTGCAAGCGCGTCAAGCCCGATGACTCTCTTCTGTGACAACACTGGTGCTATTGCTATTACCAAGGAGCCCAGGTTTCACAAGAAGACCAAGCACATCAAGCGCCGTTTCAACTCCATCCGGAATTATGTTCAGGATGGAGACATAGATATTTGTAAAGTGCATACGGATCTGAATGTAGCATACCCGTTGACTAAACCTCTTTCACGAGCAAAACATGATCAACACCAGAACTCTATGGGTGTTCAATTCATCACAATGTAACTAGATTATTGACTCTAGTGCAAGTGGGATACTGTTGGAGATATGCCCTAGAGGCAATAATAAAAGCATTATTATTATATCTCCTTGTTCATGATAATTGTCTGTTATTCATGCTTGAATTGTATTGTACGGAAACAGCGATACATGTGTGAATACATAAACCACAATGAGTCCCTGGTAGGCCTCTAGTAGCCAGCTCGTTGATCAACAGATGGTCACGGTTTCCTGACCATGGACATAGGATGTCAGTGATGACGGGATCACATCATTAGGAGAATGATGTGATGGACAAGACCCAAACTTGAGCATAACACGAGATCGTATAGTTCGTAATGCATAAGCTTTTCGGTGTCAAGTATTTATTCCTTAGACCATGAGGTTGTACAACTCCCGGATACCGTAGGAGTACTTTGCGTGTGCCAACCGTCACAACGTAACTGGGTGGCTATAAAGGTACGCATCGGGTATCTCCGAAAGTGTCTGTTGAGTTGGTACGAACCGAGACTGGGATGTTGTCACTCCGTATGACGGAGAGGTACCTCTGGGCCCACTCGGTAAGACATCATCATAATGAGCTCAAAGTGACTAAGTGGTTAGTCACGGTATGATGGATTACGGATCGAGTAAAGAGACTTGCCATAACGAGATTGAACAAGGTATCGGGAATACCGACGATCGAATCTCGGGCAAGTACCGTACCGATGAACAAAGGGAATAACATACGGGATTGAGTGAATCCTTGACACGGTGGTTCATCCGATGAAGATCATCGAGGAACACGTGGGAACCAACATGGGTATCCAGATCCCGCTGTTGGTTATTGACCGGAGAGTGGTCTCGGTCATGTCTACGTGTCTCCCGAACCCGTAGGGTCTACACACTTAAGGTTCGGTAACGCTAGGGTCGTAGAGATAAATGCACGTGGAAACCCGAAAGTTGTTCGGAGTCCCGGATGAGATCCCGGACGTCACGAGGTGTTCCGGAATGGTCCGGAGGTAAAGATTGATATATGGGAAGTCCAGTTTCGGCCAACGGGTGATCTCCGGGGGTCACCGGGAGCGTCCCGGGGCCACTCCACCGGGTGGGGCCACCCATCCCGGTGGGGCCCCTAGGCCGTGAGGGGAAGTGTCCAGCCCTTTGGGTTGGCGCACCACAAGGTGGCCCACCTCCCCATGCGCCTAGGGTTAAAACCCTAAGGGGAGGGGGGCCACCACTTGCCTTGGGGGAAGGGAACTCCTCCCTGGCCGCCGCCCCCCTTGCAGATTGGATCTGCAGGGAGCTGGCGCCCCCCTGGTCCCCTATATATATGTGGGGGGGAGAGGGCAACCGCACCCAAGCCCTGGCGCCTCTCCCCCTCCCGTCAAACCTCCATACTCCCAACGCAGGGCGCCCGGCGAAGCCCTGCTGCGATCTCCACTGCATCCGTCATCACGCCGTCGTGCTGCCGGATCTCTGACGACTTCTCCTCCCCCCTTGCTGGATAAAGAAGGAGGTGACGTTGCTGCACCGTACGTGTGTTGAACGCGGAGGTGCCGTCCATTCGGCGCTAGATCATCGGTGACGAAGAACGTGAAGAGTTCGACTACTTCATCCTCACTTCGTTGAAAGCTTCCGCACGCGATCTACATAACGGTATGTAGATGCACTCTTACTTGCTCGTTGCTAGATGTATCCATAGTTGGATCTTGGTGAAGATGTAGAAAATTTTGAATTATGCTACGTTTCCCTACACGGCGCCCCTGTTCCTCTGCGCTCGTCCCGCCGTCTCCGCCAGGCCGCGCCCTCGCCAGGGCCCGCGACCCCTCCTCGTCCAGATGCACGCAGCTCTAGCGATGAGACCGCAGCGCCTCCTCTTCGCCTCCCGTGCCGCTGCACGGCCTCGACACCCCGTGCTGCCGTCGCTTTGCTGCTGCTGTCGTTCCGTCATGTTTGTATTGCTGCTGTTTTTCTTTTCGCTAAGTGCCAGGTTGACATGTACAACTACGAGACCGGCATGTTCGACAAGTACCCCTACCGATGCATCAAGTTCCTCTACGATCCGTGTACGACTACTGTCATCGTGACCCCGAACGACTACACTTGGTGGATGCGACAAGTACCACGACGGACACCAAGTACCTCTACATGACCCGACAAGTACCACGACCAAGTACCCCGACGACCGCGGTCTTCGGAATCGTCAAGTACCGCGACGCCCGGAGCACTCGAGAATGACAAGTACCCCGACAACATGTGTACCACTACCATCGACCATCGAAGACCCCGTGAACAACTACTTCCACTACCGCCACGTGAACGACAAGTACCTCTCCGAAACGGAATGTGAACGGCTACTTCCTCTTCGGAAACGTGTACCACTACCTCCACTACTTCCACTACGAACTCGAACCGCCCCGTGAACGTTTGTCCCGAAGGTATAACCCGAGACGACGACACCGTGGTTGAATGCTTGTTGTGTGTATGAGTTGTTCCCTTGTGTGCACCGTGACCGTTCCATCTTTTGTCATGTTCCTCGGTTGCCTCGTCGTCGACCCGTGGGAACCCGGCAACGGGATCACCCCACCTTATCTTCTTGCATGTCTCGCTCTCCGTCATCTTTTGCACCGGTCTCTCGATGAGTTACCGGAACCGAGATGTTGCGTTGCATCATTTTCGGATCGTTGCCGTGGCATCCTTTCTTCCACCACGGTGACAATACCTCATATCTTCTTCATGTTAACCTTTAATAAAAATTGCATAAAACTTGATCATGTCATCCGCATCATGTTAACAACATTATATGTGTGAATTGTTGTTTGCTTAAGATCACTAAACATGCATATGGGGATTTTCCGGATATGTTGTTGTTATTCTCCGGCCTCATTTAAATTGCCTAGTTAGTGTAGTTTTATTATGCTTCACCTCTTGCTATGTTAAAAACTTTTAACCTTGTCTTGTAAATAAACGAGAGTCAACTAAATATTTAAAATGTGGTGTTTCGTCAATATGCAACTCTTGCATATTGAGCTCCACTTAACTTGTAGTATTTGTTTGTGCACAATGCCATGCCATGCATATTTAAACCGGACATGCATCATACTTGTTTGTGCATCGTATGCCATGTTTATGCTTGTGTGTTTACCGTGTTGTTTGCTTCTCTCCGGTTGCTTCTCTTGTTAGCTTCGGTTTCGTTCCGGAGTTGTGAGGATTCTCTCATCTATGTTGCTCCGTCTACTTCGTGGATCCGTTCTTCTCCCTTGTGGAATCCCAGGCAAGATGACCGAACCCGGATACCATTACTATTCTTGCCTATTGCTAGTAGTCTCGATCTATAGTTTTGCCTCGATGCCCATGTATTTCCTGTCAGCCTCCTACTTGTAACCATGACCATGTTTAACCACCCTACCTATGCAAACCGTTGAATGGCTAAGTACGCTTCGCTCAGCCCCTCTTATAGCATTGCTAGTTGCAGGTGAAGATTGAAGATGCTTGCTTCATGTTGAAGTTTGGTTGGGTTATATCACACTATATAAATGCTTAAAATGAAATCATCTATATATTGGCAAGGGTGGAAGGCTAAGCCTTTTGCTTGGTGTTTTGTTCCACTCATGGCGTTAGGAACCGTATAAACCGGTGTTATGTTCCTTGATTATGCGTTCCTAACACGGTTGGGGTGTATGGGACCCCCTCGATAAACCGCTAAGTGCTAAGTCTTTTCCAGCAAGTCCCAACATTTGGTACTATTCGCCTAATAACTAATAAAACTTGCATAGGGACTAGCTATCCCTTTTATTTTAATTCAACAACCCCGGGCCAGTGCTCCACATGAGTCTTGGTCCGAAACGAGCAGACTGCGGGGCCACCTCAAGGAAACTTGAGGTTTGGTAAAAACCTGTAGGATGACTCATCCGGTCGTGTCCTGAGACTTAGATACGCGTGGCTACTATCAGGGTGTCGACACGCCGGGAGGATTTGCTGGATTAGCCTTACCTTAGTCGGAGTATCTTGAGCACGGGATTCCGAGAATACTCGGGTCTTCCCACGTATGGAGTTGCGACTCCGCGGATCGTGGGCTTGTAATGGGTCAAGTTGGAACACCCCTACAGGGTTATGAACTTTCGAAAGCCGTGCCCGCGGTTATGTGGCAGATGGGAGCTTGTTAATATCCGGTTGTAGATAACTTGACACAATGTTCCAATACACTACCAGCGTGTGTACCGTGACTGTCAATTTCCGAATAGGGATTCAGGAGTTGAACACGGTGGGGTTATGTTTGACCGGCTTTAGTTAGGATCACTTCGTGATCATCTCTCGACCGAGGCACCTTCTCTTCTCGCTCTCTTATACGTAAGCTAGTGCTAGTTGCTGCTGCAGACTCTTATTCTTTTCTTCAGCCTTATCCTCTCCCAAGGTTTAAATAGTCTTGTTACCCGGGAACGGGATTGCTGAGTCCTCTGTGGCTCACAGTTACTTCACCACACCAGATGCAGGTTCAGCCGAGTATGATGCCGGAGCTGGTTCAGAGCTTCACTGGGAGCTCGATGAAGAGAGTGGTCGTATGCTTGTGACGTTTTCGACGATCAGTAGTGGTTTCTACTAGGATTCGATCCTGACCTGTGGCTTTATGTTGTTTTGGTATCTCTCTTTGGATCTTCACCCGTAGTCGGGTTGTGATGTTTTGAATGATGTCTTGCTTATGTAATGTATTGTGTGAAGTGGCGAGTGTAAGCCAACTATCTCCTTTTGCATTTTAATCCCTCTTTTACATGAGTTGTGCAAAGATACCAAACTTGAGATCATTCTAGGATGGTCTTATACCTTTAAGTCGTGCCTCGACACGTAGGAGGTATAGTCCCATCCTGGGCATTAGATATCTCCCTTGGTTCCCTTTATTCTCTCCTGCCTTTGTGATGTTAGTATGCGTGTGATGACGAGCATTGCTAGATCTTGCTAGTTGAATGTATGGTCGTGATAGTAGAATGGTATTTTGTTTTAGGCGCAATGTGTTGTAGTGCAGATTTTTTGCACAACCTGCACTTATGCCATGCATATTCATATTGTGTCTCTGTTTTTTATATGAACCAGCATCTAATTTTTACTAGCTCGACAACAGTTAGCATGGTACCCAGCCCTTCTTTTCATCTTCTTATATGATTTTGTATGTAGCAAGCCAGCAACAACCCTTGTTTCTTATGATTCATTATACATGCTCTGTTAAACCATGATATAGTTGCTGGAACTAAGCTTAATATTCAAGTGTGTATGTGTGTGTGTGTCGAGTAAAGTTGTGGTTTGTGCTACTCCTTTGTAAAGTGATGAAACAAAGAATGTCCTTTACTCCTTTACTCCTTTTTTGAATGGAATGTTCATAATATTTTGGCTCCAGTTTTTCTAATTCTTATTAGCTTATTAATGTAACAGGGCGTCCGTGGAAGGCCCAGTCCTGACTATGGCCCTCCAGTGAGTTCGGCGTTTGATTGCTATTGAAGGAGCTACATGCAGAAGAAGGAAACACTTGTAGAACTTGTAACTGTAATTCCCATACTTGTACAACTTGTATCAACTAAGCTTGTATTACGTGTAACTTGTAGAACTTGTAAAGTACTGTATATGTTACAACTTGTACTACGTGGCATTTGTAGAACTTGTACTGAATCTGGCTATTGTTATTTGAAGTACCATGTGTGCTTTCTGCTTGCCAATTTAACTACTGGTTATTTTCTTACTGTCAAATGGAAATATGAAGAATTTAGGCCTAGTAGCTGGGACCAACTTATGAGAACCTGACAAGTGGGACCTGTTTGACTAATGGACACATTTTATAAAAAAAGAAAACTAAAACTGTTGGTACAAAAAGCCCACGACCCCTGAAATAAAAAGGCTGCAATGTTGGGCTTGGTCCATGAAGCTGACAAAAAATTCATAGGAAAAAAACATTAAAAAGGCTGAATTGTTGGGCTAGGCCCATGTAGAAAATCGAATTGGACCGGGCTGATTCTTGTGCCACATCAGCTTGCCACGCTGGATGCCTACGTGGTCTGGGGAGGCTGCTAGTGACCAAAACACGACAGTAGGCATATTTTGGTCAGAAACGTCTATGACCTTCTCACACAGAAGGTCGCTAATGTCAGTTTATGACGGCCAGCTTTTGACCTTATGTTTTTCGTCACAAAAAGGTCACAAATGGAAATTTGTGACCATTCAGTGACCAATAGTGGTGGTCACAAGTTGACATATTTCTTGTAGTGGTGATCTTCTCTGCTCCATACAATGGGTTGCTCAGACCAACGCAAAAAATATGGTATCACCGGTTCAACAGAGTGCACTGCCCTCTTCAGAACCTTTTGATCCCGTTTGCATAAACTTGTGGTGAAGACATGATACTGCCCACTGCTCAGCTCCTTCGGATTATTCTGATATCCGGATTGCTGCTGCTGCTGACGCTGTTGATTCCCTTGGTTGTTGTATCCACCCTGACCATGTTGCTGGTTATGTTGATGCTGATTGTTGCCACTGTGGCTATTGTTACCGCCGTGGTATCCTGAACCGGATCCACCACCCTGATGACCCGGACCTTGAAAACCGGGACCTGATCCGCCGGGGGGCCCGTGATCATATTTAGTCTTTTTCATAAATTCTTGCATAATGAAACAGTCTTTCTAGAGATGCGTAGCCGGGTTTTCCACTATACTATGCCTTGGGCAAGGCATGTTCAACTGGCGCTCTAGATTAATGGGTGGCCTCCCGTTGCATGGGGGCGGTTTACCCTTGCGATGCTACCCATTGTCCTGAGCGTTGGTATTGGCCACAAAGTCTGAGCTGCCCTCCGCTTTACGCTTGCCATTGTACCGTTGGCCTGCCGGATTGGCTTGCGGCGGTTTACCGTTCTTGCTCGCCTTCCGTGACTTGTCTCCATCTGCGTCTAGATACTTGGTGTTATCAGAGTCTCCATATTTTACCAAAGCACCCATGAGTGTTCCCATGTCGTTGCAATCACGTTTGAGTCGTCCCAGCTTCTGCCCCAAAGGTTCAAACCGGCAATTGCCTTCCAAGGTTACTATTGCTGTACTTGGGTTGATGCTATTGGAGGAGTGCAAGATTTCGGACACTCGATGCACCCAACTGCTTGTTGACTCTTGCTCTCCTTGAACCCATGCTGCTAAATCGACAACAGACATTGGCTGCTTGCACGTGTCTTTGAAATTATTGATAAACCGGCACCGCAACTCGCCCCATGATCCAATGGAGTTAGGCGGCAAACCCTTTAGCCATGTCCGGGCCGTGCCCTCGAGCATCATTGTGAAGTACTTAGCGCAGGCGGCTTCATCCACGTCGAGCATATCCATTACCATCTCATAACTCTCAACCCATGCTTCCGAAGCAAGATCCGCCATGTAGTTGGGTACTTTGCGCGGGCCTTTGAAATCCTTGGGTAGTTTCACATTCCGTAAAGTGGGGATGAGACATTGTACACCCAGAGAATTGGACATGACCCCCGGTTTGACTGTGGTGGTGGGATAAACCGGTGTCGCCTGATGGGCATTGTTTTAGACAGTATGTCTGGCCTGATGCACCACCTCTAGTGCCTGTGCTTCCTCTCCTACTGGATTATCTTGCCTCTGCCGATGACGCCTACGTGTACTGCTTGATACGGCCGGTTCATCCAGACGCCTCGTGTAACTCTTGCTCGGGCGAGGGGTTGAATGAATCCTCTCTCGGCTATATGAATAAGCTTGCTGCTGAGTCAACGCTGTGTCCAGCAACTCCTTGGCCCGTCGTGCTTCCACACCTATGGGGGAGGTGCCTTCAATGGGAAGGGCGGCCAGTTGTGAAGCGTCAGCGACTATGTTATCCAATGGATTAGAATAATGTCCAAGAGGGGTGGGCACATGCTGGGTCGGCACAACTTGGCGATTCGGCTCTGCGGCCGGCGGCTGAACCGACATGCCTGTTCCCGATGCTCCTCCCCGGTTTATCTCCGGATGGTTACTGGTTCCTGCGCCTGGCGTGCTAAAGAGATTCCTCGCCTCATAAACCGGCGGCAAACGAGATCGTTGTCTCCTCCACATTACCTCTTGTGAGGCGTTCTGATCTAACCTGAGCCGGAACGCTTGAGAGTCCAGCTCTACCTGCCTTGTAGCCATCCTAGCTTTCTCCACCGCTAGATCCAGCTTGGCCTGCTCAATCCGGCTCTTCACCTGAGTGATCCATGCATCGCGCAGCTCCTTGTCGGCCTGAGCTACTTCTGCTGTTGCAAGCACTGTCAAAGTGTCGACTAAGGTGGATAGAGCATCAGAGGGCGACGGGGGAAGATCTTCAACTTTGGCTCCCATTGCCTCTGAGTTTAACGCCCCTGTCGTTGAGGGCTGCTGCATGGATTGTGACCCGGCCATGAAAACAGCAACCCTACTTGGCGGATCGAGGGAGTCCGGAATACTGTCACCATCGGAACAACCCTCAGACCGGCCGTCCTGCAGCAAATACAAAGATTCGGTCTCTCCAGACGAAGATTCATCGCCGGAATAAATAACGGTCTCGCCGCCAGAGTCCGATCCGTCCTCGGTTTGTACTCCATGCACTGCTCCAACGAAGACGTGCTTCACGGCGGGCTGAATCCGGGCAGGTCTCGCACGCTGAGCCGACTCGATGATGTTGGGGAAGGTGTCTGGCTCAGGGCCCGGTTCGCCGATCTTGCCGATGAAGACGTGGATGCCGCTGAAGAGGACCCGGTACCCGTATTCGATTGAATCGGCCTCGGGACCCCAGCCTGCATCGTCGATGTAGATCCGACCGCGACGACTCTTAGTCATCCGACCCACTGCATAGCCCTTGATCCCTTCAAAGCTGAACTTCATGAACTCGAAACCATCGTGCGATAGCCCCACAGTGGGCGCCAACTGTCGTGGATTTAGCATGGCAGATGTCCTAGCAAAAGGACTTAGTCGTGAGGCCATCGCTACGAGTTAGCTTAAAGGGGTTAAAGCGGACGAAGGACACAGGGATTTTATACTAGTTCGGCCCCTTCGATGAAGGTAAAAGCCTACATCTAGTTTGGTGTGGTATTGCTTGGGCTTCGATGACCAGGGAACAAATCTGCTTTGCCTGTGTCTCGAGCTGTTGTTTCTTGTCCTGAACCGTCGCTGGGTCGTCCATTTATAAGAGGTGACGCCCGGTCCGGTTTACAGAGTCCCGAGGCCGGCTCATAATAGTGTCCGCCTCGGTCTCTACTCTTTCTATCTTACATCCCAAGCTACATAGTATGACGGTTTACAAGTTATGGGCCCTATCGTATGGGCTCTAAGCCTTCTAGGCTACAACCTTGTTCTCTATACTGAGCTGGGCTTCTGGTAATACAATCTTGTTAACTTAAACTGGGCCCTCCTGGCCGGTTTATACCTGGTAGTAATATCCCTGACAATTGGGGTCCACCAGCCATGCACTAAATTACTCTGTAGTAGAGTGACGGTAGACTACCCCGATCGAAGCGCCGCAGTAATGCCCAATGAGCTGTCAAATCACAAAACCCCCTCCTTTCTAGCAGTAAGTTGGACGAACGAAGCAACCATCATTTCACTCTTCTCTCTCAGCTTCCACTCTACCCAACTCACTTCTCCCTCATCTTGTTCCTCATTTATTCAAGAAAACCCCGACCTGCTTCTGCCATTGTTCTTCTCTCCCAAAGAAGGAAAGGTGAGCGCATCAATGGTGTTGATTCTGGCCAAGGACCGGTCTTCCAACCCCGAGACTGATCCTATAACTCCCTCTCTTTTCTTCTTTTGGTTTGTGATTATAGTTTCATTTCTTTTATTTCTATTTGACAGTTTCTTGATAGACGTTGGAGCACCGGCCAAAGTGGCTCTGGCCAAAACCGTCGAGGCTCATGGTACAAAGAAGCGCAAGCACCCCGCCGAGACTACCACAGACAAGCTTAAAGCCATCGCCATGTCCAAGCCCCCTCTCCAAGATCCCTCATTAAGCAAGTCCAGGTAATATCTCTTCTTGACGATCTTTTTCTTGATCTTGATTGTGTTTTTTCATCTAACACGCAATACTAGTACTAGTAGTACAACTTTCTGGGTGATCTTGCTTGTGATTTTTGTGTGCAAAATGACGGTTATAAATTCCTCTTTTGACCAAAACATGCGAGAGGTTGACACTGATTTCTTATAGATTACTTTCAACTATACTTTATGAACATCAATGCTACCTTTGAAGAGGGTATATTTGCCTCAGTAACTTGTGTTATGGATATTGCAAGTAATCCCTCTGCTCTCATGCCTTTGAAGACATGTTCTAGTGTCTTTGTTCACTCATTTCTGTACGTATATGTAGTCATATATGGAGTATAATATCGAAAATCATCTTATATTTCTGAACGGATGTAGTAATAAAATATGGTTTCTGTTTGAATTAGAACCAGGTACGCGGTGGAGATGAAGTTCTCAAAGTCATGTCGTGTGAACTGGAAGACCTGACGATGAGTTCTACTGCTAAACTATCCAGCTGTTGTGTCCTTGTCGCCACGTGTCCTGAACTAGTGTTTTCCTGTAGCATTGTTGTTAGGCGTGTTCTCAAGGCTGTACTTGACCACAAAAATTTCCTGGCTATGCTTTCGATTACGAAGGGTGTGGTTCTTGTAAAGCTTCCCAACAAATCTAATGCGACATGTCTTCATGATCATGTTTATGAGTGGAAAGACCACTCTGTTAGGTTCTCCAAGGTTGACGATATGGTGATGGTGCATGTAGACATCTCTCACGAAGTCCATGGCCTAGTCAGTTATGCGGGGTTCATCCCGTAGGTCAGTGGCAAGAAATAGTTTGCAGAGTTTAATTAGTGTAACTTTGCTTGCCTATAGTTAGTACTATTGTTCAGTACTTGATTTGTGTTTGTGAACCCTGTATTGTTTATTAGTACTGCCGCTTTTGGTGTGTGGTCAGTCCTGAGAACGGTCTATGTTAATGTCTGTCCACTCAATTCAGTCTGTATATTTTGAAGTATCCAGATCATATTTTTTGTGAGGACGGTTTATCAATTATGGTTACACTCCAATATCTGTATGCATTGTATGGTTTATCGCACCCACTAGGATTTCCAGTCCCATGGATGTTCGGTCCATATGATTTGTCACGACCTTTGGACTGTCTTACTTGTGGGAGTAGGCGAGGCCCCTGCATGCCACCCGTAGTTGGACGATCAATCTTCTGTTTTGTACTTCAACATAGTGATTTCCTGGTAAGGATTCACTCGTGTCACATCAAGTAAATCTTATTGGTTTACTGTCTAAATCTTATTGATTTAATGTCATGTTTTCTTTCTTTTCCTGCAATTTTACGATGTAGGTTTTGCCATGTGACATTCATCACAATATAAACTGTTTGGTTTGCTCTACGATGGCTATTTTTGCAGGTTTCACTTCTTATGTCGTGTCAGTAACGAAGGCACTGTCCATCACTTATATTACTGGAAAAAATTGGATAAGTCTGTTGTGTGAGTACAAGTTGAAGCCCTATGATGAACTGGAGTTTGGTTTAACAAAGATGCCACAATTAGTCCTTCTCGCATTTAAAAGAAATGAAGAAAAAAACTGGATCACGGTCACGAAGCCTAGTCAAGTTAGAAAGTTGATCATAGCAGACCAGACACGATCGCCGCTGTCTCGCACATTGGTACCACCTTCAGCAACGGACCAAGCACCGACAGTTGCTCTAGCACTGACAGCTGTAGCAGCTCAGTCTGATCCAGCTAAGGATTATGCACCGACCGCGTCAACGGATCAGGCTGATCTACCGGAGGATCGGGCATCGACACCAGCACCTGCTTCGACACCGACACCAGATCTAGAAGGAGTAGCAGCAGCGGCTTCGACACCTGCACCAACACTTGCACTTGCATCTGCTCCGGCCCGTGCAGCAGCAATCGAACGAGCAGTTGCACCGGCAACAGAGTGGGCTGCAGTTCACACTTCATATACCAAAGTCCTTACAAAAACCGACATGTCCACCATCTTGGTAAGCATTGGCCGCCCAAGTGTTTCGTTCTTTTTTCTTTCCATCTTGTTCTGCATGATTCACTGTGTTGATCTAACTGTTTGGGTATGTCTTCTGGTTTGCAAACATATTATTCTAGAGCAACGAGGGAGTCATTCAATAATCCGGGCGATAGCGGCCAAGTTTCTCTTACCATGCGCAGCCTTGGTGTGAATGAACCTGCTCAATATACAGTAAGTACAAACGATGGTCGCATGATGATTGATGCTAAAGGATGGTCAAGGTTCAAATCTAAATCATATCTTGCGGTAGGGGATGATCTCAAAATCGAACTTTCTCGGCAAGGAGAGCTGGTCCAAATCAACTTCGAAATTCTTCAGTAGCAGCACGCAACTGCCGAACTGATCTATCATACGAGAGATTTTGATGTAATAATCTGGCATGGTGAAACAAGTGTCCTATGTGTATAAGTAATACTACAATATTATTTATCACATGGTATATCGTTGATAGAATTGCAACTCTCATTGCTGGTTAGGAACTGTCGTTCGATTTCATTCAAACAACTGCCGTGCTTTATTCAGTTTTGTGTATTCGCCTTGCGACAGCATCTAAAACCAGCGTTGTACCGATCGCTTGCAATATGAAAAGCGCCGAGGTAGAACACATGGGCCCCCAAACATGAAGGGTGGGCCTGCATCACAAAGTCCAGAACCGTGAGCCTGTCTGAGTATTATATTCTCAGCTGAACCCCCATAATGCCCGTGCGTTGCACGTACCATCAAGATGCATTTGTATGAGTATTTTATCTTGTGAGAGAAAAGGATGAACGAGGGAAGGCCTTATTTGCAAATGTGAAGAGGTGGGTGGGTAACTTTTTGCAAAATTGCCATAGTTTCCTTCCTATCCGTCAGATATAAATTTTTATGTATAAAGTTGTGATATAAAATATTTGTATATTTCTTTATAGAGGGAGTATCTCTCTGTCAAAAAAATATTTTTGTGTAACTAGTTACTCCTGTCTTTCTACCTTCTTTCGCTGATATGTGGGGCATCCGGCAACGGGGTCCACGTGCCATATGCACAAATTAGAGTGCACAACTGCACGGTAGACACACCCCGGTCGTAGCACCGTAGTAATGCCCAATGAGACATCAAATCACAAACCCCCCTTTCCAGCTTTAGCAGTAAGGTGGACGGACGAAGTGGCAATATTTCACTAGGCCTGAATCCCCTTCTCCCTCGTTTGCTTGTTCAGAGCAAACCCCCTCTCGGCGATTGCATAGGGGTTTCTCATGGAGAACCAGGTACGAATTCTTCATCTATCCCCGATAAATCCAAGTCCCTTGGTCGCGGGTAATCCTAGGATGGCAGCTGCTGCCGTTGATGCATTTTTCTTCCTACTGAATCTAGTGTGTTTCATTTGCAGGGCCCAAAGGGCGAGGACCCTACAGGTTTCTGCGCCTCGGCGAGACGCCACATTTGTTCCTTCTCATCCTAACACATGATTTTAAAACGCGCGCAGTATGTTCCTAGAATCCTCTTTTCTATCCGGGAGGGTGGGGTTTTTTGAACATGCTGTCGACTCATTTGGAAATTTGCATTGCTATATTTGGATAAAAGGTACTACCAGTAAGATGGTCAACACTGACGTGAAGGTGGAAGTTATTTCCAGATTTGGATAGGAAATACATTGTCTTCTCATATTATTTTTCCTGCAGTGCATTATTTGCTCTGCCAGAACACATGTACTCAAGATGCTCGGCCTTGCCATAACTGAATACACCAGTTTAATGGTCACAGTGAAGACAAGCCATGGATATAAGTTCCGAGTTGGGTTCATGAACCAAGAAGATCGCTGCTTTTTTATGGCCAAACTTGGATAAACTTTCTCAAGTGTTACGGACTGAAAGTTGGCGCACGAATGTTGATGGAAATAGCAGAACCTGGTCTCATCTTCACTGCGATCTTCCACCCCAACGTCGTTCCAATTGTTCATCCATGTTAGTTTTGTATGTGGTTCTTGCTTGTTTCCTCAATTACTTCTTAATCCACCTATTCTGTCTAACTAATCACAATTTAACTTTAGAAGTAGCAACGAATCTCTCACAAAGATGCTAGTTCTAACTAATATTTTCTTATAATTGGTGGCATGTGTAGGTTTTTTCGGAGTTAAGCAGGCTGCTCGTTTGTTATTCTGTAACAACTCGGCTGTTACTGATGGCTCTGAAGTTGACTGGGACGACATCCACAAGTTCCTACACTTTATTGATTGTCTTGAGGTACTTGCGGGGCGTTTCAATGGTGGAAGGCCACGTGGGATATGTGTGCCACTGCTGCACTTGTTGAACATGTCCAACTGTGTCGAGAAACTTATGGTACGAGCTGTTTTCTGTTACATATGTTGTTCATAAACTATTGCTTATACACAGTTTTTCAGTTGTGATCTTCTTGAAACAGAAAGTGCCCAGTTCTATTGTTCCTATATAGATGCCTGACCATGGTCGGGTCAGACTTGCGCTTGGTCACAACATGATGTTTATGTCGACCTACTATCCATTCCCCTTGGAGGTGAAAAGATACTTATTCATGGGTGGTCTCAAATAATGAAGGCCCGTCCATCTTGGAGAATACGACAGAAGATTATGTTCCTGCTTTTCCATGCCTCTAAAGCGAATATCTTGTGTATTGAGCACATTGCAAGATGAAGCTGCTTTCAGAAGGTTGTGGATCCGTTGGGTGGCGCCTGGGCCTTGTCCTGGGGCTTGGCCGCCTCACCCTTGGTTAACTGTAGGCAAAGTAGCACTGTCCGAGGCGTGCTTTGTACGGTTGAACCTGTATAAGTACTCATATTGCTTTCAGCTATGGTTGTTAAGTGCCCCTGCTGGTTTCAGTTAAGGTTGTTAAGTACTCCTGCTGCTTTTACAGTCTATTGTGTTTCTTCAGTCCTGTATTCCTCCAGCATCCAAAACCAAACCAGCGGCGGCGGGGCCGCCTGCTTCTGCCTCCCACGGCTGGCTGCGCCTCAACGCACGCATCGCCGCCCCATCGTCTCCTAAATTGTTAACGCCGACGTCCGAGGCCTCGCCGTCGTCCTCTGTGCACTCGCCGCGGCGCTTCCCTCTCGCGTTGTCAACATGGTCAACAAACAACAGGAATCGGCAAAAGTACGTGGAGAGGATGACAGTACAGGCCCACCATGTCAGCGTATTGAAAAATAAAATGCTTCCTCCTAGTGTTTTCCTGACATCTGGGACCCACGACACTGTGAGCGTATATAGTCAATAGACAAGAGAACAGCACAAGATCGGCTGACACGTGGGATGTAGCTGCTCGAGCAGTATTTTTTTATTATTGAGAAGGAGCAGGGTTTGAACTGAGCTGTGGCCCGTCTAGCCCAGGCTTATATTTTATGTTCACCATGTGACCAGCCCAGCTATTTTTTCTTTGTGAAAATGAGCCAAGTTTATTTTTTCTGAAGAATACCCAATCCAGGCCTATTTATTTTTCTACGCCGTGATGGGCTGCAACTCTTTCAAGACGCCTGCAAAACTTGAAAGTGATATGAAATTGGTTGTAAATATAAAAACAGAGGACAAATTGGCAATTACTTTATAATTTCTGAATTTTTTCACATTTTCAGATTCCTATTTCACTCGGCATGAACCTAATCTAAATATATCTTCAAAGTACTTTAAATCTGGCTCGACATTTCGGTATTAAAAATAGTTTTGAACCCACAGAAATATACGAAATTGGCCCTGGCCAACCAAAAAACGGACTGCAATAAATTGCATAAGAAGTCACAATGAGCTATATATAAATTATTAAAAAAAGAGGGAATGGTTTGATTTATTGGCCTATTAAGTTGACGCGTATTCAAGATTTTTTGTAGTTATTATATACGTCAACAAACGATTCTAGCAGACGTAACCGTTGGATGTCAATCCAACGGCCGTCGTGTTTCTTCAATCTCTGATCTTCTTGCTCTAGCTGCCAAATCCAGCGCCGGCGGGACCGCCTGCTCCCGCCTCCCGTGCAGGCCTCACCGCCCCTACTACTCCCATCGCTGGCCAGTGCACCCCTCTACTCACCCACACCCACTGTTATTCTGCGGCGATGACAGCCTCACACCACGGCCGAACCAGTGAATCCTCGTACTCCTCTCCGTGTGGGCATCCACTGCCGCGTCTTCCGCCGCTCCGCGTCGTCCCATTCCTAGGCCTCGTCGTCGTCCATCGCCCTGTGCTCTCGACGCGGCGTGGTCAATGTGGTCAAGGAACGACTTCCATCGGAACAGTACTGTCATGGAGAGGCCGACAGCTGGGTCCACGGCAGCCGCAAGGAAGTGCCTCCTCATTACGCGGAAAATAATTATTCCTCGACCTGATAGTAGGGACCCACCGGACGGGCCACCATATTTGGCGAAAAAACGTTTCCCCCCTGACTGCTGGGACCCACTGTACGGGCCACCCTATTTCGTGCAAAAAACTTTCCCTCGCTGTCAGCTCGGACCCACCGGAAGTGCCTCCTTATTACGCACAAAAAATGAATACTTCCCCTGCTAGCTGGGACACAGTATAGTGGGATGCTGACTTGTGGGCCTACTAAGTTGACGGGGACGGAGGGCTTTGTCAACTTAGTCAATATGCATGATTCTAGCTCCATTGACCGTACGATGTCCATCCAACGGCCGTAGTGCTTCTTTAACCTCTGGTCTTCTTGCTCCAGCCGCCCAAACCAGCGCCGGTCGTGCCCCGTGCTCCGGCCTCCCGTGGCCGGCTGCGATGCCGCGGAGGCCTCACCGCCTCTACTACTCCCACTGCTGGCCAGGCCATTCCTCTTCTCACCCACACCCCCTGTTATTCTGCGGCGACGACAGCCTCACACCGCAGAGAACCAGTGCACCCTCATACTCCTCTACCCGTGGGCATCCACTGCCCCGTCTTCCCCGGCTCCACGTCATCCCCTTCCTAGGCCTCGCCGTCATCCACCGCCCTGGTGCTCTCGGCGTGGCATGGTCAACGTGGTCAAGGACCGGCTTCCATCGGACGTGGACTATACGTGGAGAGGCTGACAGCTAGGTCCATGGCCGCAGCAAGGAAGTGCCTCCTTATTACGCACAAAATAATTATTCCTCCACCTGACAGCTGGGACCCACCGGACGGGCCACCGTATTTTACGAAAAAACGCCCCCCTGACTGCTGGGACCCACCGGACGGGTCACCGTATTTCACGAAAAAATGTTCCCCCCGCTATCGGCTCGGACCCACCGGAAGTGCCTCCTTATTACACACAAAAAAATGAATCCTCCCCCTGCTAGTTGGGACCCACCTTGGTGGGTGGCTGACTTGTGGGCCTACTAAGTTGACGGGGACAGAGTGCTTTGTCAACTTAGTCAATATGAACGATTCTAGTTCCAGTGACCATTTGATGTCCATCCAACGGCCGTAGTGCTTCTTCAACCTCTGGTCTTCTTGCTCCAGCCGCCCAAAGCAGCGCCGGTCGTGCCGCATGCTCCTACCTCCCGTGGCCGGCTGTGCTGCCGCAGAGGCCTCACCGCCCCTACTATTCCCACCGCTGGCCAGGCCCTGCGGCGACTGCAGCCTCACACCGCAGCCGAACCAGTGAACCCTCGTACTCCTCTCCGCGCGGGCTTGCACTGCCGCATCTTCCCCGGCTCCGCGTCGTCCCTTTCCTAGACCTCGCCGTCGTCCACCGCCCTGTAGCTCTCGGTGCGGCATGGTCAACGTGGTCAAGGAATGACTTCCATCGGAAGAGTACTGTACGTGGAGAGGCTGACAGTTGGGTCCACGGCTGCAGCAAGGAAGTGCCTCCTTATTACATGCAAAATAATTATTCCTCCACCTGGCAGCGGGGACCCACCGGACGGGTAACCGTATTTCGTGAAAAAAACATTTCCCCCTGACTGCTGGGACCCACTAGCTACACCTTCGCACGCAAGGAAGTGCGTCCGGGCAAAAAAAAAACGATTCGCCCCCCTGACTGCTAAGACCCACCAGCTACATCTTCGCAGGCACGAAAGTGCCTGACAGTTGGGACCCACCTGGTCGAAGCATACGTAGCATTTCCATTCTGGTCGAGAACGTGTACGTACATACTGGTCGATGTAGAGGCGCGCACGTGTCGTAGTAGAGGCGTGCACATAACATGTACACGTACGTAGAACGAGAAGTGTGCAAGAAAGAAAATACGGCCACGTACGTACATACGGGCAGGGTCTCGAACGCCTACTCGCGCATACGTACGGCAGGGCCCGTGTACATGGCTGGGTCGGAACAGAGAAAGAGCGTCATCGTCGTGTTCTTGGGGAGCCAACCAGCTGGGTTGGAGCGGAATGCATCGTTGTGTTCATTGGGAGGGCTTGGATGGAAAAGCCGACGGAAACGAGGCCTGGCGTATCACAGAACGGAGGAAACGGCCTTGTGTTTAACCAGCCATGGTCGAAACAGGATCCTGTTCATCGTGAGGCGTCTGGCGTACCGCAAAACGGAGGAAACGGACCTCCTATGCTCGAAACGGGGGTCCTGTTGATCGGGAGGGGTGTGGCGTACTGCAAAACGGATGAAACAGACTTGTGTTGGAGCGCTACAGTCAAAACGGGGGTCCTGTTCATCGGGAGGGGTGTGGCGTACCGCAAAATGGGACCTCACAGGATACTACTCATCTCCGCTGTCGACCCCCTCCAGCCTCCACGGTCTACTGTTCATCCACTGTCGACCTCCTCCAGCCTCCACCTGTGACTGTTCATCCACGGGCTCCTGTTCATCCAGCCTCCACGCGCGCTACTCCACCGGCTACTATTCAACCAGCCCTCTCCACAGGCTCCTGTTCAACCACCCCTCCACGGGCTACTGTTCATCCAGCCCTCCACCGTCTACTATTCATCCTGCCCTCCACGGGGTGGTCCAGTTCATCCAGCCCTCCACGGGGTCCTGTTCATCCAGCCCAACCGGCTCGATCGATCGGGGTCCTGTTCATCTAGAGGCAACAC
>LR738710.1:221956334-222020214 GCA_902687465.1 Secale cereale | reverse complement strand
CATAAAACCCCCCCCCCCAGCAATGCTCACTGTTCATCTAGAGGCAGCATTGATCGGATTCAGTTAGCAGCAGTAGCGAAGGAATCGCTCGATCGAGTTCAGTTAACAGCCATCGATCGATCGCTCGGGTTTAGTAACGCGTAGCCTGCAGTGCAATCGCTCGGGTTCAGTTAGAGCCCAACGCCTCGCTCGGGTTCAGTTAGAGCCCAACACCGCGCAACCACGCGCATGCGTGTACGAGAGAAATGCGCATCCCTCGGCCCCAACCACCCACAGTAACCGGGAACACCCCGATATTTTCCTTGCCGTCGCTTCTACCATGGTTTTTTTCCATCATGGACGGCCCAAAGAATGTCATGCAACTGCGTCTCCGGCCCGCCCAGCCCGAAAAGCCCATTTTCTGTCATGATTTTTTTGTCATAGAAGTAGGACCCCACCACATATATGATGATACCGGGTTTTGTCACAATTATCATCATAGAAGTGTCATAAGTTTGACAGAAAAAAAAATCGTTCGGCCCAAAATGTCACGGATGTGTATTTTTTTGTAGTGTAGCCACCGCCATATTGGGCACCTCATCTTGAGCTCACCCAACATTAGACAGGGGAGGGAGATCATTCAATCCACCATTACACCCACTAGCTCACCAAGCACAAGAACACCTCACCTCGGGAGGCTGTTCTTCCCGTGTACTTGTTCATCCTCAGCCTACAAGGCAATCAACCACACCACACTGGAATAGGGTATTACACCACAACTGTGGCCCGAACCAGTATAAATCCTCGGGACTCTTGTTCTTTGGGTTTGACAGGCTAGGCCTAGGAATCAGTGCGAGAGCGAACTAGAGCGGAAAGGAGAGATCTTTGTGCGCATCCCTGTGTTCGAACCTCAAGGGTTTGCCGGAACCCAAGATCCGACATTTGGCGCACCAGGTAGGGGTGCGCTGAATCTTCCCTTCTGTCGATCCACGCTCCATCGTCCCGCCGGTTCAATGGCCGACGCTCGCCGTGCTCGTACTGAGCGACAGTACGCCCTTGCCGCCCGCGTCGCTCACACAGCTCCCGCCGGCGGACCTCCTCGCCGTTCTCCGTCGCCCGCCGCCAACGCCGACACCGGCCCGGCACGGCACAAGCAGCAGGCCTCATCCCTGCACCCCTTCGTGCGACGAGACGAACGCACTGCCACCCCGTCGCTGACTCCGGCGGGCTCGTCGTCCCACGCTCATCGCGGACCGGCGGACGCGCAGGCTGCGTTGCTGAAGGCACGCGAGATCCTGCGTTACCGCCCCGTCCATGACTTCTACAAAGACTGGCTCGACCGCATCGCCGAGCTCGTCAGCGTCGCTGGGGGCTCTCCTGCACCATCCCTCTCGCTACCTCACCCGCCTTCCTCTCTAGGCGAAGTAGCCCATGAAGCGCCTCCACCACCTCCGCATCAAGGCGTCGTCCACGACCCAAGGCACGCGGCCCCGCGGCGCGACCCCCTGCGCGGGGCGCCCGTGCATGAAGAAGAAAGCTGCCAATAGATCCAGCGGCCTCGAGGAGGAGCGCCAGCACTCCCTCCACCGCTGTGTTGATACCGTGCGCCCCTGCCATGGTGGTGTGCGGGGACCAAGATCAAGCTCCGCCTCCGCGACAAACTCCGGTATCAAAAGCAAGCTGCAATGCCCTCGCCCCCGAGCTGCGCAACGTCAACTGGCCTAGGAAGTTCAAGCCCGACCTGCCTCCACGCTACGACAGCACGCCCGACCCTACTGAGTTACTGCAGCCCTACGAGTTGAGCATCGAGGCATCCAACGGCGACGAGAAGATCATGGCGAACTGGTTCCCTATGGCTGTCAAGGATGGCGTGCGCTCGTGGCTCCTGAACCTACCCATGGGAACGATCTCCTCTTGGGGTAAGATGCGCGAGCGGTTCATCGCCAATTTCTAGGGCACCCGCGACCGCCCCCTGGCCGTAGGTGACATGCGGTGCATCGAACAACAACCAGGGGAAACTCTGCAAAAGTTCATCCAGCGCTTCATCAGCGTCCGCGCCAAGATCCCCAAGGTCACCGATGGGGTTCGCGGTGTCAAGATGAAGGAGGGGCTAGCCATCGACAAAGATTTGTGCACAACCCTGGAGCTATTCAACCTCGCAACCAAGTGCGCTAGAGCTGAGGAGGGGCGCCTCTTCCTCGTCGAGCTCCCCACCGTTGATCCTAAAGACAAGAAGGCCAAGGGCAAGGACGTGAAGTGCAAAGGGGTGGCGGTGCTCGCGGCCGAACCAAGGATGAAGTGTCGCCACGACCACCCGGAGTCGTCCAAGAGCAGTTGTCCATTCTGCGCCTTCCACAACATGCACAGCCACAACACCAACGACTATCAAGAGCTCAGGGCCATCCGCGAAGGGCGCGTCAGCCGACGCCCCGAGCGCAACGACCGGGGCGACGACCGTGGAGGAAGCCGGGCCGGGGGGGCCCTGGAACGACCGTGGCCCCCGTCAAGAGTGGTGTGATCAGCCTCGTGAGGACCGCTGGCACTATCAGCCTCGCGAGGGAGCCTGGAGGGACCAGCCTTGCGAGGACCGTCCTCAGGGCAAGGCCGGACTCCCACCACTGCCTCCACCAAGGAGGAACGATGACCAGGACGAGGGGGCTGGGGGCTTCCAGGAGCCTCGCGCCATCGCCTGCATCTTGGGCGGTGCGCAGGCCCCAACCTCTCAAGCAGTTCGCCCGAGAAGTAAACGTGTCCAAGTGCGCCATCACCTTTAGCTCAGCAAACCAGCTCAAGTGCGCGGCGACTGCCGGCGCCCTCCCGATGCTCTGTTCACTTGTCATTAGCAACGTCCAAGTCACCAAGACCCTCGTCGATAGTGGCGCAGTGCTCAATGTCCTGTCCATCGAGACATTCGATAACCTCCAAGTGTCATACGATAAGCTACAACCTACCAAGCCCTTCTCAGGAGTGACTGACGGCTCCACCACCCCAATAGGGCAGGTTCGCTTGCCTGTCACCTTTGGCAAGCGCGCCAACTACCGCACCGAGCTCATCGACTTCGATGTCACCCACATTCATCTTCCCTACAATGCCATCCTCGGGTATCCAGCCCTGGCCAAGTTCATGGCAGTGACTCACCACGGCTACAACGTCCTCAAGATGCCAGGAAGCGGCGGCGTCATAACGGTTGCCTGTGAAGAAAAGGATGCGGTGTGCTCACTCGAGCACACTTACTAGGTTGTGGTGGTCGAGGATCCAGACAATGATGGTGACATCTACCCTCCTGAGTCTGTCCCCAATAAGAAAAAGAAGCAGCTGCTGCACCAGGGGCCTTAGGAGAGCAGCATTACCACCTTAGGACCTGCGCCCAGGGATGGGGTGCCTCCCTCCCTCACATAGGAAGGCACGCCCAGCGCTCCCCTCAGGCTGGGCTTGGGGGCCCTCCTTTGGAGGGCCTCTGACCTAGCCAATATCTTGAGGGAGGCGCTCGGGCACCATGTGGAGGCGTGCTTCGCCGCATGTTTCCCTCTGGAGGACTCAAGGCGTGAGGTACCGAGCGCTCAGGAGTCCATCAACCAGACCATCGAAGACTTTCAGGTGCCAAGGGCAATGCGGGGCGAGCACCGCCCGACACATCGGACTGCAGCTGTTGTCCCAGGCTCGGTCGATGGGCTGCGCGTCTGCGTCAACGTCCTAGGACTCAACATGATCATGTATCAGGAGCTCTACTGGCCATCTCAGGTGGGCCGGTGCGACGGTCCCCCTCACAACTAAGTTCGCATGCCCTTCGGCTTGCCGAACCAAGCGGTCCTGCAGCAGTGCCACATGCGGGAACTCCCAGCGACTCGTGAGGCCATGCATCAGGAGATCTTGGCGGAGGTGGCCTCGATTTTTCGCGAGCTCTCGGAACCTCCGGAGCCTCGCGAGGCCCTAGAGTCAGGCGGCTCGTGAGGAGCGACATCAGCATCGAGCGTCTTCAGCTACATCAATGCCGCTTCAGCGACTGTGCCAGGGGACATTTTCCAGTTTTGTTCAGCTGGGAGCGCCCATCGGGCTGCATTATTCCCAGGTCGCACGGTCCTGTCCCTGCGGCGTTTATCCTTTTCGCATCCTTAGCTTACCTTGTCGGGGCGCCCCTCGGGCTGCATCATCCCCAGGCAGCACGGGTCCATCCCTGTGGCATGTATCACATTTTATGTCGCCTGGGCTAGCTCATTTCCACTTATGATTTACCTTATGGACATCACCTGTTCACTCACCACCTCTTTTGGCCTCCCTTGCTGCCTAATGGAATTCTGCCCATCACGCAACGGGGGCTGCGCACGTTGGCAGGACGCTTGTGCTCGGGTCCGTCCCTACAACACTGACAAATCTGAGAGATCGAGCTCTGACTCGCGGCCTGCCCTGCATACGTCACCTCACCAGGTCCTCGGTGCCTTCATCTTGATGCGGAGTGACCAGTGGCCCAGCGATAGGCGCAGTTCTAAGTTCTGCTGCTTCAGACTAACCCGCAGTAATCTCAGGAGCACGGCGGCAGGCGACCCTGCCGGTCTACCCTTATCACGTAATTCGCTTGCGTGTTAAAGGGGGGCACTGAGCACCGTGTCTCAGGGGCTCCTACTGACTCTCCAGCCCTCACCCCCTAGCCTTGACCATGGCACCGCGACCTGGCATACCAGCGGCGGCTGAGCTTCGCTCGAGGGTCGGGACCTGAGGATGCAGAGCACTAGGAAGGACAGGAGAAGGGGAGGCCGGCTTAGAGAGTTGAGGTCTATTCGTACGTCAAGGGGGACTTCTGAGCATCGTGACTCAGGAGCCTAACTGGCCAGGTAGCCCCTCACTCCCTGGTCTTGTCCTAGCGATCCGGACAAGCCAGCGGCGGCTGAGGTATGCGCCGGGTCAGGCCCTGCCGATGCAGAACACCAAGGCCTAGTCCAGCATTTCCTTCCCGAGGGCCGTTCGTACGTCAAGGGGGACTCTTGAGCATCGCGACTCAGGAGCCTAACTGGACACGTAGCCCCTCACCCCTTGGCCTCGTCCTGGTGATCCGGATGAGTTAGCGGCAGCTGAGGTACGCATGGGGCCGGGCTCTGTGGACCCTGAACACTAGGGCTAGCGGGAAGGAAATCACGAAATCTCAGCCACGCGGCATCGGAAGCATGCCGGGCGCACCGCTTGGGGAATCACCTAAGACCCATCAAGATAAGTCATGCATCCCATCGGCATGCCGCCATCACATGAAGAGTTGGTTTCTATAGTCGCGCATCGGCAATGTCACCTCCCTTTTTAGCCTCCGGCAGCTGCTAGCACGCCAAGGGGGACCTCTTGAGCATCACGCCTCAGGAGCTCTTACCGGACCCCGGGCCGCTCACCTCCTGGCCTTGACCACGGCATCATGACTTGGCATACCAGCGACGGCTGTAGCTTGCCTTGGGACTGGGACCTGCCGGCGTAGAGCACCAAGCTACTGAAAGGGTAAAAAGCAGCGACACTGCCGGAATGAGGCTTGCAAACAAAGTCTCTTAGCGAGCATAATAAGCATCCGAGCAAAAGTGTTGCAGGTTCTTTACACGCCCCCATGGGGTTGGCTTCGATTCCTCACAGGGAGCAAAAGAGATGGATTTCAGGAGACCCTAGCTATGGCTACCATCGTTGACGCCATCATCAATAGTGGGCCACGAGAGGCCATCTCTGACCCCGCTCAAGTCACCATCGGTGATGAGCTTGCTACTTCTCGAGCTTGCGTTGTATTCCCTCGATGAGGGAAGGGTGATGCAACACAGTAGCGTAAGTATTTCCCTCAGTTTTTGAGAACCAAGGTATCAATCCAGTAGGAGACCACGCGCGAGTCCCTCGTACCTGCACAAACAAATAAGAACCTTGCAGCCAACATGATAAAAAGGGGGTTGTCAATCCCTTCTCGGTCACTCACAAAAGTGAGATCTGATAGAGATGATAAGATAATATTTTTGGTATTTTTGATATAGATTAAAAGTAAAGAAAGCAAAATAAAACAACAGCGACAGAAATTGGCAAGTTAACGAGAAGCTAATATGATAAAAGATAGACCCGGGGGCCATAGGTTTCACTAGTGGCTTCTCTCATCATACCAGATTTCTACGGTGTGAACAAATTACTGTCGAGCAATTGATAGAAAAGCGCATAGTTAAGAGAATATCTAGGCATGATCATTGTATATAGGCATCAGGTCCATGACAAGTAGACCGAAACGATTCTGAATCTACTACTATTACTCCACTCATCGACTGCTATCCAGCATGCATCTAGAGTATTAAGTTCATAAGAACAGAGTAACGCCTTAAGCAAGATGACATGATGTAGAGGGATAAACTCATGCAATATGATATAAACCCCATCTTTTTATCCTCGATGGCAACAATACAATACGTGCCTTGCTGCCCCTGCTATCACTGGGAAAGGACACCACAAGATTGAACCCAAAGCCAAGCACTTCTCCCATTACAAGAACTATAGATTTAGTAGGCCAAACCAAACCGATAATTCGAAGAGACTTGCAAGGATATTTAAATCATGCAAAAAAGATTTCAGAAAAGAATCCAATATTGTTCATAGATAATCTTGATCATAAAGCCACAATTCATCGGATCTCGACAAACACAATGCAAAAAGAATTACATCGAATAGATCTCCTCGAAGATCGAGGATAACTTTGTACTGAGATCCAATGAGAGAGGAGAAGTCATCTAGCTAATAACTATGGACCTGAAGGTCTGTGGTAAACTACTCACAACTCATCGGAGAGGCTATGATGTTGATGTAGAAGCCCTCCATGATTGATGCCCCCTCCGTCGGAGCTCCGGAACGGGACCCAAGATGGGATATCACGGGTAAAGAAGGTAGCGGCGGTTGAATTAGGGTTTCGTGCTCCTCCCCGATGTTTTCAGGGTATGGGAGTATATATAGGCTGAAGAGTCACGTCGGGGGAGCAACAGGTGGCCCACGAGGGTGGGGGGCGCGCCTACCACCTGGGCGTGCCCTGCCCTCGTGGCCACCTCCTTCGCTTCCTCGCGTGTACTCCAAGTCTTTCATGTTGATATTGTTCCAAAAATAACTATCCCTAAGGTTTAATTCCGTTTGGACTCCGTTTGATATTCCTTTTCTGCGAAACATTGAAATAGGCAAAAAAACAAAAATTTGCACTGGGCCTTGGGTTTGTAGGTTAGTCCCAAAAATAATATAAAAGTGTGTAATAAAGCCCATTAAACATCCAAAACAGAATATATAATAGCATGGAACAATAAAAAAATTATAGATAAGTTGGAGACGTATCAAGCATCCCCAAGCTTAATTCCTGGTCGTCCTCGAGTAGGTAAATGATAATAACAGAATTTTTGATGTGGAATGCTACCCAACATAATTCTCAATGTAATTTTATTGTGGCATGAATGTTCAGATCCGAAAGATTCAAGACAAAAGTTTAATATTGACATAAGAATAATAATACTTCAAGCATACTAACAAAGCAATCGTCTTCTCAAAATAACATGGCCAACGAAAGTTCATCCCTACAAAATCATATAGTTAGGCTATGCTCCATCTTCGTCACACAAAATACTCAAATCATGCACAACCCCGGTTTCAGCCAAGCAATTGTTTCATACTTAAAATTTTCAAACTTTTTCAACTTTCACGCAATTCATGAGCGTGAGCCATGGATACAGCACTATAGGTGGAATAGAGTGGTGGTTGTGGAGAAGACAAAAGAGGAAGATGGTCTCACATCAACTACGCGTATCGACGGGCTATGGAGATGCCCATCAATAGATATCAATGTGAGTGAGTAGGGATTGCCATGCAACGGATGCACTAGAGCTATAAATATATGAAAACTCAATAGAAGAAACTAAGTGGGTGTGCATCCAACTTGCTTGCTCACGAAGACCTAGGGCATTTGAGGAAGCCCATCGTTGGAATATACAAGCCAAGTTCTATAACGAAAATTTCCCACTAGTATATGAAAGTGACTAAACAAGAGAGTCTTTATCATGAAGATCATGGTGCTACTTTGAAGCACAAGTGTGGAAAAAGATAGAGCATTTTTTTGACTATATACTGCAAGGCAAAAGCCTCACAGCCCACTTTATTAAAAATAGGTAAGAAAATACAAAGTCTGAGTACAACTACAGTTAGAAATACTTACATGAAAAAGAAACTATACAAAAGAAGTCTAAGGAAGGTTAGCTAGCCAATCCCTGTAGCTATCCTAGTATTTACATTAAATCCTATGAGATAAAAGGGTCATGTCATGGATGAAGTTGTGTCTCCATCGCCTGAAAAGAGGATTTTCATTTCTGAAGACTTTCCCATTCCTGATAATCCATATGTTCCATGCAGCAGTGAAAACCACTTCAGTAAAGAAAGGTTTGCCAAAATCAGCCCTTGCCTTGAAAGCCATTTGGTAGGTGGTCATACCAGGCCTTGGATCCCAGGAGATTTGCAGATAATTCCAAACTCTTTGGCTGAAGATGCAGGAGAAGAAAAGATGGCTCACATCTTCATGAATTTGATGAGGACAGAGAACACAGGTAAGATCATCAACATGCCAATGCATGCGTTGAAGCATATCTCTGGTATTCAGTCTGTCCCTAAGCAGCAGCCAGCCAAACATTTTAATCTTCATTGTGCATGCACTCTTCCATATCGAAGGGAAGATAGGATCAGCAACCATGTGCTGATGCACCTGGATGTAGTATGATTTGGGCCTAAAAGATACTTTATTAAAAGGCCAAATCCAACTATCATTGGCTTGGGAAGTATGCTGAGTATTCATAACAGCCTGAAGCGCCTGTAGTTCATCAAAAGCTTGTGTGGAGAGAGGCAGGTGAAAACCCACCATGAGATCCTGGTTCAACACTTTAGCCATAGAAAGTTGAACATCAATCACATAGGAAAATAATCTGGGAAAATGATGACTCAGAGTGCCTCCATTGAGATTAGATAACCAGGGATCATTCCAGAAAAGAATGGAGGTACCATTACCAAGGCAAGGCTTGGCAAGATTCAAGTATTTGAATGATAATTTGAAAACATCATGCCACCAAAAGGACCCACAAAGGATAGTTGAGTGAGGCACAGAGTCATGGTAATAAGAATCCCAGACCAAACTGACCCAAGGTATGTCATGATGGTTATAGAACTTGTGAAGGAATTTCATCAACAAAGCTCCATTTTGCACCTTGAGATTAAGCACACCAAGGCCACCTTTAGTCTTTGGCAAACAGACCAATTTCCATGCAGCAAGAGACTGTCTTGGTGTGTCAGAATTTCCTCTCCAAAGACACTGTCTCTGTATTCTTTCAATATGTTTTAGAATACCAAGTGGAATGTCCAAGGTGCAAAGAAAGTATATGGGCATAGAAGATAATACAGACTGTAATAGTTGCAGTCTGCAACCTTGATTGAGAAAACAGGAAGATGCAGAGAGCCTCCTTTCAATTCTTTGCACCAAAGGTAGCAAGTCTTGCACTGTGGGTTTAGTGGTACCCATGGGTAGGCCTAAATAGGTGAAGGGCATTGTTCCAAGCTTACAACCTAGAACAATTGATAATCTATTGGCCTCTTCAATAGATAGGTTAATAGGTACCATCATTGATTTAGCAAAGTTAACTGATAATCCAGTGGAAGCTGCAAAGATATTCAGCATGTCTTTCAATGCAATGAGTTGCTGATCTACAGCTGGAAGAACAATTAAAGTATCATCTGCATATTGAACTATGGGGTAATCTTGGCAGTTTGTGGGAATTGGCAGGGTTAAAATTCCTTTGCTACACATATCCTTAACCACAGACTGCAGCAAGTCAGCAGCTAGCACAAACAGCAAGGGAGACATGGGGTCCCCTGTCTAACTCCTCTCTTACAATGGAAGTGACTTCCTGGTACCCCATTGAGCAAAATTGATGAAGACCCAGAGGATAAGATATTCCTGATCCATGATATCCACTTCTCATTGAAGCCTTTGTATCTGAGAATTCTTAAAATAGCCTCATCTTCAATGGTATCAAAAGCTTTAGTGAAATCAAGCTTAAGCAGCACAATAGGTCTTTTTGATGCCTGACATTGATGTATATACTCAAAACACCAAGCCAAACAGTCTTGGATAGATCTAGACTTCAAAAACCCATACTGATTCTTGTGCAAACAAGAGAGAATAACTCTTTGCAGCCTATTAGCTAACAGTTTTGTTAAAAACTTTAAGCATGTGTTGGTGAGAGAAATAGGCCTGTAGTCATTCAAAGTTTCAGAG
This sequence comes from Secale cereale, assembly GCA_902687465.1. Classification (NCBI taxonomy): domain Eukaryota; kingdom Viridiplantae; phylum Streptophyta; class Magnoliopsida; order Poales; family Poaceae; genus Secale; species Secale cereale. The sequence goes on along the minus strand of LR738710.1, from coordinate 222,009,950 downwards.
CTTAATTTCTTAGGTATCAGAGTTATCAAGGATGTGTTTATACATTCCAAATTTAATGAACCATCATAAAACTCTTGCACTAACAGCATGAAATCCTCTTTAATTAGGTCCCAGGATTTTTTTTAAAAAGAGACCAGTAAAGCCATCAGGCCCAGGAGCTCTGTCAGATGGCATTTGCTTAATAACCAGCTCAATTGCCTCCTTGGTAAAGGGCCTAGTTAAGTCATCTAGACCCTCAACCCTTGGAATAATGGAAGCAAGGTCAAACCCCATTTGTATCTCATTGGAACAACCCATTCTATCTTTAAATTCTTGCAAGAATAGAGCTGACATGGTAGCATGGTCAGATGTAATATCATTATCCACAGTGATACAGGAAATGGTGTTTGACCTGAATCTTTCAGTTGCCATAGCATGAAAGAATTTTGTGTTATCTTCCCCAACTTTAATGTTCCTAATTGTGCATCTCTGCTTCCAGTAGATAAACTGCAATCTTAGAACTTCTTCCAAATGAAGTTTCACAATCCTTCTGAAGTTAGCTTCCGGTGTGTATAAAGGTCTAAGCTCCTCAAGAGTATCCAGGTGTATGATTACCTTGTTGCAGTCTTCAATAAGCCTCTTGATCCTTGAGAGGTTGGTGTGCCAGACCTTAAGAGCATGTCTAAGATTCTTGAACTTTGTACATAAGATGGCAGCAGAAGATTTCCTGTGTACAGGTTGGGACCAAGCTTGACTAACACATTCCATAAATCCAGGCAATTCAACCCAGTAGTTCTCAAAACGAAAGATCTTGGCCTTAGGGATCATTGTTTTAATAAATACCACACATGGTGTATGATCAGAAGTGGATCTGGCTAGAGGAAGCACCAAGGAATTGGGATAATGAGAAGTCCAGCTGACAGTAGTAAAAAACCAGTCTATTTGCTCCAACAAAGGAACAGCTTGCATATTTGACCAAGTGAATCTTCTGCCCTTTAAAGGAAGTTCAATAAGGCCAAGGTGTCCAATAACCTCATTGAATAAGAGCATATCATTAACATTGCCTCCTGGCCTATTTCTATTGTCCATGGACCTGAGAAAGTTTAAATCCCCAAGCAAAAGCCAGTTAGCATCTATGGGAATAACAAGGTTGTGTAGCCATGTGATAAAGTTATCTCTAGCAGGGTTTTGGCATGGTCCATAAATAGTAACCAAGGTCCAGACATCAGAGTTGTGTCAGGATTGAAATTCCACAGTTATGCCAAAACTTAATGATACTATCATTTTGCCTGTAAATATAGCAGAGTTCCAAAGCACTATCAAGCCACCAGAAGCCCCAACCGAAGGAACAAAGACAAAATGATGGAAATGTCTCGGGCAAAATTTGCGAATGAAACGTTGATCCATATTCTCACATTTTGTTTCTTGAAGGCAAATAACAGAGCAGTCACTTTCCTTAATTTTCTGACGAACAACATGTTGGCGATTTTCTGAATTTAAACCCCGCACATTCCAGGATAAGACCTTCCAATCTCTTAAAGAAGTATCAGTCATTACAAACCCAAAATAATAGTAGCAATACAGGCACCACATAATGATGACCCATCAACGACCACAAGTTGCAATAAACTTCAACAACTGAAAATAAGAACCTAACGAGATAAATGGTTTTAACAGGGGTTAACCATAAACCCAGCATGAGGAGCAAACTAGACATCATGAGGTGAAGAAGTAGAGGACGAGGAGGCCGGCTTTGCATTAAGCTTGTCAGCAGAAATCTTCTCAGGAGCGATGCCAAGATGACCCCCAATCTGCTGAAGAACTCTGATGGGTGTTGGCGGTGGAACCGCAGCTGATTCTTCGTCAGTCTGTTGCTCCTGCATCCTCCTCTTCTTTAGAGGCTTGGCTGATGGCTTCTTAAGAGGAACGGATTTCGGCACACTCTGCCTGAAACCATCCCTAAGCGCAGACGGCCGAGCACTTCGCCTAATATCTGATTCAACTAAAACCGCGCTGATCTTGCGTCTGCGTGTCCTCTTTGCTATTGCAGTGAAATTGAAAGAGGCCATCTCCACCTCTGTCAGAGTATCTGAAGTAGCCATGGCATCGTTTGAATCTGCAACCTCATCAAAACAGAGAGAATGGAATACTTTGGGTTTCGTACCCACTGGCTCAAAAGAACAATGCGGAGATGGCTCAAAGACCAATTCATTGCATAGCAGAGAATTTGAAAACGAAACCTCCCAGGATTCCTTTGACAAAAAGATCGCCTTAAGAGGGCTGAGCTGAGGCATACCTTTAGGGATATGCGTAGTTTCCACAAAAGGCATCATATTAGTGAAGCAGCTAGTCTAGAGCATCTCCGGTGGAATTTCAGGCCCAAGAACTATGAGCACACGGCCTACAAAGATCGGCGCCTGAATAGCGGGTGGCTGATACACTGTTATAGCTTGCTGACTGTCACTGTCAGAACTGTGATCTGGCCCAGAGTTTTGCATCACCACAGATTCCTGTGAAACCGCCTGAGGGTTGTTGTCTTGGACCCAATCCTCAATGACAACCTCATCATTATTCAAATTATGCCGATGATTGATCTGCGGCGGCTCAGGTGGCTCGTTCCACCCTAACTGGGGAAATTCAGGCATGACAAAGTTGATGTTGTCAAATTGCAGGTGCCCAGGCAGTGGGTGCGGATTACCATTGAGTGGCATCGGATCTTCATCTGCGGGGAGAATATCTACAAACTCCGCCGAGAGGACATAAACCGGAGCAGTCCAAGAAATTCTTGTAGCCCCAAAATCACCATATTCTCGATAAACATCATCACGCGGAACTTGCTCGGGACATGGAAAAGATGCATAAACTAGTGTGCGTACCATGCACGGATCTTCAATCAAGGAGCTACCGTGAATCACATTATAATCTTCTTCTTTCAACACTTCATCACAATTTTCGGACTCACGAATTTCAAGCAAAACCTCATAAAGATAATCTAGTGCACGCAAATCACTAGCAATTGGTTCATCATAATAGGATCTCTTAAAAAGATTAGCAAGTGGATGAGGATCCATAATATAGCAAGTGAAGATGCAAGCTAATAGAGGGCACATGGCAACACAAGCAAAGAGAAAGGCGAACAGAAAAGGGTGAATAAAACGGCTAAGGTGAAGTGGGGGAGAGGAAAATGAGAGGCAAATAATGTAATGCGAGGGATAAGGGTTTGTGATAGGTCCTTGGTATATGACTTTTGCGTAGATCTCCCCGGTAACGGCGCCAGAAATTCTTCCTGCTACTTCTCGAGCTTGCGTTGTATTCCCTCGAAGAGGAAAGGGTGATGCAGCATAGTATCATAATTATTTCCCTCAGTTTTTGAGAATCAAGGTAGTAATCCAGAAGGAGACCACGCGCGAGTCCCTCATACCTGCACAAACAAATAAGAACCTTGTAGCCAACGCGATAAAAGGGGTTGTCATTCCCTTCTCGATCACTTACAAAAGTGAGATCTGATAGAGATGATAAGATAATATTTTTGGTATTTTTGATATAGATTAAAAGTAAAGAACGCAAAATAAAACAATGACGACAGAAATTGGCAAGTTGACGGGAAGCTCATATAATAAAAGATAGACCCGGGGGCCATAGGTTTCACTAGTGGCTTCTCTCATGATAGCAGATTTCTACGATGGGTGAACAAATTACTGTCGAGCAATTGATAGAAAAGGGCATAGTTATGAGAATATCTGGGCATGATCATTGTATATAGGCATCACATCTGTGACAAGTAGACCCAAATGATTCTGCATCTACTACTATTACTCCACACATTGACCCCTATCTAGCATGCATCTAGAGTATTAAGTTCATAAGAACAGAGTAACGCTTAAGCAAGATGACATGATGTAGAGGGATAAACTCATGCAATATGATATAAATCCCATCTTTTTATATTCGATGGCAACATTACAATACGTGCCTTGCTGCCCCTACTATTACTGAGAAAGGACACCGCAAGATTGAACCCAAAGCCAAGCACTTCTCCCATTGCAAGAACTATAGATCTAGTAGGCCAAACCAAACCGATAATTCGAAGAGACTTGCAAGGATATTTAAATCATTCATAAAAGATTTCAGTAAAGAATCCTATATTGTTCATAGATAAGCTTGATCAGAAACCCACAATTCATCGGATCTCGGCAAACACACCGCAAAAAGAATTACATCGAATAGATCTCCTCGAAGATCGAGGAGAACTTTGTATTGAGATCCAAAGAGAGAGGAGAAGCCATCTAGCTAATAACTATGGACACGAAGGTCTTTGGTAAACTACTCTCAACTCATCGGAGAGGCTATGGTGTTTATGTAGAAGCCCTCCGTGATCGATGCTCCCTCCGGCGGAGCTTCAGCACAGGTCCCAATATGGGATCCCACAGGTATAGAAGGTTGCGGCGGTGGAATTAGATTTTCATGCCCCTCCCTAATGTTTTCAGGGTATGGGAGTATATATAGGCTGAAGAGGCACGTCGGGGGAGCAACAGGTGGCCCACGAGGGTGGGGGCGCGCCCCCTGCCCTTGTGGCCACCTCCTTCGCTTCCTGGCGTTTACCCCAAGTCTTTCGTGTTGATATTGTTCCAAAAATAACTCTACCGAAGGTTTCATTCCGTTTGGACTCCGTTTCATATTCCTTTTCTGTGAAACACTGAAATATGCAAAAAATAACAATTTGCACTGGGCCTTGGGTTAGTAGGTTAGTCCCAAAAATAATATAAAAGTGTATAAAAAATCCCATTAAACATCCAAAACAGAATATATAATAGCATGGAACAATCAAAAATTATAGATACGTTGGAGATGTATCAGAGCTCGTGCAGCTGATGCGCTCCGGGCACGTCGCGAGCTTGGAGGCGCGTAGCTGTCGTCGCTCGTCTCCGGAGACTCATCAGCCTCGGGAGAGCTGCTGGACTCCCAAGGGCAGTCGCTGCTGCTAGGAGAGCTGACGGCGGGACCAATGGCAGACATGGCGCAAGTTGCTGTGCCACCCCGAGGGCCCCCTCCGGGGCAGCACTCCAGGCGGCGTCCCTCCTTGTCAAACACCTTGAAGAGCATCACAGAGGCGCCATCGTACTTGAAGTGGATGGTGAGGGCGCCCTCCGTGCGGCAGATGCGGGCGACCTCGCCCTATCTGCGGGTCATGAAGATCTTGCCCGGGGAGACGACCTCAACCTCAGCCCCTGTCGCTGGGGCCCAGAACTCGGCGTGCTGTAATCACAGCTCGAGCGGCCCTCTCGGCGGCATCTCTTTAGAGAAGAATTGCGGGAAGCAGATCTAGGAGCTCGGAGGCATTACCGCCCACACCACGAATTCGCGCGAAGAGCCTCCAACGTGCGTTCCCAGGGTGGCGGGGCACACCACACCAGCATGCCCGATGCTGCCAAGGCACGAGCGGTGCTGGACGTTGCCTTCCCCTCCGGAGCCTTGCACCCAGGCATACAAGGGCAATGGGTAGCCGAGGGGAGGCCGCTCGAGCCAAGGTCTCGTCACTTCCGGCCTCAGGACGGCGTCACGAGAGCAGAACGACCTTTTCCTTGACAGGAGCGACCCCATCTCTTCACAAGGAGTTTTTCCCTTCTCGGTGGCAGGGAATTGCCGTATCAGTGCCATGGGTGGCGCTGCAAGGCAGGGAGCAAGGAGTAAGAATAAGAAGCAGGAGGAATGGAGGAAGAGATGGGCAACGGGGGATCCGCTCATCGCCTCATTTATAGCCAGGAGGAGGCCAACCACCGGCCTCCATAATCACAGGTAATGATGGTCTTTGTGCATGCAGTGACTCATCAAGTCATGTGGTTGCCGAGGAAGTGTGGGGAAGTGGAGACATCCACGTCCTGTCAATCGCCACACGTCAATCAAGGTCGCAGGCTTTGGGGGCCCGCAATGCTCCGCACTTGACCCTTGGCTTCCCCGTGAAGCCAAGTCCGAGCGCGCCTTGGGCCCGGGGTCTACTGTCGGCGATCTCGGAATGGGGGTACCCAGGCTTGCCTGCCTGCGGCCCAGAGCGTGGCTCATCTAGCGAACTGGTATGCCCCATCTTCATTAGCAAACCACTCAAGACCCTCGCGAGGCGGACAACGCAAGACCTCCCCTGGGGTGGCCTCACTAGGCTGGCTCCCGAGGAGCAGAGATATCAAGGCAAGGGACACCTTGTGAGGTTCGTGTGATGTGAGCCATGACGACCAAGGCTAGGCGGGCGCCATTGGGCACATGAAGTTAGTTTCCTCTTCAATGCTAAAGGGGCAAGCGCATGCGAGGAGTCCCGACGCGTCAGGCAATGGTTTCCATATCAGTGCAACGATACCAAGACCAGCAGGACGGCAGAGCGAAGGTCACCACGGAGCCCACGACAACGTCACCGCGAGAACCTTTCGCAGGCGAAGACCGACTTTTGTCAGGATAGCTTGTACTAGCTACCCCCTTCAAACTTGGCCGTTGTGGGATCCCTTCCTGCTCAATATTTGGGAAGATGACCTGGGCCTCTATAAATAGGACCTAGACACCACCATATGGGGCATCTCATCTTGAGTTAACCCAACCTTAGACAGGGGAGGGAGATCATTCAGTCCACCATTACACCCACTAGCTTACGAAGCACAAGAACACCTCTCCTCAGGAGGCTGTTCTCCCCGTGTACTTGTTCATCCTCAGCCTACAAGGCAATCCACCACACCACACTGGAGTAGGGTATTACACCACAATGGTGGCCTAAACCAGTATAAATCCTCGTGTCTCTTGTTCTTTGGGTTCGACGGGCTAGGCCTAGGAATCGGTGCGAGAGCCTACCAGAGCGGAAAGGAGAGATCTCCGTGCGCACCCCAGTGTTCGAACCTCAAGGGTTTGCCGGAACCCAAGATCCGACACCTCACGAGGGTCATGTGTTGTTGGTGCTGAATATGGGTCGTACCAGGTCGTCAATGGAGCTACGCCATGGGCCGTAGGTAGGAAAGTTTGGGTACCTCGGTTCCCAGAACGTCGATAGTAGCCCCCGGGCCCAAGGCGCGCTCGGACTTGGCTTCGAGGCAAAGCGCCACGGGCCCCAACTGCTTGCAGACCCGATTGACACGTGGTGCTTGATGGTACATTGGCTTCTCCACTTCCCCACGCTGCCTCAGCAACGGTTCGACTTGACCAGAGACGAAGATCGCGGAGGCCGGCGGTTGGCCCCCCTTTGGCTATAAATGGAGGAAGGGGCAAAGTCCCCTGCCCATCCCTGCATTTCTCACTGCTTGCTCCTTCTTCTTCCTTCTTTTGTTGTCGTCTTGCTAATAACCCACAAGTATAGGGGATCACAACAGTTTTCGAGGATAGAGTATTCAACCCAAATTTATAGATTCGACACAAGGGGAGCCAGAGAATACTTGCAAGTATTAGCAGCTGAGTTGTCAATTCAACCACACCTGGAGATTACTTATCTGCACCAACTTTTTCAGTAGCAAAATAATATGATCGTTTTGATAGTAGTGACATCAGCAATAGTAACAGTAACAGTGATAGCAGTATTTTGTAGCAAGTGCAACAGTAATGATAGCAGTAGTAATTTAGCATTGGATCGGTAATCTGTTGGATGCTATTCATCATGAGACAGTTATAACCTAGGGCGATACGACACTTGCTCCAGTTCATCAATATAATGTAGGCATGTATTCCGTAAATAGTCATACATGCTTATGGAAAGAACTTGCATGACATCTTTTGTCCTACCCTCCCGTGGCAGCGGGGTCCAATTGGAAACTAAGGGATATTAAGGCCTCATTTTAATAGAGAACCAGAACAAAGCATTAATACACGATGAATACATGAACTCCCCAAACTACGGTTATCACTGGGAGTGGTCCCGACTATTGTCACTCTGGGGTTACCAGATCATAACACGTAGTAGGTGACTATAACTTGCAAGATCAGATCTAGAACATGGATATAATGATGATAACATAAACAATTTGGATCTGAAATCATGGCACCCGGTCCCAAAGTGACAAGCATTAAGCATGGCGAAGTCGTACAAACATCAATCTTAGAACATAGTGGATACTAGGGATCAGGCCCTAACAAAACTAACTCGATTACATGATGAATCTCATCCAACTCCTCACCAACCAGCGACCCTATGAAGGAATTACTCACTCTCGGTGTGGAGCATCATGGAATTGGCAATGGAGAAGGGTTGGTGATGACGAAGAACGACGACCCCCCTCTCCTGAGCCCCAAACGGACTCCAGATGTGACCTCCCATGAAGAACATGAGGTGATAGCGGCTCCGTCTCGTGGATCGTGATAATTCTTTCTCCCTGATTTTTTTCTCCGAATATGTGATTTTATAGTATCAGGGATGAGGTTTGTGGGGCCACCAGGTGGGGACAACCCACCTGGGCGCACCAGCAGGGGGCGCGGCCTGGTGGGTTGTGCCCACCCAGGAACCCCCCTCCGGTGGTCTTGGCTCCAGAAATTCTCTTTATTGATATAAAAACTCCACGTAAAGTTTCGTTCCATTCCGAGAACTTTTAATCTACACAAAAACAACACCATGGTAGTTCTGCTGAAAACAGCGTCAGTCCGGGGTAAGTTTCATTCAAATGATGCAAATTAGAGTCCAAAACAAGAGGAAAACCGCGAGGAAAAGTAGATATGTTGGAGACGTATCAACTCCCCCAAGGTTAAACCTTTGCTTGTCCTCAAACAATTCAGTTGATAAACTGAAAGTGAAAAAAGAAAAAACTTTTACACACTCTTTTGCTCTTGTTTGCATAAATAAGTTTAAACAACACCCAAGTTTGCTGCCGACAATAACTCTGAAAAATTATATTAACTCATATCAATGACATAATCAGCTAGCGAGCAATAATAAGATATTTCAAATGCCAACACGTTGTCAAAACAACCATGATGTAATATGACAATAGTGGTATCTCGCTAGCCCTTTCTAAGACCGCAAAACAGAAAGGTAGAGCACCTCTGTCACGGGATATCTGCGGCCAGCTATGGGACCGGGCGCCCCCTTGCTGGTTCGGCGGCGGACATTGCGTTGCACAAAGAGCAGACGAGCACGCGACAGCACGACAGAGAGCACACAAGCAATTTACCCAGGTTCGGGCCGCCGCAAGGCGTAAGACCCTACTCCTGCTTTGGTGGATTGATGGTGGAAATGAATGTGGTGGTGCGTGGTACACTTGCCCGGCAAGGAATGCCTTAGGGCTATGGTGACCACAAGCGTATTGTGGCTTGGGTTGTGTCAAGTTTCCAACCCCCCCAGCCCCTCCTACGAATGCCATGGGCCTCCTTTAATAGATTAAGGGGTCACCACAGTGGCAAAACAATCATTACCCACATGATATGATAGCAAACAGTGCTATCAAAACTAACTCTGTGGGCTGGCAGGGTGCAATAAATGCACCGCTCAGTGTCACATCACTAGCCAGCAAGGCTTGCCGGGCTTATATCGCCAGCTCCGCACCTGTTCTCTTGACACGTCGCTGGACGGGTGTCACCTATCGGTTTCTTCTGTAGGAGATGGCTGCCATGTGGCGAATGCTGCCACTCAATCACCCTGCGTCTTGACACCACATTGATTGACGATGTGGGTCGTACTTGCGTGGTTGGCGGGGTGGTTCAGGCCCCGCAAGCCCCGGCAGGCACTGCTAGGGAATCTTGGTTGCTTGCTTCAGGTGGTGGCCTAGCCTCTTTTCGGGCTCTCCTGCCTGGTGAGGGAGGCCCTTTTCTTGCTGATATTCTATCCCTTTAGCACGATCTCGATCTCTCCGAGCTGCATGTTGGTTCTTCATGTTTCTTGGTTCTTCAATTTATGTCTTGCCCTCGTCTTGTCCGTGCACGAGTCAGGGGAAAATGCCCGCCCCCTGTATATTTTCCCTGACATAAGCCCCCGGGCCTGAGCCATACGTGTCGCGTGGCAAGTTGGGTTAGGCCCCAAAGAGTGCGCGGACACGTGGCAGAAGCGGGCTGCGCGCGGCGTTTCACCACAATGACGAGTCAAATCAACATCAACCTTCGCATAATTATTAGCGTCGTGGGGTCATGGCACTATTGCAGTTAAGGCAAAACGGTAACTTTCTGAAGCATCGTGCTTCTGTCCCACCTTCCCCTCTCTTAAGAGCAGAGAAACTTTTTTTCACGAATACGCTAGAGAGCGTATCTTTTCATTGATAGGAAGAAAGAGAGAGTACACAGGGGGGAGGTGCTCAGTGTCCAGCACACAGGCAAGACAAGGAGCAGGGAGCAGATATGACGGGATACTCAGCCCAGATACATGGCTAAGGACCTATGCCAAGAGTGCAGCTAAACCGTGAGCTCCAGCCCTAGCCCAAGAACGCGCGTCGTTCTGGATAAGCTCAAGAAGCCGGGAGGTGGAAGGGGACTCGCCGTCGAAGACGCAGCGGTTGCGCTGCTTCCAGATAGACCAAGCCGTCAGGGTTGTGAGGGTGGGAAGCCCCTTGCGGTGCCCCGTGGGGGAGCTCATGATCATCGAGGAGCACCAAGGGAGGAACTCTTCGGGACCGAACGGAGGAGGGACGGTGGCGCGCACCCAAGCCAGGATGTCATGCCAAATCTGCCTCGAGAAGGGGCAGGCGATGATAATATGTTGCAAAGTCTCGACGTCCTGGTCGCAGAGAGCACATATGTCATCGTGGGGGAGACCGTGGCGGGCTAGTCTATCGGCAGTCCAGCAGCGGTCAAGGTCGGCCAGCCAGGTGAACACCTTAACGCGCAGGAGGGCCCAACACTTCCAGGTGAGGCGCCAGTATAGGGCGGATGTGGAGCCGGCAAAGAGGGCACGGTAGCATGATCTAGCAGAGTACTTCCCGTCCGCAGTCCAGCGCCAGACAGGGCGGTCTGGGGAGGCACAAAGGTGAAGGTGACGGAGTCTGGTCGATAGATGGACGTACTCCACCAGCGCGGTGGGCGCGAGCGCGCCACGCAAGTCCGCGATCCAGCGGCGGCCCTGGAGTCCATCCGCCACGGCGCGCTTGCGTCACCGACGGGGGACCAAGGGGAGGAGGGCAGGGGTGATGTCTGCAATGGCCAGGCCGTCGATCCAAGCATCAGTCCAAAAATGAGAAGACCTACCATCCCCAAGAACCTAAGAAGAGGACGCGCAGAAGATGGAGGAGGAGTCCGCATCTGAAGGCAGGTGCATGTGTGCCCACGGCCTGGTCGGGTCGGTGCGCTGCAGCCACAACCAGCACATGCGGAGAGATCCCTTGCCGATGGAGGTCCGGAATGCCGAGGCCGCCTAGATGGAGGGGGCGGCAGACGCGCTGCCAGTTTACTGGCCCGTGCCCAACGCAGGTCTCCTTCTTGCCATGCCAGCAGAATTCACGGATCGTTCGGTTCACTTGCTTGAGAATGGTCGGGCACACAGCGATGACAACCATGATGCGGGAGAGGATCGCGCACAGCACATGGCGGACGAGGGCAAGACACTCGCCGCGAGACAGGAGCATCGCACGCCAGGAGGAAAGTTTCTTGGCCAGCTTCTCAACAATCGGGCGGAGCGACGAGGCGGACGGCTTCCAGAGCGAGAGAGGGATGCGCAAGTAGGTGACAGGGAAGTCCATGACTGTGCAATCCAGATCGCACGCGATGGAAGCTCGCGTGGGGTCGTCGCAGCGGATCGGGCTTGCCGAACACTTGGCAAAGTTCGTGCAGAGCTCTAAAGCCTCGCCGAAGACACGAAGCAGCTCTCGAATGACCCGGAGATCGCGGGTTGAGGGGTGGCAAAAAGGAAAAAAATTCTGTGCAGACCGGCTGCAAAACCCGTTCCGTGCATACCCTATGCCAGATGCGGCCACGTGTCCCACCTCGCCATCCAACGTCCCCCTCTCCTCGGCTCCCGTTCGTGGCTTTCTCGGCTCGAACGACTCTTCTCAGCTCCAGAAAATGTCTCTCAGCTCGGCTGGATTGGAGTCAGCATACGATCATTTTTATTGAAGTCAGCTCCACCGCAATCCCCTCATCCGCCGCCGCCGATGCCGTCGGAGTCGCCTCGGTCGTCCGCCGCCGGCCCCTAGCCCGACACAGGATAAAGCGAGCGCGGACACCGGGCACAGTACACAGGTGCGGCTCGGAATTCCTTTTCTCGTCCGCTCGCCACCGCTCCCCTCGTCCCCTGTTCATCGTTTTTTGTTTCTGCTCTCAATCTAGTATTTGGTTCTGGTGCAAGTTCTGACACCTTTTGTTTAGTACCTTATTAGTTGTGAGGATTGGTAGATGTTAGCAGATCAACCTTTATGCAGCAATAAAAACCAAAGATTAAGATTCTCTCGGTCAGCACAAAGAATTAGTGTTTGTCTTTTTTTTTTGAGCAAAAAGTATTAGTGTTTGTCACTAGTCAAATTGTCATTGCTAGGATACATTTGACTTAATATGTGTGACCTACTGGTATTTTAGGGGCATGATTATTGTGGCTAAAAGAGGCTGCTGTACCTTTTTGGAGCACTGTGCTTCTGAACTACTAATGGTATGGACTGCTATTTGTATGGTGTTTGCTTTTTTGATTATTCATCAGAGGCATAATCCTGTTTTGGGGCTTAATCTTGTGAGGCTGTTGACCTGATTTTGTTCTCGACTTGTTCTTTGTAGAGATTAAATATCTGATTGCAGTGATGAGGCATATGACCACTTGCGAGTAGATGATGCTACACAAATGCTGATGCTTTTCTCCGACCAACAGCATTGAAAAAGATGGAATGGTTTCTGATTTTATAGACATACATTAGGAATGTCAAATTGATGACAGATATTGTACTAGGGGTTATGTTGATAATCTGTCTGGAACTACCTAAAGCTTTAGCTGTAAGACCTGCTCTTTACTTTGCAGCACAAGAAGGTTTTCAGAAAAATGAAGTGCCATTAGATTGTTTGTCACTGACCAGCAAAGTGAAAGCACAATAAGGTTTTCAGAAATTGAAGTGGCATCAGATTGGCCTACCAAGATGGATCCTAACTGGCATCATATTTCTTGATATCAAATGTAGAGCAGTAACATTTGTTCCGTGTAACTTTCATCATGTAAATTGGCCTTATAATCGTCCTGCTGATATAATCGGTCCCCTGACTTCACCAGGACCATTATTTGTAACGAACGGAATTTCAATGAATGACATGAAGTTCCCCTCCAAAAAAAATATAAATCTGATGTCTCTCCTTGACCAATGTATTAGCTACATGTACATTATACCTTTTGAAAAATACATATCTTCGGAACCAGCAGCTAAAAAATTCTGAAACTTGTACAACTGCTCTAGCCTCGAAGATAGCTACAACCTTTAGTTGATGTTTTTTGCAAGAACAATCGTATAACATATCAAAATCTCTGCAAAAGGCAAGCTACTCTAATTCTCTGCACACTGAATTGCTACCCAATAATGATACAGTATATAACTTAGTAGATTGCCTCACATGATCAATGTAATCTGGCAGAACTTTCAGAAATAATCACATCTAGCAGCATCAATTAAATTTCAGTGTAACACGCTGTAAATGAAGACAAGGCCCAGTGTAACACAGTGCATCAATCAAAATTCATGAACGCACCAAAATAAATCAAAAAAAAAAACGAGCTCCTTATATGCATCGAATTCTTTTCATCGAAATGTCCAATGTGGCAGAACTGTCCTCATCATCGGCAAGGTTTATGTTGTCCAAGCCAGCGGCAGGGCCACCGTTATCGTAATAGGCAATGATGTTGAAACGGGCGTGCCCACTCCCGTCCTCGACGCTGTTGGAGCTTTAGACAGCGGGAGCAGGTGCGCGGCGGCCATGGCTATCATTCCAGTCCGTTGTGGCCATAGCCATAGGAAGGAGACGGCGGCGAGGCGCTCGGGCGCACAGCGGGCATGGCTGTTTGTTCTGCCCATTGTAGTGAGCGCCGGAGCGGGGAAGGCGGCCGCTAATCCGCTCCGATCCATGGACGACAGTGCCCCGATCGCATCTATCGGAGCCGATATAGTGTTCATAGGGCTCAGGTTTGGAGCTGAGAAGAGGCGATCGAGCCGAGAAAAACCACGAACCGGAGCGGAGGAGAGGGGGCCGTGGGATGGCGAGGTGGGACACGTGGCCGCATCTGGCATAGGGTATGCATGGAACGGGTTTTGCAGCCGGTCTGCACAGAATTTTTTTCCGGCAAAAAATGATCACGTCATCGGCATAGAGAGAGATGCTCGAAGAGGCGTGCCGAGTGGTGAGCCACTGAAGGTGGCCGCTGCGGTGGGCATGGAGGAGGAGGGAGTTGAGAGCATCAGTGGCAATTGTAAATAGCATTGGAGACACAAGATCGCCTTGCCACAGCACACAAGCATGGGCGATGGGAGGGCCAGGGGATCCATTGATGAGGACGCGCGTGCTGGACGTGGAGAGCAAGATGGCAATCCACTCGATCCACTACCGACGGAAGCCCAGGTGGCGGAGCACGCCAAGGAGGAAAGCCAATGATACCGTATCAAACGCGCGTGCAATGTCGAGCTTGAGGAGGACGCGAGGCACGCGGAGATTATGAAGCTGGCGGGCGGTCTACTGGACCAGCATGAAGTTGACGTGCACGCACCGCCCATCGATGAATGCACTTTGGTTGGAGGAGACGAGCTGGCCCAAGCAAGGAGCAAGGCGGAGCGAGAGGACTTTTGCGATGAGCTTCACGATCAGGTGGATTAGGCTGATGGGGCGGTAGTCCGAGAGAGAGGAGGCGTCCAGCTTCTTCGGGATCAGTGTGATAAGGGCTTCATTGAGACGCTGGAGGCTGCGCCCATTCATTGTGTAGAACTTGTCGAACACCTCGCAGATGTCGGCTTTGATAGTATCCCATCACGCCACAAGGAATTCGGCCGTGAATCCATCGGGGCCCGGGGCTTTTCCACGGGGGAGCGCCTTGACCGCAGCCCAGATTTCTGCCTCAGAGAAAGGCAGCTCAAGCTCCTCAAGATCATAGGAGCGATCGTCAATCTGTTGCAGGTCGAGGGAGAAGTCACGGGGTCTTGGAGTGCCAAGGAGCGCGGAGAAATGGTGGTATGCCACCTTGGCCATGTCATGCTCATCGGTGATCGTAGCGCCCTCATGCTGAAGGGAGAGAATGCGGTTCTTCTGATGCCTGTGGGCCGCGTGGATTTTGAAGAAGGCGGTGTTAGTCTCGCCCTCCTTCGGCCAGCCAAACCGCGCCCGCTCATGAGCGATGGATCTCTCGGGCGAAGCAAGTCCAAGGTAGGCGCGCTTGAGGCTGCATCGAAGCCAGACCTCAGAGGGGGAAAGATCCCGGATGTCCTGGGCAGCGTCGAGGCGGGTAATAAGCTCCCGCGCAATCATAAGCTGCAGGGAGACGTGGCCATGAGTGCGCGTGCCCCAACTCTGGAGGCGGCGAGCCGTCGTCTTTAGGTGGAGGTAGATGCACCGGAAAGGGTCCGGGTCATGGACGGAGCCCCAAGCAGCCACCACCGTGTCCTGAAAACCTTCAAGCTTGATCAAAAACAGCTCAAAGTGGAAGCGTCTCGGGCCAGCAGAGTGCGGAGTGAAGTCGAGAAAAAGCGGGCAGTGGTCAGACACTGTCGTGGCAAGGCACCGTAGAATGGCATGCGGCTATGTGAGATCCCACTCGGGGGTGCAGAGAAAGCGGTCGTTATGCACAAGCGTGGGCGAGTCCCTCTCGTTAGACCAGGTGTAACGACGGCCGTGTATGTAGACATCGCGCAGCTCCATGTCAGCAATGAAGCGACGGAAACGGTTGGAAGTGCGCCTGTTAATCCGCTCTTTACTCTTGTCACTGGAGGAGGAAACGAGGTTGAAGTCACCGCCGAGGAGCCAGGGGCCAGCGCAAGAGTCGCGGGTATCTTGCAAGTCCCCGAGGAATAAGATCTTCTCATTTTCGTCCTGCGGGCCATAGACCCCGGTGATCCACCAAGGATGCGCGTCCGAGGTGGTAGAAACGAGGGCCGTGATGTGGTGTTGACCGATGTAGGGGCTGGTGATAGCAACCTCATTATGGTTCCAAGCAAGAAGGATGCCGCCGCGGGTGCCAGAGGCCGGGAGGAAGTAGTAATCCAAGAAGCATGAGCCGAGCGTCTCCACAACAAGGGGCAACGAGAACGAATCGAGCTTCATTTCTTGAAGACACACAATGTTCGACGAGACCGATACAATGATAGAGCGGACCGCGGTGCGCTTAGCCCTAGAGTGAAGGCCACTGACATTCCAAAAAATAGTCTTGAGGGTGCACTCCATGGGGGAAGGATGGAGGCCGAGAGGAGAAGGCACGAAGGCGTTAGTTGGAGAAAACGTCGCGGGCCGCCGTGGTAGAGCTGCACGAAACAGGAAGAGAGCCTGAAGGGATGTGCCATCCGTAGTAGTCTGCGAAAACCTGCACAACATCCTCGGCCATCGGCTGCTCGAAAAGCTTGCTGTAGCGCTCAATAGCCAAAGAGGAGATGTGCTCGTTCTCGTGGATGATGCCGAGCCGAAGGAGAAGCACACGTTTAGCTTTAGCTTCCGAGTCGAGGCCCCGATCAGCCTTGGCAATGCGGTGGCTGCGTCTGGGGTGAAGTTCGGAGGCAGTTCCTTCCTTCTACGCTTGGGGCCCGGGGTAGGTAGCACGGGCGCTGTCCGCAGCTGGAGGCCAGCCATGAAGGTTTGAAGCTCGCCGCCCTGGGCAACAAAAGCGCTCTCTGCATGGCCAGGGGATGCCAAGACGCTAGGGGACTGGCTACATGGCGTGAAAGGGGTGACGAAGGCCGAGAGCGGGCAGGGGGAACGTGGTGGGGTCACCTGGAGGGAAGGGTCCGGTGTTGCGGCACGGGGGGCAGAGGATCGCGGGCCAGGGGTAGGGATTGCCTCAGGATCTGATCCAGCCTATCGCGACCTCGAAGGGGACTGGTCGGGGCACAGGCCGGGTCCAGCAAGGTAGCGCGACCAATGCGGGGCGAGCGCGGGGATCCGGAAGCCTCGATGGTGGGGTCCTGGGATGGCACATGCTGCGACTGCTCCTGGTGGGTCCGCCATGTGAGCAGCAGGGGGGTGGGTGCCAGACGCGGAGGCGCGGTCGTGGCGGGCAGGCTTGTCGTCGTCCGCGGACCACGGTCAAGGTGGCTTTGCCGCGTGTCAGGGCGCCTTTTCTCCTGGGCCTAGGCAGGTGGGTCAGTGGGTAATGGGTGGGATCCAAGGATCCCATGCCAGTCCTGGGGAGGCGGAGGAGGGTGCCGGTGGCGCCGGCGCACGCCGGCACTGGAGGAGCCACCGCCGCGGCCAGACGGCGGCCGCGCATCACCACAATTTCCGGAGCGACACGAAAAATCATAAAGATGCGGCCAGGGCTCGGGGTACGGCGGTGATGGAGGGACGTCGAAGGGGTTGGAGTCATCTGCAGGGGGTGGGGGCAGCAGGGCCGGGGCCGGTAGGCGGAAGTCGGTGGAGCGGGTAACGTGGATCGTCACCGGGTAGCGCAGGACTTCCAGCGCAAACCTCTCCGCGACATCCGGGTGTGCGCCGGCGATCACGTCGTCGTTCTCCAGGAGGTAGAGGTCGTGGAGCGGGGGATCGCATCCGGGTTGGGAGTCCAAGCTGAGACCCTGAAGACAGACATGTCAGAGCCATCGCGCGTCTCCGGGGCGAGCTCGTCGACTTTGCAGAACGGGGCTAGCAGAGTGACGGCGGAGGAAAGGTGCCAGCCGTGGTCTGGGATGCCGGAGATTTTGAGATCCACCTTGAATCGCAGGGAGACGGCCTGGGCGCCATCGAAGCGACTCCTAGGGCGCAAGAGAAGGCGGAACCGCGGGCCACAAGCCACGCCCGCCGACGCGCGCGCACGATCCTCCATCCTCTAGAACCGGAGTAGGAAGTGCGCCGGCCCCTGGCGATGGACCGAGAACATGTTAAAACGCCCGCTAACAAGTCCCGTAACGTCGGCGCAGGAGATGCCGGAGCGGCGACCAGCCACGGTGGCGAGCAGAGCGCGCTGGAGACCGGCCTCCGCGGCCTCGATATCGGCGGAACGGGGAAGGAAGCACGTGGCGCCGGCCGGCCGGAGAGCGGGGTGGCCAGACATGACGGTGGGCGTGCCTGGCAAAGAGGAAGGGGCTGGGCTCGAGGACGGCGGCGGAGACGGTCGCGGGAAGGGCGCCGGAGGTGGCAAGCGGGAAGCCCGTCCGGAGGACGCGGAGGGGCTTGACCCGCCCAAGCTCAACGACGGCGAAGAGGTACGGGGCCGCTTCGCAAGGCTCTGGGTAGAGAGGCGCTCGCAGGGCGCGGTGCAGACGCGCGCCATGTGGTCATAAAAGCGGCTCCTTTGGCATCGGATGTCGCGGCGGCACTCCTCGAGCAGGTGGCTTGGGGACCTCGAGAGGCAGCGGAGGCACTCGTCGCTGGCCGCGGACGGAGAGTGGTGGCACGGAGGCCCAGCAGGATGGCGCGTACGCGGGCGGCGCGGGCGTTTCTGGCGCCCAGCAACAGTCCAGGGGGTGTCCGGTGGGGGTCGACGCGGTGGACCTCTGACCGTGGCCCGGAGTAGCGCGGGACGGCGGAGCTGAGCGGCATTCCGCCACCGGAGGGGGGAGCAAACGGGGAGGCGAGTAGAGCGTCCCGGTACGACACGGCGGGGGAGGAGGGGTGACGTCCATGGGACGGGGAGCGGGCCGCCGGGGCCGGAGCGGCAGCTGGCGGTGGGTGGGGGGGGCGTGGCCGCCGGGGCCGAAGTGGATTGGTGTTGAGAGATGGAACGAATGGAAAGGGGATTGGTGTTGGATCCAGGACAAGGAAGCCCTCGAATTTTGTGAAGCGCCGCAGGAGTGTGTCGAGCGTGGCAAGGATTGGAGCACCAAGGGTCTTTCCGACGACAAGTTGCTCCCGACAATCAATAGGATCATCCGCCTGATGGCTGTTGGGCTAACCATCGAGCATGTGGGGGCAGATTTCCTCCTCCACCGCATCTCACCGCTGCAGGAAAGGCATAGGATCGCGTGGCTATACGGCGGCGCTGCGGACAAGATGAGACTATTGCCGGGGCTGGCCAACAACCTGTCAGTGTATGGCCATGCTTGGTTGTGCGACTAGTTGTTTGGTCGATTCGAGATGTTCAAGCTCCCGGCAACCGTCATCCCCCTGACATCAGCTCTGCTCGTGATCAGATACTTGAGTGGATGCCAGATTGCAATGCTGAGGGAGTGTCAGGAACTTGGCAGCTCCCTTCTCTTGATGAAGAGCTCCAGTGGTCGAGCACCTTGGTGGAGAAGGCCACCAGGGATGAAGGGGAGATGAACAAATGCACCTCTGCTCCAGAGGTCGCGTACATTCTGAAGAGGGTCACGGAGGACAAGGATGCCCGCTGCGCAGAGATGGAAAAGGCCACCAAGGCCGGGAAAGGTAAAGGAAGGCTAGGAATGGGTGCTATTCCCAGGGCGGCAGTGAGGCGCAAGCCACAGATAACACTGCCGAGGAAGGGCCTGCCGGGAAAAACTTCACTGGGCTGGATGCTCTAGCCATGGCAGCAAAGGAGCTCCAGGAAGGATATGAGGCGGAGAGGGAGGGGAACGTGGCTGTGGCCCCTGGAGAGGAATGGCTTGCGGCGGGATCGCAAGCCCCCGCTCCGGACCCAGACCAACGCACCCGTAGACGCGTGGCCGCCAGAGGAGCGGCGACCTCCAACCCAGCGCCACCCACCAAGAAGGTGAAGAAGACCTCCGCTGAGGGGGCATGCCGTCAATCCCCTTGTGTTGCCCGGACCAGGGCACCTCCTGCCCAACGGCCGGTGTCTTCAGAGGAGGAGTCCAATTCCAATTCTGGCTCGAGTTCTTCGCAGAGCTCATCTTCCCCGAAGCCCTTGATGTCGCGGCAAGCACTGAAGCTGCCAGAGAGCTCCACCCTCCCGCCTCAGAAGAGAAGATGAGAGTCCCCTCCTCCCATAGAGTTGAACTTGAACTCCATGCTTATTGTGGAAGAGTAAGGAGATTTTCTTCTTGTGGTAAACATCTTCCTATGCAAATTTTGAAAGTTTTCGCTGAGTGACCTCTTGTTCTTGTTATCATCGGCATGGAAGTGGAGGAGGAGACGGAGTCCCTCATCCACCACTCCCGGAGGAAGGTCTGGCTCCTCGGGTCGTTGAAGGGCACATG
Organism: Secale cereale; assembly: GCA_902687465.1. Lineage (NCBI taxonomy): Eukaryota > Viridiplantae > Streptophyta > Magnoliopsida > Poales > Poaceae > Secale > Secale cereale. Next base: position 221,989,824 of record LR738710.1, on the reverse strand, counting down.
GAGTTTGACCTCGTTGGGGAAGGATGCGGAAGACGCCGTGTCGAGCCCCCAATCCAGCTCCCCGCCTGGAAGTGGGGACTCGACCCCGCCCGCTGGAGGTGATGGAGACGTCCCTTCCGCCCCTTCACACGGAGGTGGGGACGAAGCGCCCTGTGACAAGCTTCTCTTGGAGGAGCATGCGTCCCCTGCCTCCCAATCTGAGGATGTCGTCATGGAATCCTCTACGACAGAGACGGTGCAGAAAGCTGCCGAGACTTCTCTGGCAGAGGGCGAGGCCTGTGACCCGGCAACGACTATTGTCGGAGAAATAGAAACCCCTGCCCAACAGACTTCTTTAGGTATCTAGCTTATCCTTTCTTCTCTTCCATACTCCGGCTGCTTCCACTGGCTCCATTATTTGCTTCGAACCTTCCATTATTACATTAGTTTTCCGGCTCCTTCCTCCCGCAGCCCACCAGGCCGAGGATCCAGACTTATTGGAAGTGGTGGAGGATATTGGGAGGTCCACCGCAGATGAAGCCGCAAGGGTCGCAGCTGCCGAGGGGCAAGATCTTGTTGCCGGGGGAACACAGTGTTCCTTGGCAGTGGTAGGGCATTCTCTAGAGAGGACCCTAGTTGAGGGAGTGGTCATCAAGGCAAAGATTCCTCTTCTAACCATGGGCCCACTTCCTTCTCCTGGAGCGTTGCTGATGCCCCGCCGTCCTCCTTGAACACACTGGCTGTGGTGTCGCAAATGCCCGATATCGGAGCCCCCGAACCGTCCCTATCAGACGAAGAGTTGAAGCATCTTCTGGCGCCACTACATCTAGGGGCGAGGAGGCCGATTATTCTGTAGTCGTCACCATGGATTTTTCCTTTATGGAATCCATGGTGGTAGGAGTGAAGGAAATGCAGGCCCGACATCGCTAGAAGTGGCAGGAGCTCAAGACATGACATGAATCCGCCGACAAAGTGCACCAAAGGCTGAAGGGCAAGTGTCTGGAGTTGCGCGAATGGAAGGACAAGCGGTTCAAGGTGCTTATGAGGCAGCAAGATACTCTTCAGATGATGAGGGAGGATGTCATGGCCCGGGAGAGGCATTCGGCGGATCACAAAGCATCTTTGGATGCCAGGGAGCAAGAGATCTCCCTTCGGGAGGAGAATCTTGGAGAACTTGCTGCAGCATCGCACCAAAGAACTGAAGGATGAGCACGGGGCTACTCTGTATACCCTCTCTACTGATCATGCTGCCCAACTGAAGAAGCTTATTGATGATCTGGATGCCGCATCCTCTGCCAAGGTTGAGCTCGACCGACAGGTGGCCAAATTGAACGAAGACCTTGCCGGGAGCGCCAAGGAGGTGGAGGCACTCAAAGAAGAGGCATGGCAAGCAGAGATCCATCTGGCTGATGTGCAGTTGCAGCTCTCCTCCAAGGCCCAAGGCCTTGAAGCCGCCAACAACAATATCTCTAATATGAAGGTGGGGATCGACACCTTGGAACAGTCGATGGAGTCCCTTGAATCCTGGCAGTAGCTACAGTCCAAGGGTTGGAAAATGCCAGGCGCCTCTAGCAAGATGCAGAGGACAAGCTGAAGAGTCGGGTCGACATGAGCAACCTGTGGATCAAGAGCCTGGTTGATGTTGCCGAACGCCTTGGCGCCCAAGCTACAGCGATGGGTATGGATGGCCAAGTCTACTCAGCCAACGAGCAGGAGGTCTTGAGTGTCAAGCTTGGGATATTCTTCAATGAGTTGACCGACAAGCTAAAGGTGCATGAAGAGGGGAGGGGCGAGCGCTTCATGGCTGAATTGTCGAGGCTTGCTTGCGACGCCCTCTTCATGGTTCTGAGCAACATCGTCTGTCGCCATCCAGAGCTCGGCCTTGGTGACGGCTACAAGAAGACGTCAGCGGGTGCTGACGTTGCCGCTGCCAAGGAGAAGGCTTCTCCCCTTGCCGACACGGCTCTCCGTGTTGAAGTTATCCCTTCTGGTCCTGTAATAGAACATGATGCACATTTTGTGTTTAGTCGCCTTATCTCTAGTGTCTGTGCGAAACTGATATTCCTAGCTGGATCCTTAAATGCGTGTTTATCCCGTTGAACTCTATACACTTGTTTTCGTACGATCAATTCCTATGTATGCTCTGGATGCCTGCCGATATCATATTGCCGCGGTTGTCGTAAGTGTCCGCCCCATAATAGTCACTTTCGCGTGGATGCGTCTCGGCAGGTTTTTCCAAGGTAGCTCTCGGCACAGCCTCTCGTCCTACGAGCATGACTCTGGACAGGATGATGGAGCGACCAAAGAAACTAACCGAGGTTCCATCGCATGAGGGTTTTCACAATACGAACACTTTCTAGAGTCAAGGGATAAATGACTGGGGAAATCTGAGACGCATCAAACATAAGTGATAGCGTAGACTTAGCTTTCATTTTGAGCTTCTTTTTCGTGTGCCGGGCCGTGCGCATTCGACGCGCCCGCGGCGCCTGGAGGAGTAGCTGGAAATCTGGCGGCTTCTTCGCTCCCGACAAGAGCCGGCAAGCATTTCTTGTGCCTGGTGGTCATAGGGGCACTTTGGTGAGCTGCCCTGGTCCTCTTCTCTTTTGCTTCCCTCCCCTCAAGTCAGTACGATGGCTGCCATCGCAAGGATCGTGCCAATGCAGGCAGCCTCGCTGAAGTGTGCCTGCCGGGGAATCAATCGACGGACTTATACCAGCATTTTGCTCAGGATTACGCACGGCGGGGGAAATACTGGACCGAGCATCGCGTGGTAATCGTCGACGTCAACAATGCCGAGGCTAAAGCAGTTCGACTTCTGATGAGGTGGAGGGATAGGAGGGAGGGAGCTTGTTCCCACATGTCTTGTGCCCCTTTCCCCCGGACGGTGCTCGGATGGTGACAACGTCGTACGAGCCGTCGGGGTTAATCTATCGCCATCGATGGTGGCCTTGGTCACAACCGTCGCCACGGCAAATTCTGGAGAGCGTCAACGCGATGAAAGAAGGGATCTTCCCCCTGCTTCGCTTCTGCGTCGCTGCGGGCGCCACGGTTGATGACACCATCGAAGATGGAGACGGTGATGAAGATGACGCGCTGCACACGCTTTCAGGTTTGCACAAGCGATCCCCCTACCTGGCACGCCAAAGATGTCACGGGATATCCGCAGCCACCTATGGGCCCTTGCGGCCCCTTGCTAGTTCGGCGGGAGACGTCGCATTGCACAAAGAGAAGACCAGTGCGCGGCAGCACGACAGAGAGCACCCAAGCAATTTACCCAGGTTCGGGCTGCCGCGAGGCGTAAGAACCTACTCCTGCTTTGGTGGATTGATGGTGAAAATAAACGTGCTGGTGCGTGGTACACTTGCCCGGCAAGGCCTGCCTCAGGGATACGGTGAGCACAAGCGTATGGTGGCTGAGGTTGTGTCAAGTTTCCAACCCCCAACCCCCTCCTACGAATGCCATGGGCCTCCTTTTATAGATTAAGGGGTCACCACAGTGGCAAAACAGTCATTACCCACTGGATATGATAGCAAACAGTGCTATCATACCTAACTCTGCAGGCTGGCAGGGTGCATTAAATGCACCGCTTAGTGTCACGTCACTAGCTGCCCGACAAGGCCTGCAGGACTTATCTCGCTAGCTCGACACCAGTTCTCTTGACACGTCGCTGGACGGGTGTCACCTGCAGGTTTCTTCTGTAGGAGGTAGCTGCCATGTGGAAAATGCTGCCACTCAATCACCTTGCGGCTTGACACCACATTGATTCACGACGTGGGTCGTACTTGCGTGGTTGTGTGTGTGTGTGTGGGGGGGGGGGGGGTGGTTCAGGCCCCGCAAGCCCCGGCATGCGCTATCAGGGAATCTTGGTTGCTTGCTTCAGGTGGTGGCATGGCCCCTTGCCGGGCTCGCCTACCGAGCGAGGGAGGCCCTTCTCTTGCCAATATACTGTCCCTTTGGCTCGATCTCGATCTCTCCGATCTACAAGTTGGTTCTTCAAGTCTCTTGGTTCTTCAATTTATGTCTTGCCCTCGTCTTGTCCGTGCATGAGTCAGGGGAAAATGCCTGCCCCCTGTATATTTCCCCCGACAACCTCCAAAGAACAAGCAGCGACTAAACATTGTAATTCATGGTAGAATAGATCCAGTCATGATGCACCCAACATTAGCTACACACAATGCATAAGCATGACATCAGTGCTCTCAGGTTTTGGCACTTATTTTAGAAGCTGATGACACAACATAAAAGTAAATACATAGTCCCTTCGCAGAGGGAAGCAGTGATTTGTAGAGGTGCCAGAGCTCAAGTTTTATAACAGAGGTAAATTATATTTTGAAACATGCATCCTTCTTGTTTACTTCACGACTATCAGTTATGAATATCTTCCATGCTAAGCACTCTAGTGGCGGTTCCCAAGCGATAAAAGTAAAGGTTTTGACTCCATTGGGAGTTTTTGTTTGATTATTTGTAAGCTTTTTCTGTTTGTAGTTTGGGACAGGGCATCCCTATTACCGCCCTTTTCTCGTGTGATGGCGAATGAATAAACACTCGACCTGAGAATAGCCCACTTAGCATGGAAGATACCGACAACCTCCTATTGTTCCATGAACGATCCATACACATAAAAAGAATATTTATTAGAAGTTTTTAGAGGTGGCACATGCAAATTTACTTAGGACGGCGGGGTAATACCGCATATAGGTAGGTATGGTAGACTCATCTGGAATAACTTAGGTTCAAGGTTTTTGATGTACAAGCAGAATTCCCACTTTGTACAGGCGAAGGCTAGCAATTAGATTGAGAAGCGGCCAGCTAGAGGGCAACAGCGGTGGTGAACATGCATTATGCATAAGTAACTTTGGACAATAGCATGAGTAGGATATGAACACCATGAACACAAATATCATAGAGGCTATGTTGGTTTTGATTCAACTACATGCATGAACATGTGCCATGTCAAGCCACTCGAACATTCAGAGGAGGATACCATATCATCATACTACATCACAATCATTTTAACGCAATGTTGATATGCAAGATAAATCATTATCTACTCCTAGCTACTTATGCTTGGCCTGAGAAACTATAATCTCTAATTGTCATTGCAAACATGTTTAATCATAATGGGCTTAATCATGGATACTAGGTTAAACATATTTACAAAAACAGAACAAGTCGAGTTCTTACCAGTTTCTCTCTGCCACGGCCACTTCATCGAATATCATCATTATTGCCTTTCACTTGCACGATCAAACGAAGTGAAAATAATAATAGTGCAAGAGTGCCATGGACTAAGCTAGAATTTGCAAACATTTTATTCAACAGGAGAAGACAAGGTAATATGGGCTCTTTGTTAGATAAACAATTATGCAAATGAGAGCCCCTCAACATTTTCATCGTGGTCTTCTCCTCGGTGAGACTCAAATAAAAAGAAAAGAAATTCAGAGAAACACACTGAAATATTTTAGGAGTTTTTGGTTTTCTTGAACAAGGAAATAAAAGGGATAGCAAAAACTAGAAAACTATTTACACGGGAAAGCTCCCAACAAGCAAAAGAAGAACAGGGAAATCTTTTTGGGTTTTCTTTTTAACGCTACAGCTAAGCATGGATAGAAAGTAAATTAACTACAACTAATTTTTTTTGGTTTTTCTAAGGTTTTTCAAACACAAAGAAGAAAGCAAGAAAATAAAATTAAGCATGGATGATACAATGAAAAAGTGTAAACACTGACAACTGGAATGAGATGTGTGAACATGAATGTAATGTCGGTGAGAAACACGTACTCCCCCAAGCTTAGGGTTTTGGTCTAGCTTGGTAATCGATCACTGGCCTGGATAGTAGTCGGCATGGTAGCTCATGAAGGCTCTCGGTGTAGATGCCTCGGCCTGCTGTGCTTCCTCCACCGCCGCGTTGTGAGCTCGGGCATCGCTCTCAAGAACAAAATATCTTCCATTGCTGTGATAATCAAAAAGAGCAGGCGCATGCAAATATGTGTGCACACCAGATGCTTGGTTAAACAACAAGTTATAAGTGAAATTATGAATATCTCATTTAAGGATCTTATGTTTTTTCATAGCATCAAAGTCTAAATACTGCGTGGGTAGGATCGGGTAAAAGGGCAAAGGTGAAACACCCAATCCTCGTGCTAAACGCATGGCATAAATTCCACCATAGAAATAGCCACTATTAGCGTTGTGCTGTAGTTTGCGTGCAACAATCGCTCCAAGATTATAACTCCTATCACCAGTGAGAGGGGAGCATATGAGGCTCAAGTCTGGAGCACAAAGTGTACTACAATCTTGCTTGCCTACGATACCTTTCCCATTAAATAATGCAAAGTACTGAATTGTGGGAAAATGAATGCTCTTTATTCTACCTTGCGTCATTCCCCTCGTCTCACCGTACCAAAGACTAGTCAAGAATGATTTTTACATAGCCCTTGGCGGTTCGTCAAGCGAACCCCGGAATGGGAGTTTGCAGTGGTGAGCAAAACTCCCTAGTGAATTGGTAAATGGATTTTCATATAGCTTAAATGACACCCTAGACTCATGGGGATGGAATTTAAATCCTTTGACAAATGATTCAGTGGGAGTCTGGTGTTGATCGCATTTATCTGAAATGTAGGGACCGAGACCGGCATTGTGAACATATTGTTCAAATTCCTCCTTAATGCCCACACACACAATATAATCATCGCATGGCCATAGGCATGTTTTGGTGGCGGCATCTCGAATGGAACTTTCACTTGGTTCAACATAAGACCTCCTCCTCAATGAATTCCTTCCAAATAGGTTCATCGTGCGTGCGTACAAGTTTCTGAAAAATTTTGGGTGACAAAAATTTATCAACAAAACTTAGCAAGATTGATAGCAACTACTCATAGGGATACATAGAGGCCATAGCAAGGATTCAAACTACTTAGAACTCTAATAATTCAACATGCAAGCTCATCTATAGCAGCACCAAGGGTAGCTAATTATTCAAAATATAAACAACAAAAACAAAAACTAATTGTACAAATGGTGGAGTCACATACCAAGCAACAATCCCCTAAAATATATTCAGAAATGGATTTTCGAGCAAAGAGATCGAAATCCGCGGGTTTGAGAGCAAGAACATGGGATAGAGAGCAATGGAGATTTTTTTTCTAGAGATAAGTGATGATGTTGTGTGAAGGGATGAGTGAGGGGGCCCACGTAGGGACCACAACCCACTAGGGCGCGCCTGGGAGTCCTCGCGTGCCTAGGTGGGTTGTGCCCACTTGGTGCACCTCTCTCTGATATTATTTGCACCAGAAATTCTTAAATATTCAAAAAAAATCGTATTAAATTTTCAGAGCATTCTGAGAACTTTTATTTTTGGGTCATTTTTTATTGCATGGAAAATTCAGAAAACAGATAAAACATGGCATTTTATTTTATTTAACTAATAAAAAAAGAAAACAAAAGGTAGGGACAGAAAGTAGTACTTACTAGATTCATCAACTTCATACCTCTAAAAAATGATCCATTAATAAGGTTGATCAGGTCTTATTAACAACCACTTTCGATTAGCATGAAACTGAAGAACTTTTGTAAGTCACTAAGTTACCTCAACGGGGATATGAATGTCCCCAACAATAAGCATTTCATATTTCTTTTTGGCAGTAGGTAGAGGTATTTGAAAACATCCAATAGTGATTGTCGGAGACTTTTCAATAACATTAATACCATTCACTTGGAATTGTTTCTTCAAAAAGTGCACCGTATGCTCATTACCATTGATATGAAATGTGACCTTGCTTTTATTGCAATCAATAACAGCCCCTGCAGTATTCAAGAAGGGTCTACCAAGGATAATCGACATGTTGTCGTCCTCGGGCATCTCAAGTATAACAAAGTCAGTCAAAATAGTAACATTAGCAATAACAACGGGCACATCCTCACAAATACCGATAGGTATTGCAGTTGATTTGTCACCCATTTGCAAAGATATTTCAGTAGGTGTTAGTTTATTCAAATCAAGTCTTTTATATAAAGAGAAAGGCATAACACTAACACCAGCTCCTAAATCCCATAAAGCAGTTTACACATAATTCTTTTTGATGGAGCAAGGTATAGTTGCTATTCTCGGATCTCCAAGTTTTTTAGGCACTCCATCTTTAAAACTATAATTAGCAAGCATGGTGGATATTTTAGCTTCTGGTATTTTTCTCTCGTTGGTAATGATGTCTTTCATATACTTTGTATAAGGAGGCATTTTCACGATATCAGTCAAGCAAGTACGTAAAAAGATTGGCCTCAGCATTTCAACAAAGCATTCAAATTCTTCATCATCTTTTTTAGTTGACTTAGGTGGAAAGGGCATAGGTTTTTCAACCCACGTCTCTCTTTATTTCCCGTGTTTTCTAGAAACAAAGTGTCTTTTATCATATCTTGTATTCTTAGGTTGTGGGTTATCAAGACGAGCTTTTGCTTCTATCTCAACATCATTGTGTGGTTCTTCAGAATTTGGTTGACTATCTTCGTGAACCTCATTATTAATTATTTCATTATCAGAAGGTGAGTGTTCACTTGCAGGTTGAGTTTCAGCATCAGAGATAGAGACTTCATTATCAGGGGTTTTTCTACTCCAGGTTCACTAGAGGCATGCAAAGTCCTATCATTTTTCTTCTTCTTTTTCTTTTTAGAAGGACTAGGTGCAGTGGTGTTGTTCCTTTGTGAATCCTGTTCAATTCTTTTTGGGTGTCCCTCAGGATAAAGTGGTTCCTGAGTCGTTTTACCACCTCTAGTTGCAACTCTAACAGCAAAGTCATGTATATTATTATTAATTTCATCTAGCAACTCACTTTGAGATTTAACAACTTGTTCTAACTGGGTTTGTACCATAGAAGCATGCTTTCCAACACCTCTGACATCATTTGAGATTCTAAATAACAGGGGACTTAAGCGAGCAATCATATCAGAACTATATTTCATTTGTTTCATAATGTTTGCATTGAAGTGATCTTGTTTTCTAATATAGTTTTGAAACTCATAAAGGCATTGGCTAGGGTGCATATTGTGAGGCTTGTCATTATCATTGAATTTCGCAAGAGAATTTACCTCTACCACCTTAGGCAGTGGTGGTGTATTAAGCCCATGTATTTCTTCAATAGGAGGCAAAATTTTAACATCCTCAGCTTTAATACATTTTTCCTTCATAGATTTCTTTGCCTCTTGCATATCTTCAGGACTGAGATATAATATAGCCCTCTTCTTTGGAGTGGGTTTAGGCGGTGGTTCAGGAAGAGTCCAATCATCATAATTTTTCAATATGTTATTCAATAATTCTTCAGCTTGCCCAATAGTTCGTTCCGTGAAAACACAACCAGCACAACTGTCTAGAAATCCCTAAAAGCATCATTTAGTCCATTATAGAAGATATCAAGTGTTTCATTTTCCTTAAGAGGATGATCAGGCAAAGCATTAATTAAGTGGCAAAGCCTCCCCCAAGCTTGTGGGAGACTCTCTTCTTTAATTTGCACAAAGTTAAATATTTCCTGTAAAGCAGCTTGTTTCTTATGAGCAGAGAAATATTTTTCAGAGAAGTAATAAATCATATCCTAGGGACTACGCACACAACCAGGAGCAAGAGTATTGTCACTGGTTTTTAACCCCTTTCCGCGACGGCATTTGGAGCCGTCGCCAAGTGAGTGTGGGTGATAGGGGTGGGGTCCTTCCCACATGACCCAGAAAACATCGGGGATATGCCCTCCTGGCACACACGCTCGGCAAAATGAGGTCGTGTGCGACCGGTGGGCGCTCAAATACGAAAATACGTACAGTAGAGCTAAAAAATGCAATTATACAGCGAAATTGTTTCCGGTCGCAAATACATCCCACACAGTCAGTCCCCGCTAAACTTTTCCGTTCATATATACATCCCACACAGTCGCTCCAAGGAAAATGTTTCCATTCACAGGTACATCACACACAATTTTTCCCGTTAAATCATTTGCATTATTGAATGTATCACACACGGTCCATTAAAGAAACTGTGTGGCAAAGGTTGTCCATCACACACAGTTTTTATGTGGTAAACGTTTGCGCAAGGTGGCCTAACGCAAACAGGTTTCAAGAGAAAGTCGTGTGTTATTGTTCATTGATCCAACACGTTTTATTCCTAGAAACTATGTGCGCTGGCCGAGGTCATCGCCCACGGTATTTTTTCAACAACCATTTGCAATAGCAAAACCGAATTAGCAGGCTAATTCGCCATTAGCAGGCTAATTGCCCTATTATTAATAATCCATTTATTAATCTAATTGACATTCATATTAAGCACATAATATATTTCATTTCCATATTAAGGAAGCATAATTTCATAATTGAAATACATCAGCGTACAACATGATATAGCTTCAGCACTCAGCTACCCCATTACACAACTGCACGAGCACCAAGTTTCACATGCAACATGTAGAACCTTTCAAAATTAGCATCATAGACAGTATATAGACAGATGAATCTCATCTGGAAAACTGCTGAAGCGGAAGGCGAATATTGAGCCTTCATTCATGTTGAAGGTCTTTGCAACTTTAGGTCAGTGCCTGTGGATGATTGACCATCCGTCCTTCGTTCTCTTCAGGAACAATTCAATATTGAACCATGGGTGTTGTATGAAAACCTGCCTCGCCTCCTGAACATAGAGGTGGGTTGAGAGGTAATCATCAGTGAACTGCTTTGGAAAGGCCTGAAAACAAGGATGTGCATAAATATCTTCTCTATATTGGAAATGGGGCAAAGGAATAAACAAAGGAAATGTATAATACTTAGTACCATCTTGTAGTGAACTGATGTCTTTTTCATTGTGTAGACAAAGATCTTGTTATTTTTTGTCGCTAATTTCTTTATCCTAACAATCTTTCTGAGTTTCTTGATTTGATTGATCTTCATGGACAACTCATTTCCCCATATGCAAAAAGGGTCGAACAGTGGGTTAAAACCTCTGATAGCAGGACCTATATGTGCAATACCAAATTGTTAAAAACCAAAATATTAGAATGGTTCCTGCAATTGCACAATAATGTGCTATTAGACAACAGACCATGCATGTGCTAACCTCGATTGTAAACCTGAGTGCTTCCAATTGTTTCCCTGCAACACATATAAGGTAGTTAGTCATCAGGTTAAGTAAGGGTTCGCATGCTATCAGCAAAATATGTTGATGAAAAAATAAGCACATTGCAGATTCATCAGATTAATTCAAGCCACATAGAAAACCCATTTATCCAAACCAAGCATGATTAAGAACTAGGAAATATAGCACTTGTATATGTTTCTCATGTATTAAGTGCAGCCAAATTCGATTTATTCCTCACATCCACAACAATACAAAATTCTATCCATGACAAGAGGACACCGCATTACAGAATTGAACCAAGCAGTTAACTGAACACCACAACAAATGAACCAACATTAACTGAACACCACATTGCACAATATAACATATTCCTAATAGAAGATCAGACAGTTAACCCAACAGTTAACTACAACCAATCGTAGCAATTGTATTTGTTTCTTATGTATTTACTATAGCCAAATGCAATTTATTCCTCACACGGTATACAATAACATAATGCACTCACAACTATTGAACATCGCATTCCAGAATTGAACCAAACAGTTAACTAAACATCACAACACAAAGAAACAAACATTAACTGAGCACCACATTGCACAATGTATAACCGAACCAAGCATGCTTGACAACTTGGAAATATAGCAAGTGTATTCGTTTCTCATGTATCTTGTAAAGATAAATTCGATTTATTTCTCACACGGAAGACAATACAAAATTGCAGCCTGAAGAATTGAACGTCACATTTGCATAATTGAACGAAACAGTTAACTAAAGATGACAACTAATTAAAAAAAACTGTTAATCAGTGAGCACCACATTGCACGACATATAGAACATATACACTAGAGCAACAAATTGCATGGTAAAATTAGATAGCACAAACCACTAGAATTTGTGAAGGAAAGGCAGGAGCAGCACACGCAACGGGTAAATCGAGCATGGTTAACCGACATAGCTAGCAAATGGCAAGGTGCTTGTAACAGCCTGGTTTTTGGCCCTTTTATTTTTTTCCTTTTTCTTTGATTTATTTGATTTTGCTCTGTTTTTATTTTTTGAATGGATCTGTGGCCTTGTCACCTGGGAAAACATCATCATTTCCTCTCCCAAGAAGTAGCAAGAAGAATTTCTGGTGCCGTTGCCGGAGAGATCTACGCAAAAGTCAAATACGAAGTACCTATCACAAACCCTTATCCCTTGCATTACATTATTTGCCTCTCATTTTCCTCTCCCCCACTTCACCCGTGCCGTTTTATTCGCCCTTTTCATCGTTCGCTTGCCTTTTGTTTGCTTGTGTGTTGGATTGCTTGCTTGTCACTATGGCTCAAGACAATACCAAATTGTGTGACTTTTCCAATACCAACAATAATGATTTTATTAGCACTCCGATTGCTCCTATTACTGATGCTAAATTTTGTGAAATCAATGCTGCTCTGTTGAATCTTGTCATGAAAGATCAATTTTCTGGCCTTCCTAGTGAAGTTGCCGCTACCCATCCGAACAACTTTGTTGATTTATGCGATATGCAAAAGAAGAGGGATACGAGATATGATATTGTTAAACTAAAGCTATTTTTGTTTTCGCTTAGAGATCGTGCTAAAACCTTGTTCTCTTCTTTGCCTAGAAATAGTATCGATTCATGGAATACGTGCAAATATGCCTTTATCTCTAAGTATTTTCCTCCCACTAAGATTATATCTCTGACAAACGATATTATGAATTTTAAGCAACTAGATCATGAGCATGTTGCACAAGCTTGGGAGAGAATGAAATTAATGATACATAATTGCCCTACACATGGTTTGAACTTATGGATGACTATACAAAAATTGTATGCCGACTTGAATTTTGCTTCTAGAAATCTTTTAGATTCGCCGCGGGGGGCATTTTCATGGAAATCACTTTAGGAGAAGCTACCAAACTCCTAGATAATATTATGGTTAACTACTCTCAATGGCACACCAAAAGATCTACTAGTAAAAAAGTACATGCTATTGAAGAGATTAGTGTTTTAAGTGGAAAGATGGATGAACCTTTGAAACTATTTGCTACTAAGAGTGCTTCTTATGATCCTAATGATATGCCTTTGTCCACGTTGATTGAGAATAATAATGAATCTTTGGATGTGAATTTTGTTGGTAGGAATAATTTTGGTAATAATGCTTATAGGGGAAACTTTAATTCTAGGCCTTTTCCTAGTAATTCCTCTAATAATTATGGTAATTCCTACAATAAATCTTATGGAAATTTTAGTAAGATGCCCTCTGATTTTGAAACTAGTGTTAAAGAATTTATGAATTCGCAAAAGAATTTCAATGCTTTGCTTAAAGAAAAAATACTTAGGATTGATGAGTTGGCTAGGAACATGGATATAATTTCTCTTGATGTTGATCCTTTGAAACCTAGATCTATCCCACCTAAGCATGATATCAATGAGTCTCTCAAATCCATGAGAATTTCCATTGATGAATGCAAGGAAAGAACCGCTAGGATGCGTGCTAAAAGAGATTGCTTTATGAGAGCGTGTTCTTCTAGTTTACATGATAATAAAGATGAAGATATGAAAGTGATTGATGTGTCTCCTATAAAATCCTTGTTTTCTAGTATGAATCTTGATAAAGATGGGACTGGAGATGAGTCTACTTTAGTTAAAAGGCGTCCCAATGATTCAGAGTTTTTAGATCTTGATGCTAAGACTATTAAAAGTGGGACTGAAGAGCTCAAAACTTTACATAGCAATGAACCCACTATTTTTCATTTCAAGGGATTTAATTATGATAATTCCTTTTTAATATATTTTAGTTCCTTGTTGCAATCCGTGCTAAATTCTCCGCATGCTTATAGTCAAAATAAGGCTTTTACCAAACATATAGTTAATGCTTTAATGCAATCTTATGAAGAAAAACTTGAATTAGAAGTTTCTATCCCTAGAAAGCATAATGATGAGTGGGAACCTACTATTAAAATTAAGATTAAAGATCATGAATGCTTTGCTTTGTGTGATTTGGGTGCAAATGTTTCCACTATTCCAAAAGATTTGTGTGATCTGTTAGGTTTCCATGAACTTGATGATTGTTCTTTAAATTTGCATCTTGCGGATTCCACTATTAAAAAACCTATGGCAAGGATTAATGATGTTCTTATTGTTTAAATTAGGAATTATCTGCTCGTAGATTTCATTGTTCTTGATATAGATTGCATTCCTACTTGTCCTATTATTCTTGGTAGACCTTTCCTTAGAACCATTGGTGCAATTATTGATATGAAGGAAGGAAATATTAGATTCCAAATTCTATTAAGGAAAGGCAAAGAACACTTTCCTAGAAAGAAATTCAAGTTGCCTTACGAATCTATTATGAGAGCCACTTATGGATTGCCTACCAAAGATGGCAATACCTAGATCTATTCTTGTATCGTGCCTAGCTTGGGGCGTTAAACGATAGCGCTTGTTGGGAGGCAACCCAATTTTATTTTCTTTGCTTTTGCTTATGTTTAGGAATAAATATTGCATATATCTTATGTTTATATGTGGTTTTGTGTTTTAATTAGTGTTTGTTCCAAGTAGAACCTTTGTGAAGACTTGTGTGAAGTTTATGCGATCATGCTGTAAAAAAGAGAAACTTTAGCGCTCACGAGATTAGCTACCTTTTTTTACTAGAGAGTGATTTTTAGTTGATTCTTTTAGAGTTACAATTCCTCTCGTCCACCAATTTATTTCAAGTTTTTTAGAGTTACAGAAGTATTCGAAAGTTACAGATTGCTACAAACTGTTCTGTTTTTGACAAATTTTGTTTTTTGTCCGTTGTTTGCTTATTTTGATGAATCTATGTGTAGTATTGGGGGGTATGAATCATAGAGAAGTTGGAATACAGTAGGTTTAACACCAATATAAACAAAGAATTAGTTCATTACAGCACTGATGTCTACTACGCACCCTTCTTCTTGTAGACGTTGTTGGGCCTCCAAGTGCAGAGGTTTGTAGGACAGTATCAAATTTCCCTCAATTGGATGACCTAAGGTTTAACAATCCGTGGGAGGCGTAGGATGAAGATGGTCTCTCTCAAAAAACCCTGCAACCAAATAACAAAGAGTCTCTTGTGTCCCCAACACACCCAATACAATGATAAATTGTATAAGTCCACTAGTTCGGCAAAGAGATGGTGATACAAGTGCAATATGGACGGTAGATATTGGTTTTTCTAATAAGAAAATATAAAAACAGCAAGGTAGCAAGTGGTAAACGTGAGCATAAACAATGTTGCAATGATAGTAGGAAAGGTCTAGGGTTCATACTTTCACTATTGAAAGTTCTCTCAACAAGGATAACATAATTGGATCATATTACTAGCCCTCAACATGCAACAAAGAGTCACTCCAAAATAACTAATATCGGAGAACAAACGAAGAGATTATGGTAGGGTACGAAACCACATCAAAGTTATTCTTTCTCATCGATCTATTCAAGAGTCCGTAGTAACATTCAATCTATCATAGAGTTCGTACTAGAATAACACCTTAAGACACAAATCAACCAAAACCCTAATGTCACCTAGATACTCCATTGTCACCTCAAGTATCCGAGGGCATGATTATACGATATGCATCACACAATCTCAGAAACATCTATTCAACCAACACATAGAACTTCAAAGAGTTCCCCAAAGTTTCTACCAGAAAGTCAAGACGAAAACGTGTGCCAACCCCTATGCATAGGTTCCCAAGGTCATGGAACCCGCAAGTTGATCACCAAAACATACATCAAGTAGATCACATGATATCCCATTGTCACCACAGATAAACACGTGCAATACATACATCAAATGTTCTCAAATCCTTAAAGTCTCAATCCGATAAGATAACTTCAAAGGGAAAACTCAATCCATTACAAGGGAGTAGAGGGGGAGAAGCATCGTAAGATCCAACTAGAATAGCAAAGCTCACGATACATCAAGATCGTACCATCTCAAGAACACGAGAGAGAAAGAGAGAGAGAGAGAGAGAGAGAGAGAGAGAGAGAGAGAGAGATCAAACACATAGCTACTGATACATACCCTCAGCCCCGAGGATGGACTACTCCCTCCTCATCATGGAGAGCGCCGGGATGGCCACCGGAGAGGGATTCCCCCTCCGACTGGGTGCCGGAACAGGGTCTAGATTGGTTTTTGGTGGCTACAGAGGCTTTCGGCGGCGGAACTCCCGATCTAGGTTAAATTCCGAAGGTTTCAGTATTTATAGGAATTTTTGGCGTAGCTCCCACGTCAGGGAAGCTTCTGGGCTGTCCTCGAGATAGGGGGGCGCCACCACCTTCCCAGGGCGCGCCCCCACCCTCGAGGGCAGCCCGTGGCTCCCCTGGCCCAACTCTTTTGCTTCAGGGGCTTCTTTTGGTCCAGAAAAAATCATAAAAAATTGGCTCGTTAATTGGACTCCGCTTGATATTCCTTTTTCCTAAAACCCTAAAACAGGAGAAAAATAGAAACTGGCACTGGGCTCTGGGTTAATAGGTTAGTCCCAAAAAATCATATAAAAGTGTATAATAAAGCCCATAAGACATCCTAGAAGGATAATATAATAGCATGGAACAGTAAAAAATTATAGATACGTTGGAGACGTATCAGCATCCCCAAGCTTAATTCCTGCTCGTCCTCGAGTAGGTAAATGATAAAAACAGAATTTTTGATGTGGAATGCGAACAAATATAGTTTTTCAATGTAATTCTCTTAATTGTGGCATGAATGTTCAGATCTGAAAGATTCAAGATAAAAGTCTATATTGACATAAGAAATAATAATACTTCAAGCAATACTAACAAAGCAATCATGTCTTCTCGAAATACTATGGCTAAAGAAAGTTATCCCTACAAAATCATATAGTGTTTGCTATGCTCCCTCGTTATCACACAAAAATATTCATATCATGCACAACCCCGATTTCAGCCAAGCATTTGTTTTCATACTCTATCTTTTCAAACCTTTCAACTTTCACGCAATACATGAGCGTGAGCCATGGATATAGCACTATGGGTGGAATAAAGGTGGTTGTGGAGAAGACAAAAAGGAGAGAGATAGTCTCACATCGACTAGGCATATCAACGGGCTATGGAGATGCCCATCAATGGATATCAATGTGAGTGAGTAGGGATTGCCATGCAACGGATGCACTAGAGCTAAATATGAATGAAAGCTCAACAAAAGAAACTAGTGGGTGTGCATCCAACTTGCTTGCTCACGAAGACCTAGGGCATTTGAGGAAGCCCGACGTTGGAATATACAAGCCAAGTTCTATAACGAAAATTCCCACTAGTATATGAAAGTGACTAAACATGAGACTCTCTACAATGAAGAACATGGTGCTACTTTGAAGCACAAGTGTGGAAAAAGATAGTAGCAGCTGTCCCTTTTTCTTTTTTTCTTCTTTTTTTCTTCTTTTTTTTCCTTTTTTTTGCGGAGGGGCTCTATAGATTTAGCCTTTCCTCCCATGGGATAATGCTCTAATAATGATGATCATCACACTTTCATTACAACACGATATTACAACTCGAGACTACAACAACAAAGTATGACTCTATATGAATGCCTTCGGTGGTGTACCGGTATGTGCAATGAAACAAGAGTGACATGTATAAAAAGTTATGCATGGTGGCCTTGCCACAAATACGATGCCAACTACATGATCATGCAATGGCAATATGACAATATGATGCGTGCCATATGAACGGAACGGTGGAAAGTTGCATGGCAATATATCTCGGAATGGCTATGGAAATGCCATGATAGGTAGGTATGGTGGCTGTTTTGAGGAACAATATGGTGGCTGTTTTGAGGAAGGTTATATAGTGGGTGAATGGTATCGGCGAAAGTTGCGCGGTACAAGAGAGGCTAGCAATGGTGGAAGGGTGAGAGTGCGTATAATCCATGGAATCAACATTAGTCCTAAAGAACTCATATACTTATTGCAAAAATCTACGAGTCATCAAAACAAAGCAATCAACGCCTGCTCCTAGGGGGGAGGTTGGTAGGAGTTAACCATCGCGCGCCCCCGACCTCCACACAAAGGTTGACACTCTACAAATACCTCATGCACTAACTTAGTCACACAACGGTTCACCATACGTGCATGCTACGGGAATCACTAACCTTAACACAAGTATTTCTCAATTTCATAATAAATCCACCAGCATGACTCTAATATCACTATCCTCATGTCTCAAAACAATTATCAAGCATCCATCATCTCATTCTATTCAATGCACTTGGTGTGAATTTTTTTACTACATTGACATTGGATGTCTATCATGTGAAGACTAGTTTTATAGCCTAAACACATTACCATGCTGTTTTAATAGACTCTCAAATAGATATAAGTGAAGCATGAGAGTTCATCTATTTCTTCAAAATAAAACCACCGCCGTGCTCTAACAGATATAAGTGAAGCACTAGAGCAAAAACTATTCAACTCAAAAGATATAAGTGAAGCACATAAAGTGTTCTAATAATTTATAGGCCATATTTAACTCTCTCAAATAGGTGTGTCCAGCAAGGAAGATTGTGGCAAACTAACAAGCAAAGACTCAACATATACAAGACGCTCCAAGCAAAACACATAACATGTTGCGAATAAAAATATAGCTCCAAGTATAGTTACCGATGGATGAAGACGAAAGAGGTGATGCCTTCCCAGGGCATCCCCAAGCTTAGGCTTTTGATTATCTTGAATTTACTTGGGGTGCCATGGGCATCCCCAAGCTTAGGCCTTTTCTACTCCTTGAAAACTTCACAACACAAAACTTAGACAAAAATTCTCGTGAGCTCCGTTAGTATAAGAAAGAAACCACTACTCAAAGGTGCAGCAATGAATTCATTCTTTGTTTATATGGGTGGTAAACCTACTGTATTCCAACTTCTCTATGGTTCATATCCTCCAATACTACTCATAGATGCATTGAAATAAGCAAACTACACATGAAAAACAGAATCTGTCAAAAACAGAACAGTCTGTAGTAATCTGCAGGTTTTGCCTACTTCTGGAACTCCAAAAAATTCAAGTTAAACTGGTAAATTTTCGGAATTTGTCTACCAATCATCTGCAAAAAGAATCAACTAAAAAGAATGCTCCAGTAAAATCTGAAGACTACTTTAGCGAGCGGTAACGATTCTGTTTTTCACAGCAAGATCATATAAACTTCACACAAGTCTTACCAAAGGTTCTACCTGGCACAAACACCAAACAAAACATGAAACCACATCTAATCAGAGGCTAGACGCAATATTTATTCCCTAACAGCAACAAAAGCAAAGAAATCAAAATAAAGTTGGGTTGCCTCCCAACAAGCGCTATCGTTTAACGCCCCTAGCTAGGCATGATGATTTCAATGATGCTCGCATAAAAGATAAGAATTGAAACATAAAGAGAGCATCATGAAGAATATGACTAGCACATTTAAGTCTAACCCACTTCCTATGCATAGGGATTTTGTGAGCAAACAACTTATGGGGACAATAATCAACTATCATAGGAAGGCAAATAAGCATAATTTCAAAACTTTAAGCACATAGAGAGGAAACTTGATATTATTGCAATTCCTACAAGCATATGTTCCTCCCTCATAATAATTTTCAGAAGCATCATGAATGAATTCAACAATATAACCAGCACATAAATCATTCTTTTCATGATCTACTTGCATAGAAATTTTACTACTCCCATCATAAGCAAAATTCTTCTCATTCATAGTAGTGGGAGGAGCAAATTCAACAAAATAATTATCATGTGAAGCATAATCCAATTGAAAACTAAAACCATGATGACAAGTTTCATGGTTATCATTATTCTTTATAGCATACGTGTCATCACAATAAGCATCATAGATAGCAACTTTGTTCTCATAATCAATTGGAACCTCTTCGGAAATAGTGGATTCATCACTAAATAAAGTCATGACCTCTCCAAATCCACTTTCATCAATATAATCATCATAAATAGGAGGCATGCTTTCATCATAATAAATATTATCGTCAAAACTTGGGGGACTAAACATATCATCTTCATCAAACATAGCTTCCCCAAGCTTGTGGCTTTGCATATCATTAGCATCATGGGTATTCAGAGAATTCATACTAACAACATTGCAATCATGCTCGTCATGCACATATTTTATGCCAAGCATTCTATGTAATTCCTCTTGTAGTACTCGAGCACAATTTTCCTTCCCATCATTTTGACGAAAGAAATTAAAAGGATGAATCATATGAGTTAACTGTAATTCCATTTTTTGGTAGTTTTCTTTTATAAACTAAACTAGTGATAAAACAAGAAACTAAAAGATTTGATTGCAAGATCTAAAGATATACCTTCAAACACTAACCTCCCCGGCAACGACGCCAGAAAAGAGCTTGATGTCTACTACGGACTCTTCTTCTTGTAGACGTTGTTGGGCCTCCAAATGTAGAGGTTTGTAGGACAATAGCAAATTTCCCTCAAGTGAATGACCTAAGGTTTATCAATCCGTGGGAGGCGTAGGATGAAGATGGTCTCTCTCAAACAACCCTGCAATCAAATAACAAAGAGTCTCTTGTGTCCCCATGTCTGGCCCAAGATGCGATTCTATCCCGATCACGTGACACTTACGTGATTGGGGCACAACCGCATTTCGGGCGCTTAGCAAGATGGATATCATTACATCGTACCATTACATACATACATGGGGGATACAACAATACATACAAGTCACAAGAATACAACACCATCAATACAAGGTATCCGACTACGGATACAAACATGAAAAGCACAATGACATCCATCTGCTATCCCAGGCTGCCGACCCGGAACCTAACCCAAGACTGAAGAAGAAGAAGAAGAAAGAACTCCAACACAACGATCAACGCTCTCACATCAAGACATCGGAAACCTGCACCTGCAACTGTTGTTGTAGTATCTGTGAGCCACGAGGACTCAGCAATCCCATAACCATGGGTAACAAGACTATCAAAGCTTAATAGGTAGGAAGAGGTAAAGTGGTGAGGTTGCAGCAGCGGCTAAGCAAAAATATGGTGGCTAACTTACGAGTACAAGAATAAGATGAGCATCTACGCAAACGGTCGCAACTAGTACTGATCGCTAAAGATCCTGAACTACATACGAGTCAAACATAACCCCACCGTGTTCTCTTCTCAAAGTGAAAAGAGACAGTCACGGTTACTCACGCAGTTGTGTGTTTTACTTCGGATCCTCTGTCAAGTTTTCTACAACCGGACATTAACAAATTCCAATCTGCCACATAACCGCGGGCACGGCTTTCGAAAGATCATAACCCTGCAGGGGTGTCCCAACTTAGCCCATCATAAGCTCTCACGATTAGCTGAAGTGATAAATATAATATCATCACCCCTTATCTTAGGGAAATCCGATCAGGCTCGGCATCCCGGTGCACAAGACATTTCGACAATGGTAAAACAAGTCCAACAAGACCTCCCGGCGTGCCGACACCCTGATAGTAGCCGCGCGTATCTCGTCTCAGGCCACGACCGGATGGGACATCCTACAGGAGCCAGATACCTCGAGTTTCCTCGAGGCGGTCCCGCAGTCTGCCCGTTTGGGACCAACACCATCAGCACTGGCCCCCCTGTATGTAGAAAGAATCCTCGGGTAGCGCTAACTCCCTATGCAATTTAATTAATTAATTAAGTTATTATTATGGGCAAAATAAATACAATGTTGGGCCTTGCTGGAGGAGTTTTATTCAAAGACGAACTGTCAAGGGGTCCCCATATACCCATCGTGTAAGGAACGCAAAATCAAGGAACATAATGCTAGTTTATCGGCGCCTAAGGGGGCATGAGTGGAACAAAACACCGAGCAAAAGGCCAAGCCTTCCACCCATGCCCAGTATATAGGTGTGTTAATAATAATAATAATAATAGATATTGTGATATTCCAACAACAAGTTCCCTCCTGGAACGATCTTCATCTTCACCTGCAACTAACAACGCTATAAGAGGGGCTGAGCAAGCGGGTAACATAGCCAAACAATGGTTTTGCTAGGAAGGTTTCAAAGGTTAGAGGTTTCATGGCAACAAGGAGAGGCTGACATTAATGATGGGT
This sequence comes from Secale cereale, assembly GCA_902687465.1. Taxonomy (NCBI): domain Eukaryota; kingdom Viridiplantae; phylum Streptophyta; class Magnoliopsida; order Poales; family Poaceae; genus Secale; species Secale cereale. The sequence goes on along the minus strand of LR738710.1, from coordinate 221,967,650 downwards.
AGCGCGACATATAACGATAGCATCGAGACACTAAGCATGGCAATGATAGTAAGGGTATCCAAGGGTATGATCATCTTGCCTGAGATCCCGCAAGGAAGAAGAACGGATCCATGAAGAAGACGAAGAAAAAGCCTTGAAGAAGAACCACGGGTAGACGAATGAATCCTCATGAACGCAACGGAACAAGCACTAACGAGAAGAACCAAGCAACACGGTAAATAAACCACTCAAGAACACGACAATATGCACTACCAAGTAGGATGCACGACAAGTCTACATATGATGCACAGCAAGTTTATACAGGAAGCACTACATGACAAGGTAGGAAGCACAGAAAAACAACACAACCTATATATATGATGCAATACATGGCAAGGTATGATGCATGACAAGTCTACACAGGAAGCAATACATGGCAAGGCAGGAAGCACAACATGACAAGGTAGGAAGCACAACATGGCAACGGTGCAAGATGCACCCAAACATCAACCAAACTCACTCCAAACATGAAAATAAGATGATATTATGATTCTACATGCAAAATCACACAAGTTTCATATAAGGAACACCCCAAACGGAGCAACGGGCTAAAAGATACACATGAAACAAGATATAACAACAAGCTGAAATTAACAGCCACATAGCAACTTTGGAGCATGAAATATATATGCTACAACACTCAAACATGGTGACAAGAAGCATGGACATGAAGTAGACATATCCTAAAGCAAACAACTCCATTGGAGCATCTCCATAGGAGGCATGGATCAATAGCAACAAGCTACAACATTTTGATCATGACACTAAAAACCTGACAGCAATATTTTATAGCAACTTGAGAGCAAGAAATAAATAAGCTACAACAGGTCAAATGAGCAAGTGAGGGCATGAATGGATAGACAACAACATATACAACAATGAATTATCAATAGCCACCCCAAAACTATCATGGATTCACCTAGGGCATCAAGCAAACATAGCATCAGGATATTACAGATTTCAGACTTAGTGAAATTTCACTGTGTCAAAATAGCAATAACAACATGGCATGTTTGCAAGCATGTTTAAGTCAACACAAGGCATATCATGGAAAGTTAAATGCACCATCTCAAAGACCACATCATGGAGAATCTAAAACATCTAGGCATGTGACAAGGGGACAAACACAACAATAGCAACGAGCTCCTCAACTAGGCATCTCGTAACAAGTTTCAGAACATAACAGCCAAATGCACTTTTGTAATAGAGATAAACATGGCAATATTAACTCAAACAAGCATGCTATAGCAACCGTTGTGTAGAGCATCTCATGATGAACATTTTGACATATCATTTGCATCATTTGGATAAACATGCACCAAGTAATCACATCTCAAACATGGCAACAAAATAACAAGTAGCAGCAGTTTATAACAAGTAGCACTCTTGCAACAGAGATTAGAGCATCTAGATGAACTCAAATGAGCATGGCACAATGGAACAAAGTGTAGAGCATATCACCATGATCATTTTGACATATCATACACTCAATTTGGATAAGCACACAAAAATATATCATCATGGAAAGATGCAACATTAATGCTGATAGAATAAAAGACTTAGTAGTTTTACAGAGGATAACTGAGCGAGATAAAGATATGTGGTGCACTGGGCAAAGGATAGGGAGGAGGCTCACATTGGGCTCGGCCCAGTTAAAGAAGAGGGCAGCAGGCCGGCTGGAGGCCCGAGGCAGAGCATGCCATGGCCCGACAGAGACGGGGCGAGGAGGCCTGGATCGGGCTCCTGGCGCTGGCGTCGGCTGGGGTCGAGCTTGGCTGGGCCAGGGCGTTTGGGAGGCCGGCCCAGGAGAGGGGGTGCGGTCGGGCCCAGGCGAGGCCACGTGCTGTCGTCGTCCCCATCGAGGAAGACCGGCGGCGAGGCCACGGGGCGGCTGGAGGAGGGCAGATCCGAGCGGGAAGGTGGCGGGGAGACGGTTCCCGGCCGGATCTCGCCGGGGACACGCGGATCTGAGGCGGGGCGCCCGGATTCGGCGGTCGGCGGTTGTCCATGGCGACGAGCTCCTGCAGGTCGACGACGAAGCAAAGATTAGAGAGAGAGGAGCCAGAGAAATGGGCAGACGAAGGCGAGGGCGAGAGGGTCCGGCCTGGTTGCGGTTATTGACGGCGACGACGGTGCTGTCGCCGGCGGGTGGAGGACCGAGGGCGGCGGCGTGCTCGGGATCGCTCCTGATCCCATCGAGGAGAGCTGCGGGGTGCGGGCGTCCGGGGCGGGCCGAGGACGGGCCTGGCGCTGAGGGAGGCCAGGTGGCGCGGGGAGGCTGAGATGGCGCCGTGGGAGAGGCCGGAGCGGCTGACGTGGCGGCGGCTGGCCACTGGAGGCTCGCCAAGTGGCGCTAGTGAGGTGGCTGGGCGCTGAAACCAAAGGGGAAGGTGGCTGGCTGCGCGGAAATTGAGGAGGGAGGTAGGGGAAGGCCAAAATGGACTAGGGGGAGTCCATTTATAGTAGAAGGGCTAGGGTTTGGAGTTTGGAGGGGTTTTTGAGCCCTCCGATCGCGATCCGATGGATCCGATCGCGAGGGGAGTTAGGATGGGCCTAGGGGAGGTTAGTGGGCTGTGTTAGAGGGGCTTCGGGCTGAGAGGAGAGAAGGGAAAAGAGGCCCGCGGGGTTTTCGGAGACCGAAAACGTCCGACGAATTAACCGGCGACTAGTGCCGCTATATAAATCCGTTGGGCTATCAAACGAGCTCCGAGTGCGACGAAATTTGGCAGGCGGCCTGTCTACACTATAATAAGACCACACGCCAAGTTTCAACCCATTCCGAGAACGTTTTTCGGCCACTCACAAAATAAATATTCGGAGGCACCGTGGGCACGTGCAAGTGTGTCTGGGCTCAGAACGGACAACGAAAAGGACGAGGGGACTCGGGCGGATGCAAGTTTGAAAACATGCTGATGCAAGCACACGATGACATGGCAAGATGCAACACGCAAACAGATGACATTGCACTGACAACGAATAACTGGCTGACACCTGGCGCACCGGTCTCGGGGTGTCACACCCCAACACACCCAATACAATGGTAAATTGTATAGGTGCACTAGTTCGGCGAAGAGATGGTGATACAAGTGCAATATGGATGGTAGATATTGGTTTTTGTAATAATAAAATATAAAAACAGCGAGGTAGCAAGTGGTAAACGTGAGCATAAACGATGCTGCAATGATCGTAGGCAAGGCCTAGGGTTCATACTTTCACTAGTGCAAGTTCTCTCAACAAGGATAACATAATTGGATCATATTACTAGCCCTCAACATGCAACAAACAGTCACTCCAAAATAACTAATAGCGGAAAACAAACGAAGAGATTATGGTAGGGTACGAAACCACCTCAAAGTTATTCTTCCTGGTCGATCTATTCAAGAGTCCGTAGTAACGTTTAATCTATCATAGAGTTCGTAACAGAATAACACCTTAAGACACAAATCAACCACAACCCTAATGTCACCTAGATACTCCATTGTCACCTCAAGTATCCGTGGGCATGACTATACGATATGCATCACACAATCTCAGAAACATCTATTCAACCAACACATAAAACTTCAAAGAGTGCCCCAAAGTTTCTACCGGAAAGTCAAGACAAAAACTTGTGCCAACCCCTATGCATAGGTTCCCAAGGTCACGGAACCCGCAAGCTGATCACCAAAACATGCATCAAGTAGATCACATGATATCACATTGTCACCACTGATAAACACGTGCAAGATATACATCAAGTGTTCTCAAATCCTTAAAGACTCAATCCGATAAGATAACTTCAAAGGGAAAACTCAATCCATTACAAGAGAGTAGAGGGGGAGAAGCATCATAAGATCCAACTAGAATAGAAAAGCTCGCGATACATCAAGATCGTGCCATCTCAAGAACATGAGAGAGAGAGATCGAACACATTGCTACTGATGCATACCCTCAGCCCCGAGGGTGGACTACTCCCTCCTCGTCATGGAGAGCGCCGGGATGATGAAGATGGCCACCGGAGAGGGATTCCCCCTCTGGCAGGGTGCTGGAACAGGGTCTAGATTGGTTTTTGGTGGCTACAGAGGCTTTCGGCGGCGGAACTCCCGATCTGGGTTAATTTCCGATGGTTTAAGTATTTATAGGAATATTTGGCGTAGGTCCCACGTTAGGGAAGCTTCTGGGCTGTCCTCGAGATAGGGGGGCGCCACCACCTTCGGAGGGCGTGCCCCCCACCCTCGAGGGTAGCCCGTGGCTCCCATGGCCCAACTCTTTTGCTTCGGGGGCTTCTTTTGGTCCAGAAAAAATCATAAAAAATTGGCTCAACAATTGGACTCCATTTGATATTCCTTTTCTGTAAAACCCTAAAACATGAGAAAAACAGAAACTGGCACTAGGCTCTGGGTTAATAGGCTAGTCCCAAAAAATCATATAAAAGTGTATAATAAAGCCCATAAGACATCCTAGAAGGATAATATAATATCATGGAACCGTCAAAAATTATAGATACGTTGGAGACGTATCAGCACCTTTGAGTAGTGTTTTGTTTTCTTATACTAACGGAGCTCACGAGATTTTTGGCTAAGTTTTGTGCTGTGAAGTTTTCAAGTTTTGAGTAAGGATTTGATGGACTATGGAACAAAGAGTGGAAAGATCCTAAGCTTGGGGATGCCCAAGGCACCCCAAGGTAAAATTAATGGTCAACCAAAAGCCTAAGCTTGGGGATGCCCCGGGAAGGCATCCCCTCTTTCATCTTCATCTATCGGTAACTGTACTTGAGACTATATTTTTATTCACCACATGATATGTGTTTTTCTTGGAGCGTCATGTATGATTTGAGTCTTTGCTTTTTAGTTTACCACAATCATCCTTGTTGGACACACTTTTCGAGAGAGATACACATGAATCAGAATTTATTAGAATACTCTATGTGCTTCACTTATATCTTTTGAGCTAGATAGTTTTGCTCTAGTGCTTCACTTATATCTTTTAGAGCATGGTGGTGGTTTTATTTTGTAGAAATTATTGATCTCTCATGCTTCACCTATATTATTTTGAGAGTCTATTAGAACAACATGGTAATGCGGTTGGGTTATAAAACTAGTAAAAACTTTCATAAAAGTGCATTGAATATTATGAGAAGTTTGATACTTGATGATTGTTTTGAGATATGTGGATGGTGGTATTAGAGCCATGCTAGTAGAGTAGTTGTGAATTTGAGAAATACTTGTGTTGAAGTTTGCAAGTCCCGTAGCATGCACGTATGGTAACCGTTGTTTGACAAATTTGAAGCATGATGTATTTCATTGAGTGTCATCATGTGTGTGGTGGTTGGGATCACGCAATGGTTAACTCCTACAAACCCTTCCCCTAGGAGCATGCGTGTAGTACTTTGTTTTGATGACTTGTAGAATTTTTAAATAAGTATGCGAGTTCTTTATGACTAATGTTGAGTCCATGGATTATATGCACTCTCACCCTTCCACCATTGCTAGCCTCTCTTGTACCGCGCAACTCTCGCCGGTACCATACACCCACCATATACCTTCCTCAAAACAGCCACCATACCTACCTATAATGGCATTTCCATAGCCATTCCGAGATATATTGCCATAAAACTTTCCACCGTTCCATTCATATGACACGCTTCATCATTGTCATAGTGCCATGCATGATCATGTAGTTGACATCGTATTTTTGGCAAGGCCACCATGCATAGTTTTTCATACATGTCACTCCTGATTCATTGCACATCCCGGTACACCGCCGGAGGCATTCATATAGAGTCATACTTTGTTCTAGTATCGAGCTGTAAATCCATATAAGTGTGATGATCATCATTATTAAGAACATTGTCCCAAAGAAAAAAAAAGAAAGGCCAAAAGAAAGGCCCAAAAAAAGAAAAAAAGAAAAAAAAAGAAAAAAGGGATAATGCTACTATCTTTTTCTACACTTGTGCTTCAAAGTAGCTCCATGATCTTCATGATAGAGAATCTCTTGTTTAGTTACTTTCATATACTAGTGGGAAATTTTCATTATAGAACTTGGCTTGTATATTCCAACGATGGGCTTCCTCAAATGCCTTAGGTCTTCGTGAGCAAGCAAGTTGGATGCACACCCACTTAGTTTCTTTTGTCGAGCTTTCATACATTTATAGCACTAGTGCATCCGTTGCATGACAATCCCTACTCACTCACATTGATATCTATTGATGGGCATCGCCATAGCCCGTTGATACGCCTAGTTGATGTGAGACCATCTTCCTCTTTTGTCTTCTCCACAACCACCACGCTATTCCACCTATAGTGCTATATCCATGGCTCACGCTCATGTATTGCATGAAAGTTGAAAAAGGTTGAAAATTTTAAGTATGAAACAATTGCTTGGCTGAAACCGGGGCTGCGCATGATTTGAGTATTTTGTGTGACGAATATGGAGCATAGCCTAACTATATGATTTTGTAGGGATGAACTTTCTTTGGCCATACTATTTTGAGAAGACATGATTGCTTTGATAGTATGCTTGAACTATTATTATTCTTATGTCAATATGGACTATTGTCTTGAATCTTTCGGATATGAACATTCATGCCGCAATAAAGAAAATTACATTGAGAATTATGTCTGTTAGCATTCCACATAAAATATTCTGTTTTTATCATTTACCTACTCGAGGATGAGCAAGAATTAAGCTTGGGGAACCTTGATACGTCTCCAACGTATCTATAATTTTTTATTGTTCCATGCGATTATATATTCTGTTTTGGATGTTTAATGGGCTTTATTATACACTTTTATATTATTTTTGGGACTAACCTACTAACCCAAGGCCCAGTGCAAATTGCTGTTTTTTTGCCTATTTCAGTGTTTCGCAGAAAAGGAATATCAAACGGAGTCAAAACGGAATGAAACCTTCGGGGGAGTTATTTTTGGAACAATATCAACACGAAAGAGATGGAGTACACGCCAGGAAGCGAAGGAGGTGGCCACGAGGGCAGGGGCGCGCCCCCCATCCACGTGGGCCACCTGTTGCTCCCCCTACGTGCATCTTCCGCCTATATATACTCCAGTACCCTGAAAACATCGGGGACAAACACGAACCCCTAACTCCACTGCCGCAACCTTCTATACCCGTGAGATCCCATCTTGGGGCCTGTTCCGGAGCTCCGCCGGAGGGGGCATCGATCACGGAGGGCTTCTACATCAACACCATAGCCTCTCCGATGAGTTTACGACAGACTTTCGGGTCCATAGTTATTAGCTATATGGTTTCTTCTCTCTCTTTTAGATCTCAATAAAAAGTTCTCCTTGATCTTCGAGGAGATCTATTCGATGTAATCATCTTGCGGTGTGTTTGTCGAGATCCGACGAATTGTGGGTTTATGATCAAGATTATCTATGAACAATACTGGATTCTTTTCTGAAATCTTTTATGCATGATTTAAATATCCATGCAAGTCTCTTCGAATTATCGGTTCGGTTTGGCCTACTAGATCTATAGTTCTTGCAATGGGAGAAGTGCTTGGCTTTGGGTTTAATCTTGCGGTGTCCTTTCCCAGTGACAGCAGGGGCAGCAAGGCACATATTGTATTGTTGCCATCGAGGATAAAAAGATGGGGTTTATATCATATTGCATGAGTTTATCCCTCTACATCATGTCATCTTGCTTAAGGCGTTACTCTGTTCTTATGAACTTAATAATCTAGATGCATGTTGGATAGCGGTCGATGTGTGGAGTAATAGTAGTAGATGCGGAATCATTTCGGTCTACTTGTCACGGACGTGATGCCTATATACAATTATCATGCCTAGATATTCTCATAACTATGCGTGTAATGCCCAGGATGGAGTTATACCTCCTACGTGTCGAGGCACGACTTAAAGGCATAAGTCCATCCTAGAATGATCTCAAGTTTGGTAATCTTTGCACATCTCATGTAAAAGAGGGGATTGTAAACATAAATAGTTGGCTTACACTCGCCACGTCACACAATTACATAACATGTCTCAAACATCATACATTAAGAATATCACAACCCTCTAAGGGCAAAATCCAAATGTCAAGATACCAAATTAGATAAATAAACCACAGGCGGATCGAATCCTAGTAGAAGTCTCCACTACTGATCATCCGGATAACGAACATAGTACCGACTACGCTCCTCGTCGTACTCCCAATTCAGCTCGGTGCCATCACCTGGATAGCTCACAACTGGACCTGCATCTGGTGTGGTGAAGTAACTGTGAGCCACAGAGGACTCAGCAATCCCGTTCCCGGGTAACAGGACTATTTAAGCCTTGGGAGAGGATAAGGCTGAAGAAAAGAATAAGTGTCTGCAACAGCGTCTAGCAACTAGCTTACGTGAGTGGGAGCGAGAAGAGAAGCCTCGGCGAGAAGTGATCACGAAGTGATCCTAGCTACAAGCTCAACAAACATAACCCCTCCGTGTTCAACTCCCGAATCCCTATTCGGAAATTGACGGTCACGGAACACACGCTGGTAGTGTATTAGAAACATTGTGTCAAGTTATCTACAACCGGATATTAACAAGCTCCCATCTGCCACATAACCGCGGGCACGGCTTTCGAAAGTTCATAACCCTGCAGGTGTGTTCCAACTTGACCCATTACAAGCCCACGATCCGTGGAGTCGCAACTCCAAAGTGGGAAGACCCGAGTATTCTCGGAATCCCGTGCTCAAGATATACCGAACTAAGGTAAGGCTAATCCAGCAAATCCTCCCGGCGTGTCGACACCCTGATAGTAGCCGCGCGTATCTAAGTCTCAGGACACGACCGGATGGGCGATTCTACAGGTTTATATCAATCCTCGAGTTTCCTCGTGGTGACCCCGCAGACTCCCCGTTTCGGACCAACACTCATGAGGAGCACTGGCCCGGGGTGGTTGATTAAGAACTCGGGTTAATTACTCCCTATGCAAGTTATTTAGTTATTAGGGAAATAGTACCAATGTTAGGACTTGCTGGAAAAGACTTAGCACTTAGCGGTTTATCGAGGGGGTCCCATACACCCCAACCGTGTTAGGAACGCATAATCAAGGAACATAACACCGGTTTATACGATTCCTAACGGCATGAGTGGAACAAATCACCAAGCAAAAGGCTTAGCCTTCCACCCTTGCCAATATATAGATGATTTCATTTTAAGCATTTATATAGTGTGATAAAACCCAACCAAACTTCAACATGAAGCAAGCATCTTCGATCTTCACCTGCAACTAGCAATGCTATAAGAAGGGCTGAGCGAAGCGTACTTAGCCAAGCAACGGTTTGCATAGGTAGGGTGGTTAAACATGGCAATGGTTACAAGTAGGGGGCTGACAAGAAGATCATGGCCATCGAGGCAAAACTATAGAGCGGATCTACTAGCAATACGCAAAGATAGTAATGTTATCGGGGTTCGGTCATCTTGCCTGAAGAGAAGTCGTTCGGATCGTAAGAAGGGTCCTCGTGCTCAACCTCGTTGGAAACCTCGTGCTCGTACTCGTACTCGGTCTCTGCTTCCGGCTCTAAACAAAACAATCACACCAAGCACAAATCAACAAGATGCAATGCGCACTCGAAAATGATGGATGCACTAAGGATGCACACGGAGCACGGAAAAATAGCACTCAAGCAAAACACCTCAAAACATGATAACAATATGAGATTATTAATCTACACAGAAAATCAATCAAGTTTCATATAAGATTCGCTGAAATCGGAGTTACGGGCTAAAAGTTATGCCCGAAACAAGAAATGAGCGAAAGCTGAAAATTACAGCAACATAGCAACTTCGGAGCACAAAATAATTAAGCTACAGCACTCAAACATCATGGCAAAGACCTAGAACACAAACTAGACATATCCTACAACAATTAAGTCCAAAGGTGCACCCCCAAAGGAGTCACGGTTCAATAGCAATAAGCCTGGACATATTGAACTTGACAATAAAATTCTGACAGCAGATTTTTATTGAAACTTTGGAGCAAAAGATAAACATGCTACAGCCACTTAAATAGACATGTGAGAACATGAATGGAAAGACAATAATATATACTACAAGTAACAATCAAGATCCACTCAAAATCTATCATGCTTTGTCCTAGAACATCAAGCAAACATGGCATCGGAACGTTACAGATTTCAGACTTAGTGAAAAACCACTAAGTCCTAAAACAGCAATTTCATCATGGCATCTAAAAGAGCAAGTTTAAGTCACCTCGAAACTAAACATGGCAAGTGGTAAGCACCTCATCAAAGTACACATGATGGTGATTCCGAAACACACAAGCATGCTTCATGGAGATAAACACAACGATAGCAACGAGCTCAACAAGATGGCATTTCATAACAAGTGAAACAACATCACAACCACATGGCACTTTGCAACGATGATAAACATGGCAAGAATAAATCTATCATGCAACCTATCACATACAACATGTAGAGCATGGCAAGACGAACACGTGGACATGTCATTTGCATCATTCGGACAAACGAGCTAAAAGATATCACATGGCAAAGATGACATAAAAACATCACATAGCAGCAATTATATCACGATGCACTATTGCAACAGAAAAACAAGCACATAGATGACTTCTAACATGCATGACACAAAGAGATAAAACGTAGTGCTATTCACCACAAACGTCTGGACATGCTATTTGCGCGAAACGGACAAACACACACAAAGTTAGAGCAGTTTGAAATATGCATCAGACAATAAAACACAGGGGTCTTAGAGGAAAAGAGGGGAAAACAACCTCAGATTCAGATCTGAAAACGGTCAACGGGGGCTTCGGGCCCGGGCGTGGATCCGGCCCACGAAGAGGCGGAGTGCGGCCCGCGGCGCGGAGGAGGAGGCCCGCGGTGCGGCGGTCTGCGGAGTCGAGACAAGGCCCGGCCGGATGGGGCGGCGCGGCCCAGCCGCGGCTGGAGGCCGGCTCCTGGCGCCCTGGGCGAATGGGCCGGCCCGGAGCAGAGCGTCCTGGCCCGCGAGGGAGGCCTCGGTCTGGCGCTCGTCGCTGGCTCGAGGAGGGAGGTGGCCCGGCCCGCGGTTGGAGCTGCGGCGGAGGCGGTGGCCGAAGGGAGTGGCGCAGACGGGCCGCGGCGGCTGAGAGCGCGCGGGAGGAAGAGTCGGGCCGGGGCGCGACGCGGTTTCGGGGAAGTGGAGGGGCGATGCGGGCCTTGCGGCCTGGCGACCGGGCCTTTCGCGGCGAAGTGGTCCAGCGGTGCGAGCTCGCCTCGGTCGATCGGTGCGGGAGAGCGAAGGAGGACTGGCCCAGGCGATCGAGAGGA